>CM064534.1:13321584-13389084 GCA_032716605.1 Paralithodes platypus
CTAGACGTTTTTCGGCCAGATCGCCCGGGTAGCCCACACTGTCATTTTGAGAGCCTGCCCGGGCCAGGAGGGTTAAGGGAGGATTTTAGTTTGCTCCATAAACCTCTATCAACCTTAAAAAACACCCGCAAGACCCCCTTCAAGATACATTTGTACATTTTTCGGTAGAAAAATATCGCGACCCAAGGCCGGTTCCTCATATATTACAAGCTCGCTATCGCTCGCCTGGAAATAATCGACAACCAAATGGCGAAAAAGGTTTTGATATTGATAAAGATATGGGACGAAAGTTCTTAAAATCGACAAACTACTTGGGCGAACGTCTTAAAATCTGAAAACTAATGTGACTAAACACGAGGAAGAAAGGGGATCAGAAAAAACACATACCTCTCATTAAACTTTGAAGCTGCCAGACTACGATTGCCCGAAAAAAATGACGGAAAAATCGCTTGTGTGACCTTATAGCCTTGATGTGTTTTGAGTTGGTGGTTCTGAGAGTCTTAAAGGGGGTCACCGGCATTTTTTAATTTTCACTCCTTTTCTCTCTTTCGGCCCCATTCAGCCAACTGTTTAAGACGTTTATCCACATCCAGGTGTCGATTTTTCCTGGCGAGCGATAGCGAGCCAGCATTGTCTGGAGAAATCCGGCTTCGCCGGAAACATTTTTCGAAAAATGTACAAATTTAGCTTGCTGTCAAAACAAAAAAATATATGCTGGCTCGCTACCGCTCGCCAGGAAAATATTGACACCTGGATGGGGGTAAACGTCTAAAACCAGTAGGCTGAATGGGGCCGAATGGATACAAGCCAAAGAGAGAGGGAGAGAAAGAGAAAAAAAACGCGAAGCGGGCTCCCTTAAACAAACGCCATATTATATCGGTTTATTGGAGGATGTGGGTGTTGTGTCTGTTGTTGCTTGCCTTCCTTTGTATTTGTGTTTGCAAGTGACCGGACCACTCAACCGGTAGACCATTACAACCAGTAGCTCTCAAACAGTAGACCATTACAACCAGTACCTCTCAACCAGTAGACCATTACAACCAGTAGCTCAGAACCAGTAGACCATTACAACCAGTAGCTCTCAACCAGTAGACCATTACAACCAGTAGCTCTGAACCAGTAGACCATTAGAACCAGTAGCTCTCAACCAGTAGACCATTACAACCAGTACCTCTCAACCAGTAGACCATTACAACCAGTAGCTCTGAACCAGTAGACCATTACAACCAGTAGCTCTCAACCTGTAGACCATTACAACCAGTAGCTCTGAACCAGTAGACCATTACAACCATTAGCTCTCAACCGGTAGACCATTACAACCAGTAGCTCTGAACCAGTAGACCATTACAACCAGTAGCTCTCAACCAGTAGACCATTACAACCAGTAGCTCTGAACCAGTAGACCATTACAACCAGTACCTCTCAACCAGTAGACTATTACAACCAGTACCTCTGAACCAGTAGACCATTTCAACCAGTAGCTCTCAACCGGTAGCCCATTACAACCAGTACCTCTGAACCAGTAGACCATTACAACCAGTAGCTCTCAACCAGTAGACCATTACAACCAGTACCTCTCAACCAGTAGACCATTACAACCAGTACCTCTCAACCAGTAGACCATTACAACCAGTAGCTCTCAACCGGTAGACTATTACAACCAGTACCTCTCAACCGGTAGCCCATTACAACCAGTACCTCTGAACCAGTAGACCATTACAACCAGTAGCTCTCAACCAGTAGACCATTACAACCAGTACCTCTCAACCAGTAGACCATTGCAACCAGTAGCTCTCAACCAGTAGATCATTACAACCAGTTCCTCTCAAACGATAGACCATTACAACAAGTACCTCTCAACCAGTAGACCATTGCAACCAGTAGCTCTCAACCAGTAGACCATTACAACCAGTACCTCTCAAACGGTAGACCATTACAACCAGTACCTATCACCCAGTAGACCATTACAACCAGTAGCTCTGAACCAGTAGACCATTACAACCAGTAGCTCTCAACCAGTAGACCATTACAACCAGTAGACCATTACAACCAGTAGCTCTCAACCAGTAGACCATTACAACCAGTAGCTCTCAACCAGTAGACCATTACAACAAGTAGCTCTGAACCAGTAGACCATTACAACCAGTACCTCTCAACCGGTAGGCCATTACAACCAGTACCTCTCAACCAGTAGACCATTACAACCAGTACCTCTCAACCGGTAGACCATTACAGCCAGTACCGCTCAACCAGTAGACCATTACAACCAGTAGCTCTCAACCAGTAGACCATTACAACCAGTAGCTCTCAACCAGTAGACCATTACAACCAGTACCTCTCAACCAGTAAACAAAGGAGTACAAAGGAGTACAAAGGAGTACAAAGGAAATCAAGCAACAACAGATCTAGTGACCCTTCTAGGTTGCTTGTCCTCCAAAACACTGAGGATCAAGTGTCCAAACAGTGGTTTAGAGTGGGTAAGGGAACAATGGAAAGGGAATTACTGCCCTGGAACTAATGTCCGTGGCAGGATTAGGAAGTTAGTAGAGGATTGATGGGTTAGTAACTAAGGGGGGGATAAAATAAAGTTATTCATTTACAAACGCAGTCAGTCGCGGGTTTGATGAGAGATATTTGTCTAGGCGGAGTTTAAGTGAATCAACGGTGATGCAGTCTATAACATTTCGGGGAAGCCCATTCCACAAGTTGACAACTCGATTGAAGAAGAAATTCTTAGATTCGTGCGAGTTAAAAGATTTACTAATAATTTTGCAACCGTTTCCCCGCATGTAATTAGATTGGTCGATAGTGAAGTACTTACTACAGTTCATATTGTCGATGCCTTTGATGATTTTGAACACTTGAATTAAGTCACTTCTTAATCTGCGCTGGGTTAAAGGAAATAGATTTAATTCTCTAAGACGCTCTTCGTATGGTTTGTTCTATAGGCTAGGCATCATTTTGGTAACTCTACGTTGAACTCGTTCTAGCTTGTTTATATCTTTTTGGTAATAAGGGCACCAGGATTGAACGCAGTATTCCAGAAGAGGGCGGACTAAGGAATTGTAAAGGGTTAGGATAACTTCTTTGGATTTATGCTCAAATGACCTGCCTATAAAGCCAATTATTTTGTTTGCCTTCTTAACAACTTCTGAACATTGTTGACTCGGTTTTAGGTTACTCGATATTGTTACTCCCAGATCGGTTTCTCTGTTTACATTCTTAAGCTGAGTGCCATTCATCGAATAGTTTGCTTTCTCATTTAGGTATCCGACATGTAGTACTTTACATTTTTATTTTATCCGCATTGAAACTCATTTGCCAAATTTGGGCCCAACATGACAATTTATCTAGATTGTGTTGCATATCGTCAACTTGTTCTTTTGAGAGTACGCTATTTGCAATTTTTGTATCGTCAGCAAATTTTGAGATTGTACAGGTGAGACCCTCATCTATGTCGTTGATGTAAATTAGAAAGAGAATTGGTCCTATTACCATTACCATTATATTACCATTACAACCAGTAGCTCTCAACCATTAGACCATTACAACCAGTACCTCTCAACCAGTAGACCATTACAACCAGTACCTCTCAACCGGTAGACCATTACAACCAGTACCTCTCAACCAGTATACCATTACAACCAGTACCTCTCAACCGGTAGACCATTACAACCAGTACCTCTCAACCGGTAGACCATTACAACCAGTAGCTCTCAACCAGTAGACCATTACAACCAGTACCTCTCAACCGGTAGACCATTACAACCAGTACCTCTCAACCGGTAGATCATTACAACCAGTAGCTCTCAACCATTAGACCATTACAACCAGTACCTCTCAACCAGTATACCATTACAACAAGTACCTCTCAACCGGTAGACCATTACAACCAGTACCTCTCAACCGGTAGACCATTACAACCAGTAGCTCTGAACCAGTAGACCATTACAACCAGTACCTCTCAACCAGTAGACCATTACAACCAGTAGCTCTCAACCAGTAGAACATTACAACCAGTAGCTCTCAACCAGTAGACCATTACAACCAGTACCTCTCAACCGGTAGACCATTACAACCAGTAGCTCTCAACCATTAGACCATTGCAACTAGTACCTTTCAACCAGTAGACCATTACAACCAGTACCTCTCAACCGGTAGACCATTACAACCAGTAGACCATTACAACCAGTACCTCTCAACCGGTAGACCATTACAACCAGTAGCTCTCAACCAGTAGACAATTACAACCAGTAGCTCTCAACCAGTAGACCATTACAACCAGTAGCTCTCAACCATTAGACCATTACAACCAGTAGCTCTCAACCATTAGACCATTACAACCAGTACCTCTCAACCAGCAGACCATTACAACCAGTACCTCTCAACCAGTATACCATTACAACCAGTACCTCTCAACCGGTAGACCATTACAACCAGTACCTCTCAACCGGTAGACCATTACAACCAGTACCTCTCAACCAGTAGACCATTACAACCAGTACCTCTCAACCGGTAGACCATTACAACCAGTACCTCTCAACCGGTAGACCATTACAACCAGTAGCTCTCAACCATTAGACCATTACAACCAGTACCTCTCAACCAGTATACCCTTACAACCAGTACCTCTCAACCAGTATACCCTTACAACCATTACCTCTCAACCGGTAGACCATTACAACCAGTACCTCTCAACCGGTAGATCATTACAACCAGTAGCTCTCAACCAGTAGACCATTACAACCAGTACCTCTCAACCAGTAGACCATTACAACCAGTAGCTCTCAACCAGTAGACCATTACAACCAGTAGCTCTCAACCAGTAGACCATTACAACCAGTACCTCTCAACCGGTAGACCATTACAACCAGTACCTCTCAACCATTAGACCATTGCAACTAGTACCTTTCAACCAGTAGACCATTACAACCAGTACCTCTCAACCGGTAGACCATTACAACCAGTAGACCATTACAACCAGTACCTCTCAACCGGTAGACCATTACAACCAGTAGCTCTCAACCAGTAGACAATTACAACCAGTAGCTCTCAACCAGTAGACCATTACAACCAGTACCTCTCAACCAGTGCCAACTTAAGGGGAGGCAGTGGTTTTTTCGAGTCCTCCTCCTCTCTCATGTTTAGCCCTATTAGTTATGAGATTTCAAGACATTCGCCCCATTAATTTGGCGATTTTCAGACTTTTGCCCCATTTCTTTGACAATATTAAGACCGTTCGTGCCATTTAGGTGTCGATTTTTTTCCTGGCGACCGACAGCGAGCCTATATTTGAAGAGGAATCGCCCTTCGGCCGGGGCATTTTTCTACCGAAAAATTTACACATTTATATCGAAGGGGTGTCTTGTGGGTGTTTTTTTTTAAAGTTTGATAGAAGTTTAGAGAGCAAACTAAACCCCCTCCTTAAAGCATTGAGCCGAACCAGTAAATTATGCTGCACAATACCGTCTGGGCTCCCTTAACCAATACTGTTAGGTTAGGTAAGGTAAGGTAGTACTAGGCCAGTACTAAAGATTGACACTATACTCTGTGTCTTTTCAGCTGACGATAAATTGAACCCCTTAGCAGCTAATTTATCGATACTTAATGGACAAATATGAAACTATTATGACTCTGCATCCTATTAAGACCACGTTTGTATAATTAACACCATATTTCACTACAAAAATCTTCAAATTAACTGATAAATCTTGATGGGAGTTTTGTAATTTACCGTCAGTTGAAAAGAAACAGAGTAGCCTATAGTTTCGTTGTCCCTTTGTTGATTTGGCACTAGTTAAGATCTACTGGTTGAAATGGTCTACAGGTTGAGGCGTCTGACAACCGTTTAAGAGGGAAGGGTTAAAATACTAGTTTATTTATTTATGTGTATATTATGTTTTCATATATATATATATATATATATAGTATATATATATATATATATATATATATATATATATATATATATATATATATATATATGAGAGAGAGAGAGAGAGAGAGAGAGAGGGATATTAAGGTAATATTATACCCAGTAGTAGTATTCAGCAGTATAAACCCAGACCCTAACCATTACACCAATATACTCATGACCTCATAACAACAATGGCGTCAGTCTGGGAAAGCCTCTTCCTTGACTCGCCTAAAGCTCGGTTCACACATACCCGTTCTAACGTCCCGTCCGTCCCCGACCAAGAAAATAACTTCTGTGTGTGTCCGTGTATGTCCCGTGTATGTCCGGGCATAACACGGTTTCTGGCAGTTGCCCCGACCCACACAGACCATTTTATGCATGCACAAAAAGGACGCCGCCTAGGCACTTTTTATTGAGAGGTCGGGGCCGGACGGGACGTTAGAACATGTATGTGTGACCCGAGCTTAAAGGAGGGAGCTCGTTTTTCTGGTTCCCCTTCTTCCTCATCTGTAGCCCCATCAGATTATAAGACGTTCGGCCCATTATTTGGCGATTGTAAGACCTTTCACCCAATCTACTTGTCAATATTAAGACTTTTTGTGTCTTTTAAGTGTTGGTTTTTTCCTGGCGAGCGATAGCGAGCCTGAAATTTAGGAGAAACCGGCCTTCGGCCAAGACATATTTCGACCGAAAAATTTACATATTTATCTCGAATAAGGTGTCTTGGTTTTTTGTTTTGTTTTAAGCTTGATAGAGGTCTAGGGAGCAAACGCAAACAAATATATGTACCGGTGATAAAAACAACAACAACAACAACAACAACCAAGCAAATAAATAATACAACATCCTCTTAGAGACAAGATGTTGATGAAAGTGTTACATTCCTGGTGGTTAACCCCTTCTGTTCCGGCGACGTCTTTAAATGCTTATTCTAGCTATATTTAGACGATTCTGTGCAGTTTAAGAAGGATCTGTGGTAGTAAAAATAGTTATGTAAGATAGGTCGAAGCCTGTTAATTGCTGGAGGTCCTTTTTAAACTGAATACAATCATCTAATAGAAGCCAGAATAAAGTTGAAAGGACGTCGCCGGTACAGAAGGAGTTGACTTTCTCGGGGTTTTCATATGCACGAGGTTGTTGTCAAATTACCTGTGTCTTTCATAACAACTGCTATACTACCGTTCAAGGGGGGATGGTTCACTAAATTACGTGTGTCTTTCATAACAACTGCTATGCTACCGTTCAAGGGAGGATGGTTCACTAAATTACGTGTGTCTTTCATAACAACTGCTATACTACCGTTCAAGGGGGGATGGTTCACTAAATTACCTGTGTCTTTCATAACAACTGCTATACTACCGTTCAAGGGGGGATGGTTCACTAAATTACCTGTGTCTTTCATAACAACTGCTATACTACCGTTCAAGGGGGGATGGTTCACTAAATTACCTGTGTCTTTCATAACAACTGCTATGCTACCGTTCATGGGGGGATGGTTCACTTTTCATAACAACTGCTATACTACCGTTCAAGGGGGGATGGTTCACTAAATTACGTGTGTCTTTCATAACAACTGCTATACTACCGTTCAAAGGGGGATGGTTCACTAAATTACGTGTGTCTTTCATAACAACTGCTATACTACCGTTCAAGGGGGGATGGTTCACTTTTCGGTCGATTCTTTTTTTTATTTTTTTATTTAATTTATTTATTATATTTCCAGTTTTCTCCCTAGGCCTCCATCAAACTAAAAAACACACACACAGAACCCCTCCCAAGATAAATTTGTAAATTTTTTTCCGTAGAAAACTTTCTGGCAAAAGGCCGATGTCTCCTACAACTACAGGCTCGCTACCGCTCGCCAGGAAAAAAATCGACACTTACATGGCACGAAAGCTCAAAATATTGACAAAAAAATGGGGTGAAAGGTCTGAAAATCGCCAAACTAATGACTCGAACGTCTTAAAATCTAAACACCAATGGGATTAAACACGAGGGAGAAGGGGGTCCAGAAAAAACCCAGCCCATCTCTCCTTAAGGTTGCCCACCTCGCTTTGTTCTCTTTCTCTCCCTCTCTCTTTGGCTTGCATCCATTCGGCCCAATTCAGCCAACTGTTTTAAGACGTTTACCCCCACCCAGGTATCAATATTTTCCTGGCGAGTGATATCGAGCCAACATATATATATATTTTTGTTTTGACAGCAAGCTAAATTTTTACATTTTTCGATAGAAAAATTTCTCCGGCGAAGCCGGATTTCTCCATACAATGATGGGTCGCTATCGCTCGCCAGGAAGAAATCGACACCTGGATGGGGATAAACGTCTTAAAACAGTTGGCAGAATGGGGCCGAATGGATACAAGCCAAGGACAGAGAGAAAAGGAGAGAAAGATAAAAAAAAAGCCTGCGACCCCCTTCAGATGATATGAAAACAGTCCAGGATAACTTTGACTTCGCATTAACCCCTTCTGTACCGGAAACGTATTTTTAACTTTAATCTGGTTACTATTGGACGATTATATCCAGTTTAAAAAGGGCCTCCCGCAAATAATAGGCATGGAACTATCTCACTTCACCCTTTTTACTACCACAGATCCTTCTTAAACTGCCCAAACCTTCTAAATATAGCTAGAATAAAATGAAAAGGGCAACGTTGGTACAATAGGGGTTAAGGCGACAGACAAATCCGCAAGGCCTAATAAATCTTATTATCCAAAGATACTCAATTTGCAACAAACAAATAACATGTTGTGGTTTTCAAAAATCGACAAAACCATTCACAAATATCTTGAAGTAAGGTGAGGTTTTGAGTTTGTTCCCTAGACCTCCATCAAAACTAATATTACATTCCCTAGACCCTCTTTCAAGATAAATTTGTACATTTTTCGTTTGAAAAATTTCCCGGTCAAAAGCCACGCTAGCCATGAAGAAAATGGACACCTTAATGGCACGAAAGGTCTTAAGCTTTTGAAGCTCGGACGCGTTTTAGCAGTATATTTTTGCTATTATTAGACGATTGTATGCAGCTTAGGAAGCATCTGTGGGTATTAAAAGGGTAAATACTATCTCAATCAACCCCTTGACTTCCATTTACCGTTACTAATCTGAATAACATCGTCTAATACTAGCCAGAAACAACAGAAACGCGTATTAGAGCTTGAAAGGGTTAATATTGATATAAATAGGGCGAAAGTTCTTATAAATCACCAAACTAATGGTGCGAACGTCTTAAAATATAAAAAGCAATGGAACTTAACATGAAGGAAAAAGGGGTACAGAAAATAATTCCTCATGTCCCTTTAAATGGAGCAATATAGTGACCACATTAACCCTTTTTAAATCCAATTATGCATTTAATTTATGTTTTCTGGCGATTTTGTTGAATTATATTAAGATTAGGAAGAGTACATGAAAGTCAGAGGGTAAATTGAGTCTCTACTCTTATAATGTCCACTGATTCTTCCTAAACAGTATAATCGTCTAATGCTAGCCATAAAAAACTATTCTCAGATTATGTGGGAATAGTGAATAAAGTGAACTTGACAACTTGGACAAACAACAAGTAGCGTGTTTTTGTTTCGAAAAAAAATATATATAAACAAAATAATAATATATATATATATATATACAGTATACAATGTTATACATATATATATATATATATATTTATATATATATATAATATATATATATATATATATATATATATTTTTTTTTTTTTTTTTTTTTTTTCTTTAAGGCAGGCGAGGTTGAAGGAAATACATGTATCAGCATTAATTATTTTATTATTAAGGCTTTCAATAGAACGAACAGCAATTATCAGGTGTTCTGGGAGATTGTGCAAAAGGTGAGCAAAATTCATGATGATCCGACGCGTTTCGATAGACAACTATCATCTTCAGGGAATGGAAGGTAAGTGAATAGGATGAATGAATGAATATGAATATAGAAAAGGTGGGTGAGGGTGAAAGGTGGGTGAGGGTGAAAGAAGGGAAGTTTGTATTGGTTAAGTAGGAGAGACAGTGATAATAGTGGGAGAAATAGGGTGTCGGGGCTTGACCCAACTTGCGTGAGTTGAATAATTGAGCTGGGGTTGAGTTGATTTAGTTGGAGAAGTTACTTTAATGAGATTCAGGATGGCTTGCCAAGAAGGGGGCAAGGGATGTGGAGCAAGTTAATTTTGGGTGGTATAAAATCGAAAGTGGTTGCTATTGGGCTTTGGATGTTTTGGGGTTGTATTTTTGGATGGTAGTAATTCGAAAATGGTATAAAAGGGGGACATAATTTTGGGTGGCATTGAGTCAAAAGGGGTACTGCTGGGGAAGACTGGCAGTGGCAGAACCTGTAAGAAGGCTGTACTGTTACTATATTAGAAGTTACGTTAAAAGGTTGTTGTCTTGTAATTTGTCTGTGAAGTTATACATTTTAATGGGAAGTGAAGCTAGGAATCTAGGTCAAGAGTGGTAGGGAGGTTGGACTGTGGACGAGCCGGCATGACCCACCTCCTCTACCAATCCTGATTTTAAGTGAATTTTGGAATGGGTGCCTCTCTGTTGTTGGGGTGAAGGAGGTTTGACAAGGGGCGGGGGGATATAAAATTATGTTGAAAATTTGGATGAAGTTATCATGAAAGGTCTCAAGTTTTATAATTTGTTTTTCTGCTAATTGCTGCCAATAAGTATTTAGAGGGGGGATGTGGACTAGATTGTGAAGATGTTGTGCCGTCTGGAACTCATACCACTAAGTCCCGAACATCCACCTCAGTGCTTTATTTTGTATTCTTTGATATTTGAGTTGGTTGGTAGGGGCCGAAAGTGAAATGATGAGAGGGACGGACGTAGCACAAAAGAGGTCTTATAAGTGCTTTGTATAAGTGAAGCTTGGTTTTTATTGAGGCATTTCTGAATCGAAAGATGGTTTGTAGGGATTTAGATGCGATGGCAATGGAAGTTTTTGCTTGTTTATGAAATTGGATGTTTTTGTCGAATGTGAGGCCGAGTACTTTGTTAGTGGGAGAGACATTTATTTGTGTGCGGTTAGGGACAGGTGCTCGGGAGTTCTGGAATAAGGGTCTTGGGCGGGGATGTCCTTTGGCAAAGTATGTGACGTGTGATTTTTGAGGATGAGCGACTAGCCAATCCCAAACATCTATCAATTACCATGGCGTTAAGATTTGGAATCAGTTACCACAAGCATTGCAAAATATAAACACAGTGTCTGGCTTCAAAGTTGCACTAAAAAGACATCTACTGTCCAAATATTAACATTTCATTTTTATATATGTATTTGTATGTGTGCAGTCCTTGGGTTATTATTTGTGTGGATAAATATGTATGTACTTCTGGGTGCATGCGTATATGTAAGTGCATGTGCGTGTACAAGTTGGTATTATGTGTTCGTATGTGTAAGTGCGTATTTACGTACAGCGTGTGGACGTACATCCAGTATATGTGTGTATATGAGTGAGTATAGGTTGATATCTTGGTGTAAATGCGTGTATATAATAACTATCGTTTTCCATATTTTAAATTTCTAATAGAGACGGAATAATTACATGGGTCCATGTATTGACATACGCATGTGGTCTGGACTAATATCTCGGGGTCGCTTGGATTATATATTTTCTCTATGGAAATATTTTCATTTTTTGGCTAGTATACAGATACTAAATTGCACAAGTTATTTATTAACCTTAACTGTAGAGTATCTAAAAGAACAATAACGACATAAAAATTATGAAGAAACAAAAACTTTGCTATATCTATTTGATTAGTAAATCTAATTTTGACCCGGGTATTTGTCTTGTAGTGTGTACAATTTTGAAATTATTTACTTTGTTTTCATATTATTACTGTAAAAGCTTTCGAGTTTAAGCTTGACGTGCCTTTAAGAGAGATACCTCTCACAAGGCTCAGCCAATGTAATGTTAATTTTGTATTATGATTATCATGTGTATGTTCTACTGGCTAAATAAACAGTGGCAATTCAATTCAATTCAATTCATTGTGCTACTTTGTCAAGTTCTCTTTGAGCTCTGTTTGTTAATGCGTCTATTGTGTCTGCTCTTATTATTTGCGTCACGTTGTCTCCGTACATTACTGTGAGAGAGTCATTGTGAGTGGGGTTGGGAAAGTCATTTGTGTATAGGATGTAGAGGGTAGGAGCGAGCACTGAGCCTTGAGGTACGCCTGCGTTTAGTGCAAATGAATCTGAATAAAGATTAGAAAACTTAATTTTGGCTGTTCTATTATCCAGAAAGTTGCAGAGAAGTTTCTGAGTAATTAATGGGAAGTTGAAATTTTCGCAGATTTTGTACTTCAAGCCTTCGTGCCACACTGTGCAAAAGCTCGTTTTATGTCCTTGGTAATTAAGGCTGTCTTGTTTTATCGACTGGACTGTTTGTTTATGTGAAGCTAGTTTGTGATAATGTTTAGTGCTTCTTGTGAAGACCTGTATTGTCTAAAACCAAATTGCATGTTCGTGAGGAGTCCTTCGTCTTCGAGAAATAGTCTGAGTCGGTGGTTTATGATATGTTCTAGAGTCTTCCCAAGAGTCTCAAGTAGACTAATGGGTCTGTAGTTTAGTGGATTAGTCTTGTCTTGGTTTTTCTTGGGAATGAGGATAATGGTCGCTGTCTTGAAGCAGACGGGAGAGTAGCCTGATGCCAGGATGGCGTTGTAGAGGCGAGTGAGTGCTGTTATGAAAGTGTTAGGTAGGTGCTTTACAAAGTGGTGATTAATACCCGTGGCACCAGGCACCTTTCTCCGTGTTTTAGACAGGATGAACTTGACTTCGTCTGGCACAATGGGAACAGTGAGTATGTTTTGAGGGTCAAGTGTGTTTAGGTTAATGTGTGTCATGGGAGATGTTGTCGGGGATGGTAGTGAGATGCTGTTCTATATTGCGGATGTGTTATTTGGCAGGCCTTTCAATGGGGTGTGGGTGGTATACTTGTTGCCATGTCTGTTTAAATGTATCTGTGATATCCCTAGGATCAGTAATTTTGTTGCCATTAACAGTGAGGGAGGATGTTCTGGGAGTGTTATTACCTTGTAAACGTTTTATGTGTTGCCAGAATTTCCAGGGCTTAGTTTTTCTGTGTTGTTCTGCTGAGTGTACTAGGTGTGTCCAGTGAGAGTCATGATCAGATTGCAGGCTGTTAAGGATGTGAGTTCTGAGGTTGGAGAGGTCGTAGCGTACTCGGCCTGGTATGTGGTTGTGTTTGTTCTGTTCGAATCGACGACGATAGCACACTAGGAGTCGTTGTGTTCTGATGGAGGGTCTGAAAGTGTGTTTGATTTTGTATGTAGTCTTTGGGATGGTTGTCTTGGCTGCATTTATGATTTGTTCTGTAGGTTCTCGATTTGTTGGTCTATGTGTGTGTAGTGTTGTCCCTCATAGTCGTGTATGTAGTTGTCTTCTGATAAAAAAAAAATGAATTCTTCCCAGTTTGCTTCTGAGTAGTTAAAATGAGATTGACATGGGACTTGAATTGGGTTTGAAGAAATTGACATGAAAACTGGGATGTGATCTGATCCTGAAAGTGGCCCTGGGGAAATATCATGATGGAATATATTAAAAGCTTGGTTTGAAAAAATTCAGTCAGGTTTACCATTACCGTTTGGTGTGAAAACTGTGTTGAAGTCTGGGCCTTGAAAAGTTAATCTTTTGTGGTTGTGTAGTGCTAATAGTTGAATTCCATGTTGATTAATGGTATTATGTTGGAAAGCTTGGTGTCTAGCGTTAAAGTCTGCAAGTATAAGTGTAGGTGCATTGTTATTGAATAAGGTATTTAAGTCTGTGTAAGGAATGTAGGTATTTGGCCTGACATATGTGGTGGCAACTATGAGGGGTCCAAGTGTTGTGTGTGTTTTAACTGCAAGGAAATGTTTGTATGCCTAGTCTGTGATGAATTCGTGTTGAATGGTGCTTTTTATCATGATTGCAACTCCATCGTTGGCATCGCCGTCGGTCTGTCGTGTTGTGTAACCAAAGAATCTAATTTTATGTGTATTGTACGTACAGGTGCTGTTAATTAGTATTATGTCCGGGTCATTATCTAAAATTAATTGTGTGAGTAGGTGTCTGTTAGTGTAGTAGTGTCTTATGTTGAATTGGATGACTCTTAACATGAAGGGGTATCGTGAAGTGAGCTATGTGTGGGGGAGTGGGGGGATGGTGGGGCCCGGGCTGGAGATGGAGAGGATGAGGAGCGGCCTCCTCCAAAAGATAGAGATTTGGAGGTAGAGTTTTTTTTTTTTCTTGGGGTTTCGACTTTACGTGACTTTGACCGAGAACGGTTTAATTCAGGGGTGGGTAACTCAGCTGGGCTGGTGGGTTTTCGTTTTAGAGGAGATTGGGGAGGAATGGTGGGCGTTTTTGGTGTAGGAGGGGGTGAAGGATGTTGGGGTAGTAAGGTCAGGAAGTTCAGGGTCAGATGCATTGAGAGTTGGGTCAGTGACATTTGTGGGGGGGGGTTTGGGTAGGGGGATCTTGAGGTTCATTTTCAGTGGTGAGAGGGATTGACATTTCAGGGATTTCGTTGGCGCTTGGGGGTTGAGGAATAGGGGTAGTGGAGGATGAGTTGGAGGTAGAGGTTGAGGGTAGTGGAATAGGAAGAGGAGTGGCTGAGAGAGATGGATTGTGAAAGTTCTTGCTATGCTGGAACCAAGACTCAGGGATCATGATGGCAGGGAGGTTGTGGGCAGTCAGGCCATCATTTAGGAGCTTGTTAAACTGTGGGGTGACTTTTTGGTTCGTGAGGTGGAGTGCAACATTAACAAGGACTGAAGTTTGGGCGAATATTTCGCGGTTGAACAATGGGCCGGGAGGATTGATGTTGTGTGGGGTAGGGGGGGAGGATTGAGGGATGTGTGAGGTGGCCGCTGAAGCATATGATGTGGCAGTGACTGGGTGGGATGAGAATAAAGGACGTGTTTGGATGGAGTGGCCTTTGAGTTTTTTCTAGTGTCTTTTAAGACATTGAGACGGAAGGGACATTCGGCACTGATTTCAATGTGAGGGCCATTGCAGTTTGAGCATTTCAGGGTGATTGAAGAGCAGGTGGTAAATGAGTGCCCTGACTCAGCACAACGAGAGCAAGTTACTGTTTTCTTACAATGGGCTGTGGGATGTCCGTAAGCATAACAGTTATAGCACTGCTTGAGATTGAGCCAGGACTCAGGGGTCAGAAAATCAGGCGGCAAAATCACATGAAATGCCTTGAGACCTGTTTTTAGAGGCTTACTGGCCTCCTGAGGGGAGGCACATCGAATGTTGAGGGCTTGACGTTGGGTTTTAAATACTTCACAGACAGTGATGGAGTTTTTCTTGGAAATTTCCCTGGCAATCTCATCTTCGTCTTTGTTGAAGATGCTCTTGTCAGGGTGCAGAATTTTGACTGTACAGGCAGCTTTAAGTTCTGGGGAGAGGACTAGTTCATAACCAGAAGATTTGAGTTTCTTTAGAGTGGCAGGGTTGAGATATGCATCAAAATCTTTTTGTGAAGCAAGTCTTATTTTGAAAACATTGAGATTTTTGAAAACCCTGACTATTTTGGTTTGAGTGATACTAAATATGTGAGAGCCTTGGTCATCAGGGTGGATCGTTAATGCATTTGAATTTGACATACAGTGCCACACTGAATCATTGGGAGAAAAAAGTTTAGGTGCTAACTATAAGAAAAGTGAAAGTGAAAGGGGAAAATAACAAGTTAGGTTAGCCCAGCAGACCCCCTACGACAACATCTAGCATCTACGAACCCGCCCAGCCAACCAGGAGGCATGAAAAGCGCGCGCCTCATTGGTCGCCAACTAGCCAATCATATGCTAGCCAACACCCAATAAACCTTACTGTGATCTACCTAATATGTATAAATAAGCTGTTATGTTATATCCAGAATGAAAGAGTGAATGTAATAATTAACAAACAACAAATATTCATAAACAAAAATCGAATGAATGAGTGAAATATTAAATATGTAATAATTAACAAACAAAAAATATTCATAAACAAAAATCCATAAAGCAATAAAAATGTCCCTTGTACACTGTATATATCTAAGTTCTGTACCGTCTCTGACAAAAATAATAAGTTATAATCTAAGGTGAATGAATGATTAAAATAAATGGATGAAATCAGAATGAATGAAAGCAATAATTATGATGTAAGACATGAGAAAAATTGAGTTAGCTAAGCTAAAAACACCCACTTGTCGAGAATTCTCCAATCAGAGCCAGGGTCGCAAAAAATGACTGACGCATGAATACTCGCTCGTCATTGGTCGGTGAGATGGAGAGAGAGAGAGCCTTGCGGGATAAGTTCCGGGGAGCTCTCTCTCTCTCACTCTCTATGACAAATCATGCTAATTACAATGAATTCGTCCCTGCAAAAAAAAAAAAAAAAAAAAAAAATCAATAAAAGAAAATAAATATAATGTTTTTGTTTTTTTAGTTTTTAAGACAACTTATCAAAACACCAAAGAGTAATAACAACACAAAATAAATAATTATAACACCGGAACGATGCTACAATGCATATGAAAACAAACAAATGCAAAATTAAAAACAAAGTGCAAACATGGAGGCAGGAAATAAAAAAAGGGAATATAAACATGAAGCTGGTGGTATGTTCTGCTCACGGAATATATATGAAATATAATTTAAGTCTTAACCAAGAATAGCAAAGTGGACGGCCCACTATCTTTTAATCTCCAACTTTACTTCATATTTCTAATCTTTTTCTTCTTTATCCACTGATAAACTCTATTTTCATCCCCCCTATTCTATCCCCCCCCTATGCCTATTCACTTACCTTCCATTCCCTGAAGATGATAGTTGTCTATCGAAACGCGTCGGATCATCATGAATTTTGCTCACCTTTTGCACAATCTCCCAGAACACCTGAGAATTGCTGTTCGTTCTATTGAAAGCCTTAATAATAAAATAATTAATGCTGATACATGTATTTCCTTCAACCTCGCCTGCCTTAAAGAAAATGTATTACCTGGCTACACCAACATATATATATATATATATATATATATATATATATATATATATATTATATATACCAGTATATATATATATATATATATATATATATATATATATATAAAGGTCTCAAGTTTTCATGAACGTGGAAATATTATTTTTTCACTATACATTAAATTACGAAATATGTAAAAGGCCAGGCTCTTAATATTATTTCTGTCGCCATAAATTTCGTAGGTGGTACTGGGAGTTTTAAGGGATATATATATTTCAAATTAAAGAGAAAGGAACTCAAAGTGTAGTAAGTATTCTGAAAATATTATACTGTATATACAGTATACTGTATACCGTATATATATTCAGTATATCTCACAAACGCATATAAGTTACTAAATGTTCTGTACTGAGAGGAGTATATATATATATATATATATATATATATATATATATATATATATATATATATATATATATATGTGTGTGTGTGTGTGTGTGTGTGTGTGTGTGTAAACCGAAATATTCAAGTTTGTTTTTTCTATGTGAGTGAGGGAGACAACAGGTAGAACTGCCTGTAGCGAGTGCCCTCCCAGAATTGAAAGAGTGACAGGGCCAAAATCAAGGGACGTTCGAGCCAAAATGCCTGGATACACGGAGTTTGAAGCAATTTAAGTAATAGGAAAAGGGAAAGGCTGATTCTGGGAGAGAGTTCCAGAGTTCAGCAGTTGCATAGAAGAATGACTGAGAATAACGTTTCACTCTTGGGTTAGAGAGTTGTACAGAGTAGGGGTGGGATTGTGTTGCATGACGGATTCTATGTACCCTACGTATAAGAGGTGGTATGCACTGGGAGAGCTCTGAGGAACACTTATTATTGTAGTAGCGATAGAATAGCGAGAGATGCAACATTGCGGCGGAGAGACAGAGATTGCAGAGAGTTGGTGAGTGAATGGGAGTTGATGATATGAAAAGCCTTCCTTTTTACTTTGTCTAAGAGTGCGGTGTGAGAGGATCCTCCCAACTCATGTGCACAATACTTAATACAAGGATGCACTGTGCCCCTGTACAGAGCAAAAAGCAGTGAAGGGATAAAGTACACCTTGAGGCGGTTGAGCACACTCAGCTTCTGGGAGGCTGCCTTAGCAAGACCGGTAATATGGTCCTTCTAAGTGAGAGCAGAAGAGAAAGAGACACTACAAATGTTGAGAGAAGATGAAGGATTTATTTTTGTATTGTTGAAGTATAAGGGATAGTCCTCTGGGAGTTCCGGACGGGTAGTAAGATGAAGAAATTGGGTTCTGGAAGCATTATAGGCAACAAGGTTTTCTCTGCCCCAATTAGAAATAGTAGTGAGATCAGAAGATAAGTGTTGCATGGCTTCATTATGTTTATTTTTGAGGGATTGCTGGCTGAGGCGTTCTGGATAACTAATTGAGTAGTGTAAGGTAGGGTCGTCTATGAATGGATGGGATTGAAGGTACAGTTGAGAAGATCGTTTATGAAAATTAGAAAAAGAATGGGATAGGACAGAGCCCTGAGGAACACCGGAGTTGATAGGAAGAGGAAGTGAGCGATGGCCGTCCACAACCGCAGCTGTGGAACGGCATGAATGATTCATTCATGAACATTTAAATCTTTAGAAAACATGTTTTACATATTCCAGCTAAAATTGAGATAATGAGTAAGTGTCCGAAATAAATGCATTTGTATATCTTTGTGTTTATTAAATGTTCAACATAAATGTAAGTCTTTGTTTGTGCTTTCGAGTAAGTTATATTAACCCTATCACATGGATTTAGTTAGAGAAGTAGAAATAGTTAACTATGATTAATTTGAGGTTTGATATTTTCTGTACCCCTTTCTCATTCACTCATAGCCCCATTTGTTTAGAGATTTAAAGACGTTCGCCCCATTAGTTTGGCGATATTAAGAGCTTTTCTCTCATTTAGGTTTAGTGTTTTGTCCTGATGAGTGGTATTTGAGCCTGTAATTAAAGGGGAACTGGCCTTTGACCAGGACATTTGTCTACCGAAAAATTTGCACATTTATCTCGCAAGGGGTCTTGGGGGTACTTGTTATTTAAAGTTGATGGAGATCAAGGGAGCTAACTATAAGCGCACACACACACACACACACACAGCCCGTAGCCTAGTAGGTAGAGCTCTCGTCTCACACACGAGGGGTCGGGGGTTCAATCCCCGGCCGGTCGGAGACAAATTGGGCTTGTCTCCTTTCATGTGTTAGCCTCAGTTCACCTAGCTGTAAATAAGTACCTGGAATAAGTGGACGACGTTGTGATGTCCCATCTGGGGTTGGCAAAAATGGTACAAGGCGAGATGGGTATCATATGGTTCACCTAAGCTGATGGCTACCTAAGCCTTCGGGCGTGACGGTACCGTCTATAATGAGAATGGTACCATACAGATCCACCCTAAGCCTTCGTTTCCGATGTCGCCAATTGGCTAAATACAGACTACACACACATCCACAGCCATTCCAACACTTAACACTTAACACTTAACATGCATTTCACGCAATACATTCCCAGTTAAGGAGGCGCGATAATAATGAGCTTAGCTCGCATTGCGTGGATTCCCCTTGACGAACAAGTAACTGAGTAACTGAGTACTGAGTAACATACAGTATATATATATATATATATATATATATATACATATATATATATATATATATATATATATATATATATATATATATATATATATATATATATAAACATATATATATACCGGTATATATATATATATGAATGTGTGTGCGTGTGTGTGTGAATATACTGTATATATGCACAAATAAATACTACTTTCCAGGACTCCAGCAACCATCATGACATTACTACAAAATAAAGTTATTCGATGACAAAATCCTGCAATTACGTATGCAAAAAGGCACTCTACATCGTGCATTGATTTACAGTAACTTTGATACTAATTATTCTGATAAACGTCTTTTGTTATTTTATTCGGCTGCATTTAGACGATTATATGAAGCTTAGGATAGATATAGGGTAGCTAATAGGATTTACTGCGATAGTTGAATAGCTGAATAATATCGTCTAATCGTTGGCAGAATATAATGAAAAGGATGTCACCGTTCATGAAGGGGTTAAAATACAAGTCTTCCAGTACAATGAAGACCTTCTACATGGACTATAATTATCATGTATAACCCTTCACACCACAGTCATTTACCTCAGAGTAACTTGCCACCAACGTTTAAGGGGGAATGGCCGGTTTTCTGTACCACTTTCTCCCTCACGATTAGCCCCCTTAGTTTTCAGATGTTAAGATGTTTGCCTCATTAGTTAGTCGATTTTAAGACGTTTCGCCCCATTTCTTCGTCAATATTTAGAACTTTCGTGCTATTTAGGTGTCGATTTTTTCCCTGGCGAACGATAGTGAGCCTGTTATGTTGGAAGAACCGGACTTCGGCCGGGAAATTTTCTACCGAAAAATGGACAAATTATTCTAGAAGGGGATGTTTTTGTTTTAATTGTATAGAGTTCTTGGGAGGAAACAAAAAACATAATAAATACGTGCAAAATCTGCCAAAAAGTGAACCATCCCCTCTTAACCCACACCAGTTCAAAGCCACTTGTTGGTTTACAATAAAAGTGAACCATCCCCTCTTAACCCACAGCAGTTCAAAGCCACTTGTTGGTTTACAATAAAAGTGAACCATCCCCTCTTAACCCACACCCGTTCAAAGCCACTTGTTGGTTTACAATAAAAGTGAACCATCCCCTCTTAACCCACAGCAGTTCAAAGCCACTTGTTGGTTTACAATAAAAGTGAACCATCCCCTCTTAACCCACACCCGTTCAAAGCCACTTGTTGGTTTACAATAAAAGTGAACCATCCCCTCTTAACCCACACCAGTTCAAAGCCACTTGTTGGTTTACAATAAAAGTGAACCATCCCCCCTTAACCCACACCAGTTCAAAGCCACTTGTTGGTTTACAATAAAAGGAGGAAGTGAATCGGTATAATTAATGTGTTGGCAGTGATTTGTTTTCTTGTATTTATGTTTGATTATAAATAATGAACCTTAATTAATTTATGCTTGCATATATTTACTGTTTTATCTATCTATCTATCTATCTATATATCTATCTATCTATCTATCTATCTATTTCTCTCTCTCTCTCTCTCTCTCTCTCTCTCTCTCTCTCTCTCTCTCTCTCTCTCTCTCTCTCTATATATATATATATATATATATATTATATATATATATATATATATATATATATATATATATATATATATATATATATATATTTTTCTTTAATACATACGAGGTTGAAAGAAATGGCAATTTCTGCGTTGGAAATTTTATTATTCAAAGTTTCCAGGTCTCTGATGAGTTTTCGCTGGGTGGCAGGAAGTAGATGAAGGAGATGAGCAAAATTCATGGTGGTACAGGGTTACATAAATGTACATGATGATACAGGATATACGACGCGTTTCACTGGACAACCAGCATTATCAAGTAAGGAAGGAATGAAATAAAAGGTAAACAGGAAGGGTATATATAGAGGGTGGAGGATCAGAGGAGGCGGAAAACAGGGGGCAAAAGTCTGCTATTGGTGGAAGCGTAAACTAGGAGAGAGAAGGGGTTAACCGCTTCACGCATGTGCACTGGATGCGGGATGGTGGTCAGTAGGTGGGGTCGAAGCTGATTGGCTGCGTGTCGAGGGGCGTGGCCTAAGTTGTTTGGCGCCTGCAGAAGACGAAGCTGAAGGAGGTAGCGCGGAGGGCTGCGTCAAGGGCACCGGGGGGCGAGGAGGGGTGTTAGGTCCTGTAGGGTAGTGCCTTTTGGCACTATATATATATATATATATATATATATATATATATATATA
Source organism: Paralithodes platypus (assembly GCA_032716605.1). Taxonomy (NCBI): domain Eukaryota; kingdom Metazoa; phylum Arthropoda; class Malacostraca; order Decapoda; family Lithodidae; genus Paralithodes; species Paralithodes platypus. The sequence goes on from CM064534.1 coordinate 13,343,372, forward strand.
TATATATATATTTGGCACTATATATATATATATATATATATATATATATATATATATATATATATTCTCTCTCTCTCTTTTTTTTCTTATTTTTTAAAGACGCAACTAGCCCGGGCATTAACAAAGCCAGAATGATATATGTATATTTTTCTGAAGGCACTCCCATATTTTTGTTTTGTTATTATAAGCACCTCTGTAAATTGCGTTATTTCCTTGAACATATATGGAGTAAAAAATTAATACTAATGATAATTTATGAAATTCTGGAGTCATAAGTACAGATTATGAAGCACTATATATACTCTAGTGTATTATATAGTATATATTTGAATTATTATTTAGGCCATTAAAAAGCTGCATGGTGAACAGTTAACCTTTTGCCATAAAACGCAAAAAGTGAAAACCTACTTCTTCCCATTATATACTGTACATTTAATTTGCTAATATATATATATATATATATACAGGTGTATATATATATATATATATACATATATATTATATATATATATATATATATATATATATATATATATATATATACTGTATATATATATATATATACCAGTATATATGGTACCGGGTTCGAATCCCGATGTGTCAATGGGAAGATATTATTGTGATGGAATTTGTGCTGTACCTAGTATCAGTACATTACCACGAAGCCCACCGAAACGCCACAAAATTACCCTCATTGTTCCCTAATTAACTAACACTATATGAATAATCTCATATTCAAAATATGCTACAGAGGGGCGATCCCTAGTGAGTTCCTTGCTCAATAGGTGGCGTTCTGAGCGTGAGGGTATGAGTCTAGTGGGTGAGACAGTGAAGCACTGGGGCGATGCAACTCCAGAGATGGGGTTGCTTCAAGCCGTGGGTGGGCAGCTGGGCCCTGTGCATCTTGCGACGGCAAGACAGCGGGGCTGTTTGCGTCTCAAAGTGTGCTTCACATGTCTCACTCCCTAGAGTGGAACGAGACCTCGCAGGCTTCACCATTGAATGTATGGTTGAATGTACAGGCTCTCAGCCTATGCCCGAGAGGGAGTAGTCGGAATATAGAAACGTAAAAAAAAAAAATATATATATATATATATATATACCGGTATATATATATATTCTGACATACGGAGCCCTGTATGTTAATTTAAGAGTTAGAATTAGAGTTGAAGGAGCCAAACTACCCAAACGGTGAAGCAGACTAGCGAGCGAACGAGCGAGTGGGTAAACCAGCTTTCACACCTCGATGACCGATGCTATGACGTATGATCGACGCCAGGAGCTGTGAGTGGACCTGGCACCTGTTATGCGACTCGAGGAGCTATGATTGGAGTAGGCACCACCCCCCGCCTCCTGATTCGTTCCTACACCATCATTGTTTGGTATATAAGACCCGAGTTGTGGGCATTCAAATCAGTCTCATTTGGAGTTGGGGAAGGTGAACTTGCAGCTGGAGGAAGACGGGGTGAAGTATTATAATGGGATTGTGACAGTCAGATTATATAAATGTGTGTTAAGTGTGTTCGGTGTAAACACTTACGCTATGTTGGTTAGTGAGATATGTGATTGGGAATTAACGTGAACGCTACTATTATGTGTTTAACTATTTGATTGCGAATTAACGTGAACGCTACTATTATGTGCTTAACTATTTGATTGGGAATTAACGTTAACGCTACTATTATGTGCTTAACTATTTTAGTTGACTAACTTGTGGACTAAAGCAACTCTTTAAGTAATTAGGTTATGGTGAAAGTAATATTATTGTTTTATATTAATACTTACAAGTTTCATTATCTTTGAATTAAGCTTACATTGTTTAACGGTGCGTAGTACGGTGATGCTATTGTCTCATATTTGTAATATCGCCTTAGACTAACATGGCTGTGTTAATATTACTTATAGTGATTTCCTAAGCTGAAGAAAATTATTTTGCTCAAAATATTATATTTTGCTTTTCATATTATTTGAGTGAGACCTGAATCGAATCTATGAAACGATCCTGTAACTTTATTTACTCATAATCAAACCTCAATGTTACGTGGTTAAGAAATACATTTAACTAATTATTAAATATATATCTAACTTTTTATGTGACTTTGATATTACTCCTGATGATAATAATAATATAATCCTATTAACGTAAGACAAGAACCAAGAATAATTACATTAAATATAAATAAAAGGACATATAAGAAAACTATCTATTCATTTCAAAAAGGGTAAGAGACAGAAATATTCTTACTTTAATATTTATCTTTCAAGACTTTTTATAAAATTAATAGTCCTTCTTTAGCTATAACTTATTCGGTTCATAACCATAGCCTACTAAGCTTCGGTTAAATAATAATTCTTTATAAATACTACATGACTTTAATTAGTTTCAGTATTTTTCATAATTAAAGAGTATCAGTCAATAAAGGATACTAAGTCCTAAGATCCAAAAGGAAAGGAAGCAACAACAGGAAATAATTTTATTAGATTTTACTTTTGTTTTGCCTTCAGCTGACTGATACCTTAATATATATCTCTGTGCTATCTAGATTCATCAAGTTAACCACTTGAGGATCAAGATACGTAACAATATATATATATATATATATATATATATATATATATATATATATATATATATATATATATATACAAGTATATATATATATATATTTAACACATTTAAGATATCCACGCAATTCCATTTGTGGTTTTGCTTTCAAGCAGACCCTGAATTCAAGACCGGGATCTAAAAGTAAGGTATTTTCCGCCGATGAGGTTTCACAGGGGAGCCATTGCAAGACCTGGATGACTATTGGTAACAAGGTTTCTGGTGTAGGATAGAATACACAATATACAGTATTATATATATATATATATATATATATATATATATATATATATATATATATATATATATATATATATATACGATATATATACTGTATATACACACAAACACAGTATACATTACAAGGAAAGGACGAAGGTAAATGCTTCGAAAAAAGAACCATGGATGAAAACAAAAAGGGGATGATAGAGAACAAAATGGATGGATTAGTGGAGAGTGACAAGAGTGAATTCAATAGCATTAGCAATAAACATGTACTATGCAGGAGGAGGAGATCAAGGAAGAGATCAAGAGAGCAGTAGAGAGACGACTAGGTAGGTTTGACCTAGAGGGTATGGTGGTAGTGGAGGAGGTGAGCAAAGTGTTTAAGGAAGAGATATGTACAGCATGTGAGGAGGTGTTTGGAGTAAGGAGAAGAGGGAGGAGAGTGAAGGGTACAACATGGTGGACAGAAGAGGAAAAAATAGCCGTTGAAGACAAGAAGAAGGTGTATAGAGAGTGTTTGGGTAGTAGAGGGAATGAAGATTTGGAGAGACAGAAAAGAGCAAGGTACTTGGAGAAAAAGAGAGTGGTAAAGAGAGTAGTGAAGGAAAGTAAGAAAAGAGCAGATGAGGAATTTGGAAGGAATCTAAGCATAAAATGGAGGGAGTGTAAGAAACTGTCCTGGAAAGAGGTCAAGAAAGTTAAGGAGGATAGCAAGGAAAATAGTTAGGGTGTGAAAGATAAGACTGGGCGAGTGATAGCCGAGCAACAAGAGAGAGTCGAAAGATGTAGGGAGTACTTCAACAAATTGCTGAATGTAAGGAATGAAGCACCAGCAAACATAATTGGATGAGGTATGGAAGGGAGAAGAAGAGAAGTAGGGGAGGAGGAGGTGGGGATCAGGTCAGAAGTGTGTGAAGCCATGAAAGGAGTAAAAATGGGGACAGCATCAGGAATAGATGGAATGTGTGGGGAAATGCTGAGGTAGGTGGTGAGATAGTTATCGAATGGGTATGGACAACGTGTAAACTATCATGGGAGAAGGGGAGTGCACCTGATGACTGGAAGACAGGCATATTAGTCACCCTGTATAAGGGTAAAGGGGAAAGAGGAGTAGGTGGTAACCACTGGTGAATATGCCTTCTAAGCATAATAGGGAAGGTGTACAGTAGAGTAGTGATTGAGAGAGTGAGAGCGAGAACAGAGAAATGGGTAGGTGATGAGCAGGGCGGATTTACGAAGGGAAGAGGATGTGTAGAGCAGATTTTTGCCCTGAAATATGTTGTGGAGAAATATATGGAGAAGTGACAAAAGTTGTATGCTGCCTTATGGACTTGGAGAAGGCCTATGACAGTTGATAGGGAATGTATGTGTAAAGTACTGAGAATATACGGAGTAGATGGCAAGTTGCTGAAAGCAGCGAAGAGCATATATGAGGGTGTAAATGCGTCAGTACATGTGGAGAATGAGCAGAGCGAGTTCTTTGATCTGAATGTTGGGTTAAAGCAAGGGTGTGTGATGTCCCCATGGTTGTTCAATATAAATATATAGATGGAGTCATGAAATAAATACAAGGAAGAGCAGTGGATGTTGGTGTACCACTGATAAGGGAGGAAAACAAGTAAAAGTTGCATGTACTGCTGTTTGCCGATGATACAGTTCTGATGAGCGACAGTGAATGGGAGTTGCAGGGTCTGATAAACATGTTTGGAACAGTGTTTGGCAAATGGAATCTGAAGGTAAATGCGGGGAAGAAGAAGGTAATGGTCTTTGAAATGGGTGCAGTCTCAGAGTGTGAGGTTGAACAGTCAGGCTATGGAGAATGTCAGCTTATTTAGATATTTGGGCAGCGTGTTCAATAAAGATGGGAGTATGGATGAAGAAGTGTGGGAGAGGATGCAACAGGGGAAGAGGGTTGTAGGAATGCTGAAAGCAGTAACAAGAAAACGGTTGATTATCATTGAAGTAAAGAAGTCTTCGCATGACAGTGTGGTAATCACGACATTGACTTACTGGAGTGAAGCATGGACGTTGGTGAAGAGACTCAAACCATGAGTGAGAGGTGTGGAAATTAGTTACTGTAGAAGTGCGTGCAGAGTTACATGGAAGGATAGACAGACGAATGAGGAAGTAAGAGAGGTGTGGTGTGGATGTAGATGTGTTGGAAAGTGTGAAAAGGAACGCATTAAGATGGTTTGGCCATGGAACGTATGGGAAGCTAGAGAATGACTAAGAGATTGTACGAGAGTGAGGTGGAAGGACTTAGAGGGAGAGGTAGACAGAGTGAGAGGTGGAATGATGGAGTTAAGAAGTATTTGAGCGAAAGCAGTGCTGGATGGGAGGAGGGGTGTCGACTGACTGGGGACAGTGGTGCATGGAGGCGTTTCGTTCGTGACCACTCCCTCGGGGATCACGGCGTCTGGCAATAGATAGATATATAGATAGATGTTACTATGAAAAACAAACATACAATGGAGATATAAAAGAGTGTGAGAGATTTAAACGAATAATAATGGTTAACATTTTCAAATAAAGGACTATAAATGAATACTCCAAACCGACGAGTCGCGGCACTGGATCAAGTCACGCCGGAACAAGGACGAAAGAGCTCACCAACGAGTCAACGCCCCAACACACCAGGTCGGAACATCAAGCATAATACCCCCACGAAGAGAAGGGTATTATTTAGCCAGCCATTCTGAAGCCGGTTGAACTCACTTCCTTACAATTGTATTTTCTTTTAAGTAATGTTATTATAACCCTGTATACGACAAAAATAAACACACCTTATGATCATCCATGTATTCTTGTGTTATCTGTTCTCCCCAACTCACAATATACTCAGGGGAGAATTGAGATGTAATGATTAAGAGAAAACGCGTATCTTCACTATAGAAGAAATCAATGCCAGATGAAACCATTATATGCCTGTATGAAAACTTTGTTATACAATAAGATGTAAACCTATACTTTAATAGACCCTGGAACCTTGTTTTTCCACACTACCCACACATGCCTTTTATTGACATTCTTCAACTAGTTTACTAGTTACACAAACCACACATGCTTCTTTTTCTATAAGAATCCCCTGGAAACTTTCGTCCCCAAGAAAATAACGAGGGAGATCTGCCGCTCCTGCGCCACGAAAGGGGGCGCTCCGGACGTTTATATACCTGGTGTACACACAGGCCTACCAACACGAACCGGGAAGATTAGATACATACACACCCCTGTAGACACCACCTTGCTGAGAGAGATTTACATATTATTATGCCTAAAATTAATAACAACCAAGATCAGTAGTAAAACCCAGCCACCACCACCACAAGAAGGAGGAAGACAGAATAGCGCTGTATCGCACGCATCACAGCCCTCAACTGTCCGGTGCGCACGACACACCTTAAATGCACCCAGCACCACCAATCCTTCCCGAGAACCCAAAACTCGGAATTCATTCACTTCACTCACTATTATTGTTTTTCAGAGTTCTATTGAAGCGACCCAAACCCCCTATGATTTTATAATTTAACCTTGATGAAGTAGCCTACTCTAGGAACATTAATTGACATTACTCATCACCCCACCACCGAGTATTGACCTTCTATTGAAGGAGACCTGACCAACAGAGTAAGAAGGGTTCAAGGACCCCATCTAGGATAACTCCCCATGCCCTTACCATCCTAGAGGTACCACAGGAGTGCACTCAGTAATCCGCAATACCAGTTCAGGATTTCTGAGGAAAGTCCAGCAATTGTTGAGGCTTCAAAAAGTATTGGTTTACGAAACTTAATATTGTTCTCCATTCAGTTTTAACTAATACGGCCTGCCGAAAAGTCCAGATACTGTCTGTAAAACCCTAAAATAGGGATCCTTGTTAGAATCAGGCATGCCTAGCTAACGTGGAGATCCTACTTATGCGGTTACTAGTTAGTCTAGTGAAGAATGTATACGGCCTGCCGATATTCCTTCTGAGACTACCAGTCCCCGTTAACTGAGTTCTGTCCCAGGTACTCTGTCTCGTCTGGTATGCCAGAGAGACACACCTATACTGAGACAGTAACCCACAAACCCTATACTAGGGATCTCGTTAGAATCAGGCATGCCTAGCTAACATGGAGACCCTACTTAGGCGGCTACTAGCTAGTCTAGTGAAGAATGTATACAGCCTGCTGATATTTCTTATGAGACTACAAGTCCCCGTTAACTGAGTTCTGTCCCAGGTACTCTGTCTCGTCTGGCATGCCAGAGAGACACACGTATACTGAGACAGTAACCCACAAACCCTATACTAGGGATCTCGTTAGAACCAGGCCTGCCTAGCTAACGTAGATATCCTACTTAGGCGGTGACTAGCTAGTCTAGTGGGAAAAGTGTACGGCCTGCCGAAACTTTCTCCTCAGACTATAAGTTATCGACAGAACCATCTCTAAAAGAAGTTGAGGTAGCGGCCTGCCGTCCTCAATATTCTCTAGTGTGGGAATTACCAGTGTCCTTGTCGAGGAACTTTGTCATCGTTCGGCCTGCCGACGTGACATAGGCTCCCCTGCGAGGTTACATTTTCTATAGTGAAAAGTAGAGAGACTACGGCCTGCTGCACTCTCTATTAGTCTCTGTTTAAAGTGGACACTGCCACTTGGCACAGGTAGTCTCAAGCCTCTGAGACCGCTGTGTTAGAGATAGGGCTTGGCGAGATACCCTCACAGGCACTCTGCAGAGGCAAGTCCTTGGTGCACTGAGTCTGTGGCATCCCATATGAGTGTGCAACTTAAAGGTTTAAACACTGCCCCGGGTCCCCCGAACCTCTCATAAAGATCAGGGCAGAGAGTAATATCACTCCAACTGAAATTACTGCGTGCGTCCGATATCGACCACATATGACTCGATATTTAAGATCCTAGTCCGAGAGTACCTTAACAGGACTTCATCAACGGTTGATATACTGATCAGAACAGTCGAGCAGTTTCTCCAACCTCTGAAATACTCGCGTTAGCTCGATATGGTGCCCAACAGTAATTCGCCAGACGGTTACTATATGTTACGGAGCCATACTTAAGATCTCAAGCCCAATCAACCCATCTGTAACTACTTCACACAGCCGGCCCACCTAGACGGCCTATGGGGAAGCAATAAACGAGAACCAACCACCTCCAGAAGTATTCACCGGAGACGTCCAGCGAAAAGTGACCACGCCGGGAGACCAAGAGAAGAAGATAGAGTGACAGCAAGTGTGAAAAGTGTCGAGTGAATGAAATAAACAGAGCTCCCCCAAAAGTAGCTTAAATGCGTATAAATCCACACCAGTGTTACTAAGTGGGTCTTAACCCTCTCCGACATATGATGCGAGTTTGAGCCTATTGGGGATACTTTAAAGCCTTTGTTACCATCAGGGGTATTTAGAAACCTTTTGTTTAGTTACTTCAACCTCTGCAGTTGTCTTTGAGTTAGCTGTGGGCAGAAAACTAATTTTGGAGAGGTAATTATAAGAGTGAGAGAACTCTATTTCTTATTGCTAATCTGGCAACCTCTGCGTCATAAATGCGTGAAAGGGTTAAAGCTACGAGTTGTACTACCATAGAGTACGAGTGATACAGATAAATAATTTGCCACCCTCAAGTGAATCCAATTTGAATTAATACTCTTTTAACCTATTTTTTTAGACTTCAGCGACTCTGCCGAAATTTACCAAAGTGCTAGAAAATATTTCAGAGTCTACCAGGACTCCACATTTTCTATACAACCCCGCTGCATACCTATGGGGATACTTGACCTTGAACTTTAAACACCGTGACATTCCTGAAAGAAAGCGAAAGTGGTCACTCCACTACTAGAAACACTTCTCCCTCGTCCACCCCAGTGTCTTAAAAACTATTTCGCAGATATAGTGAAGTTGGTCCGTAATAAGTGCTCCCTATATAGCTCCGCGACTGTGCTAGGATTCAGTGATAAAATTAAGTGCTATTTCACTGGCAGTAATACGTGTCCTATATGTTCAGTCCCAGATTATTTCTCCAATATAGTGCAAGAGAAATAAAGCTGGATTATTAAACCATATCTTGTAATATACTTATGCTGTTTTCCTTTCATATTATATGTACGTATTTGAACTTGGAAGTCCCAGTGGAGTAGAACTCACCATATACAATTGTTAATCCTGCATACAATCAGGGCATAACAGATATGGTGTTTTTTTATTTTAAAATTAAAATTTGCTAAATAATCATTATGTTAATTTTTTTTTTTTTTTGTCTATGTGAATGAGGGAGACAAAATGCATAACTGCCTGCAGCGAGTGCCTTCCCCAGAGCTGAAAGAGTGACAGGGCCAACATCAAGGGACGTTTGAGCTAAGATGCCTGGACACACAGATTTTGAAGCAACTTAAGTCATAGGAAGAGGGAAAGACTGATCCTGGGAGAGAGTTCCAGAGCTCAGCAGTTGAATAGAAGAAAGTCTGAGAGTAACGTTTCACTCTTAGGTTAAGGAGTTACACAGAGTAAGGGTGGGATTGTGTTGCAAGACGGGTACTACGTACCCTATGTAGAGGAGGTGGTATACACTGGGAAAGCTTCGAGGAGCACTGATTATTGTAGTAGCGATCGAATAGCCAGAGAGATGCAACATTGCGACGAAGAGAGAGAGATTGCAGAGAGTTGGTGGGTGGATGGGAGTTATTGATACGAAAGGCTTTCCTTTCTACTTTGTCTAGGAGTGCGGTGTGAGAGTAACCTCCCCACACATGTGAACAATACTCAATACAAGGACGCACTGTGCACCTGTACAGAGCAAGAAGCTGTGCAGGGGTAAATAAACCCTTGAGGCGTTTGATTACAGCCAGTTTTTGGGAGGCTGCCTTAGCGAGACTGGCAATATGGTCCTTCCAAGTGAGAGCAGAAGAAAAAGAGACACCGAGAACATTGAGAGAAAATGAATGGTTGATTTTTGTATTGTTGACGAGTAAGGGAAAGTCCTTTGGAGGTTCCTGATGGGTAGTAAGATGGATAAATTGAGTCTTGGAAACATTAAATGCAACAAGGTTTTCTCTACCCAAATTGGAAATAGTAGCTAGATCAGAAGATAAGTGTTTTATGGCTTCATTATGTTTGCTTTTCAGCGACTGCTGGCTAGGGCGTTCTGGAAAACTAATTGAGTGGTGTAAGGTAGAGTCGTCTGCATATGAATGGATGGGACTGGATTTACAGTTGAGAAGATCATTTACGAAAATTAGAAAGAGAATAGGAGATAGGACAGAACCCTGAGGATCACCGGAGTTGATAGGATGAGGAAATGAGCGATGGCCGCCCACAACCGAAGCTATGGAAGGCCCGGAAAGAAAATTGGAAAGAAAGGCACATATGGAGAAACAGAAACCGAAGGAGGGCAGTTTGGAAATTAAAGATTTGTGCCAGACTCTATCGAAGGCCTTCGATATGTCTAGTGTAACAGAAAAAGTCTCACCGAAATCCCAAAAGTTGGATGACCAAGAGTTAGTAAGATATGAAAGAAGATCACCAGTAGAGCGACCCTTAACACCTTACGAGCGGCCTATGCGGTTTATTTATGTGTACCGCCCAGCGGGGTGTTTTTAGCCAAAATAGGGCTGTTTACGTGATCATTTTCATGCCTAAATAAGACCCAGAACGTAAAACAAGTATCTATCCCTGAAAGGGCATAAACAGAGCTTTCGAATGACCATAACGATCCTTGTATGATGGATAGTTTTCTTGCAATAACCGTGCAATGCGAGTGCAAAAAGCAGGTAATTCGGTACTTTCGGTACATAATTGAGTATGTAGCGAGTGAGAGAGGGAGGAGGGAGCTGAGATTTGTGTCTGTAGGTTCGCCGCGGTGGTCTGGAGCAGTCATACGCTCGCTAGTCTCCTGCCACCACTTGTCTCTCTCTCTCAGCCACATTACGTGCTGAAATTGCCACTCGAGTTATGTCGAGCGCCGCCACATAGTCCAGCTTTATTTAACTCGACTTAAGTGGTGAGCCGCTTTTTAAGGGTTAAGGAAGCCATACTAGTGATCTGAGAGCAGATTATGAGAAGAGAAATGCTTAAGAAATTAGGAAGCAAGAACAGTTTCAAAAACTTTAGAGATACAAGAGATGAGAGCAATTAGACGCTAGTTGGAGGGTTGAGAGCGGTCACCCTTCTTTGGGATAGGTTGATTGAGAGCAAACTTCCAGCAAGAAGGAAAGATGTTAGAGGAGAGACAGAGACGAAAGAGTTTGCCTTGGCAGGGGGTCAGCACGGAAGCACAGTTTTTGAGTACAACAGGAGGAACACCGTCCGGACCGGACGCCTTCTTAGTATTAAGCCCAGAGAGGGTAGAAAGTACATCTTTAGAAGAGATTAGGATATTAGGCATAAGTAGGAGAGAGGGGGGCTGGAGAGAGAGGAATAGCACCGGAATCATCCAAGGTAGAGTTTCTAGAATAAGTGATGGTTGTGCAATCAGAGTGGAAAAGGGGAGGGAAAGGCGAGGAAGAAAAATTGTTTGAGAGGTTTCTGGGTAGATACCAGAAAGCTTGGGAAAAGCTAGAGTTGGATAGTTCAGTGCATTTATTATTGTTGAAAGAGTGCTTGGCAAATCGAAGAACAGATTTGGCTTGATTCCGGGCAGAAATATAGGAAGAATGAGATTCTTGAGTTTTATGGCGTCGGTACCGTTTGAATGCTTCCTCTGGAGCGTTAGTAAACCAAGATTTTTTGGCATTAGACTGAGAGAAAGAAAATGGAATGTACGCTTCCATGCTCGAGAGGATTACCTCGGTAATGCGTTCAGCACTCTCCGAGGGTCCTCGGCCGCGGAAGCAGAAGTCATTCCATGGGAAATCAAAGAAGTACTGCTGGAGAGCCTCCCAGTCGGCAGCGCCAAAGTACCACAAGCGCCGCCGGCTGGGAGGATCGGGTGGTCGTACTGAAGAGATAGCACAGGTGACAGAGATAAGTTTATGGTCGGAGTGATTTTGATATGTTCTTTTGTCTTTAGTATTGTGTTGTTCCTGTGTTGGTTGGTTTATTTTGCAAGTTTTACGTTTTATTTCACAGACCTTCTTCCTAAACTGCATAAAATCGTCTATTGATAACCATAATAAACTTTCAAAAGGCTTCATAATCTCCAAATAGTCAACCTTCTATTATTGTCCTGGTAAAGTGGTAATTGCTCCACCCCACATAGGATTTTCCAGTCTCTCTATTTTCACAGCAGGGTGAAGATATCCACATACAGTATATGAATGTGACCCCCAAAATTCTCTGGCCTTGAAGAAAATGACCCGGAATAATCGTTTTGCTAATGATAGACAATAAGGATATTGCATGTGTTGTATTAATCGTCATAGTAAATCCAATTAAGGGGGCAGTGATTATTTTTGTGTTAGTTTTATTGATATTTGTGCATATGTTTTAGTTTCTTTATTATACTTCCACCAACCTTAAAAAAATACCCCTAGACCCTCATTCAAACATTGTTTTTACATTTGTTCTTAACATTAGAGGTTTGCTTTCGCTCGCCAGGATGAAATCGACATCTAAATGGCATAAAACGTCTTAATATCGCCAAACTAATGGGGCGAACATATTAAATTTCAAAACTAATAGGGCTAAACATGAGGGAGAAGGGGGTCTGGAAAAAAACTGCCTTCTCCTTAAAGCCTAACCGACAATAAAAGTAAATCATTTTGACGGTCATCGCACCGTGTTTGTATCTCTAATCACACTCATTGACCTTAACCCTCCAGCCCCGGCTATGTATTATATATATATTCCTCGAAACCCGGGTGTTTTGGCCGAAAAACGTCTAGGCTAGGCTACCGTATATTCGTTAATCAGACTGCTTCCCGCATTCCCGCACATCCCCAAGCGTAGCTGTGTTATTTACCTGTAGAATGGCATTAAGTAGAGCTCTCTAAGTCAACTGGCTGAGCTGTGATGATGATTTCATTGGAGATAACTTTATGGCCAAAACAGCCACTTTACACCACTTTTCGATACTTAACAACAACATACAGGCACACACGAACAAGCGACGCTCTCCTTCTTGTGGCCGGAGATGCGGGGCGACGGTCCAGCCGGCTGTTGTTTACATGCGTCGGACCGACGCCTCGCACACGAAGCTCACAGGCTTTCAACCACTGGGCGTTCAAGATACCATCCGGGTACCTGTTATATGCTTTTTTATGGGCGTTCAAGAGCCCTTCCGTGGTGAGAGGGTTAATAGTTAGCGTTCGGTATACAACTGTCTTGATAGCGTAATGCATAAGTGCACAGAATTTTGATGTGAGTATCCTATAGGTTTGAGTCGTTGGAGTGCCACATGTATTTGTTAATTTCATTAATTGAATTCAGATGTAAAGTTGGTTGGTGAAAAAATATGAATACCTCACTGTTGGCATATAACTCCGCCCCATCAGGATAGAAATTTCAGAAACGGCCATTACGTAACGCGTATTTGTAGCATTAACACCTTATATACAGTATATATATATACCCCTTACTCCAGTTCTGATATTTATGTCACTCAGTCTCCTGAATGTAATATTACTATTATTGCAATATAGAAGACACCCAAGTTTACATGACTATGTTCGGACTCTTGAGATAGAGACTATTATGATTAGACGAGCTATTGCCTCGCTTTTAGTACCATTATTATAATAAATACCATTAATATGTTTATGTTTGTGTTGTTATTGAGTTCTGTATTGTCCTCTTGAATACCTTTTCTATTGATGAAGAATTGCTTGGAATGTTCCTGTCAGGTTTATTCTAGTCTGTCAATCCATAATTGGATCGTTTTGAGACTATACGACGGATTGTTAATTATTACAACCCAACATAACACTGGCGGCAGCGGTGTCTTGATACGGCATACCAGCAAAGAAATTCTTACCTAAACATTTTCTGGAATTCAACTGGCGATACAGTATTCATCATGGCAGCAGCACTTAGATCTCTTGATATTCCGGCTTTTAAACCCGAGGAGATATGATATATACACGTAGCTGGATATAGTCAAACCGGTCCTGGACATTATGTTCGGAAACGAGGACGCTTCCAAGATTCATACTCTTATAGTTAAACTTGGGAAATATGCAACAAAGGTATCGGGATACGTGCACGACAATATGCCTGAGTTAACCTTGGCTCAATTCAAGGTATACGTCTGGTCAGCTATCAGTCCCGCATTAGGGCAAACTATTGAAGATAAGAAATTTCATCAAGTCGTATATTCAGGCGATTTGGATGGAACCATAGACAAATTGCAACAGTTAGCATTGAATGCTTTCCCTGACGAGACAACCGCCCAGAGAAAGAAGACAATTTTCAAAACGCTGGTCAGGATATTACCTGATCCCGTGACAGATCACTTCTCGATAGTTGAGCCAACCAACTATGACACGGATCTTCCAGTAATAAGGAGAATTATGGCGTTACGGCAAGCCAGGGAACAAACTCAGCCAAGCTCCACCAACAAAATAGCAGTAATAAGTTAGGTCACTACATACCCCACTTCTGGTCCCTCTTCTCCTCGCGGCCCTAGAGCTCCTCGGCCGGCCAATAAGGCTGAGGAATGGGCAAGGATACGACCAGTAGACTGGAAACCCTGCACCGAATCCTGTATGCTCTGGTCGCTGAAGAGATCCTTCGGCGAACTAACCTGGAAGAGGACACGGACCCCAGGTTGGTGGGCACAAATCCCATGGCAGATCTCAGCCATGATAGAAGGTGGAACTGCAGGTATAGACGAAGGAGATATAGAACGAGAATTTGATAACTATCAACCAGAACCCTTATAACCAGAGCCACTGGATTTTTAGGGGGCCCCCCCAAACAAATCGTCGTGACCATGGCGGGGGCTCAAGATAAAACATCGGATAATAGTCCGCCGGTGTACAGAAAGATCACCCTGAATGGGGTGGAAGTTCGTCTTCACCTAGATACGGGAGCTTGCCGTTCTTGTCTATTCCTTCCCTTTTTCCGAGAACATAAGCAGGTTTTCGGGGAAATCCAGTCCTCTCCTATCATCTTAATTAGTGCAAACAACCAGGTTATTCCCAACCTGGGTCAGTCACTCGCCCTAGATGTTAAGACCCCCCATCCTAATCACGGAACTCAGCATTCCTTCGTGATCTACCACTCCAGTGAATCCAATTATGATGGATACCTGTGGTTGGATTCATTAATCTCTCTCAGTGCCTCCATTAATTGTAGGTACAGGACACTGTCTTATAACCCACCGTCCAAAACTGACCAAAAACAAAAACCCTCACCTCCTATAGGTAACTTGAAGCAGTTAAAATCAGTCCCTTTGCCAGTAAATCTCCCTATTAACCTAACAAGTGCGCATGGGGGTAATTAGACACCTCTCCCTGTGCGCATACATATGTATTTGAGGTGTTTCCGTCACTAAAATATTCATTTTACCATAAATAGCATTAATACTGATCCATACGCGCCTATTATGGGTTGATTATAAATGTATTAACCTGAAACAACAATAAAACGAGTGAAAACAGAGTTTGGATGGTCAAAATCGGAGATATAGCCCGCGAGTTGTATAATGTATGGGTGAGGCAAGCTGCTTTCCCGCCAATTTCCCCCAAGGCCACTGAGACACAGTCGATCGATACTCTCTCTCTCTCTCTTGCACTCGTTTGCTATCAGTGATGACAACGCCCTGCTTGCAACTCGCTAATGTTAGCACGAAAATATACCTCAGAATAAGGGAATAACAGGGAAAGTAGGTGATATCTAAAGGAGAGGAGGAAAGTGGGGAAGGAGGGGAGGTAGAGGACTGAGATTTTGCATGGCCCAGGGGCCAAAAAAAAAAAATAATAAAAAAAAAAATAAAAATAAAAAAATAAATAAAAAATGTCGATGTCAAAAGTCGATTTTTTTTTTCTCTAACTCTTAAGAGTCTTCCCGCAGTCCGCCGGGGGAACTTTTAAGAGTCTCCCCGCAGTTCCCGGGTTAATGCTGCACCCAAAACTGAGATTAATGAAATCCCATACCCTAGTAATGTCATTTCTCCCGCCATAACATCCAATTACATTACTATTCCCCCTCATCATGAGAAATGGATTCCCATTGTACCAACAATACATGGAAATGTCCTTGTGACCCCACACCTCCAAAGCCCTTTCAATGGGGCATGCCTGATCGCTCCTAGCCTACTACCCCATCACCTTCATTGCTACCCATCACCTTCATTGCACAAAAATTGCAAACATTTCTGATAAGCCTGTCACTTTACCCAAAGGCTTAGCTATTGGCGAACTTGAAATGTACTCTGATGAACTTTCTGTCCCTGCTGATTCTTCTCCCCCCTATAAGAACCCCCTTCCTGACATACCTACTACTCTTACCCACAATCAACAAACTAACCTCAGAACTCTTATTATTTCCTCCCAAGATATTTTCGCCACATCCAATAGGCATATGGGAAAAACCCACATCTTACATCACCCCATTCAGACAGTGGGCCACCCCATCAAACAACCCATCCGAAGAAAGAACCCCATCCAGAGACAAGAAGAAGAAAAGCAAGTTACTGATATGCTTGCCACCGGCGTAGTAAAACCTTCTACCAGCCCCTGGTCCTCTCCAGTAGTCTTAGTCCGGAAAAAGGATGGATCTACACGATTTTGCATCGACTACCGACAACTGAATGACGTCACCGTCAAGGACGCCACCCCTCTACCTCGAATCGATGACTCCCTTGATTCCCTACTCGGTGCAAAATGGTTCACCACTCTTGACCTGCAAGCTGGTTACTGGCAAGTGCCTGTGTTACCAGAACACCAACAAAAAACAGCTTTCTCCACCAGTCAAGGGAAGTTATATGAATTCACAGTACTTCCGTTTGGACTCTGCAATGGACCAGCCAAATTCTCCAGGTTGATGAAATCAGTGTTGCAAGGGTTCACACGGGAAACTTGTTTAGCCTATCTAGACGACATAATTTTGTTTGGCACGAACTGGGCCGAACACATACAACGCCTCAAACAAGTTTTTCAGAGGATTCGAGATGCAAATTTGAAGCTGAAACCCTCCAAGTATACCTTAGCCCAAAATCAAGTAAATGTTTGGGCCATGTGGTATCTGAAAGAGGTATTGCCCCAGATCCCTGCAAACTAGAAGCCATAAGTAAAATCACCCCTCCCACTATCATAAAAGGTGTACGTGCCTTCTTAGGCCTTGTGTCATATTATCGACGTTTTGTAAAGAACTTCGCTACCATTGCCAAACCCCTTCATGATTTAACTAAAAAAGAAGAACCTTTCATATGGACTGATTCCAGAATCCAAGCCTTCAACAATCTCAAGGACAAGCTAGTTGCATCCCCCGTGGTCTCCTTCCCTGACTACACCAAGCCATTCCGATTATACACGGACGTGTCCCAATTTGGAATTGGCGCTATACTAGGCCAAACCAGAGACGGAAAAGAACACATCATTGCATGTGCAAGTCGAACCCTGAACCCAGCAGAAATAAATTACCCGGTCACAAAGCGAGAATGCCTAGGAATGATTTGGGCGTTACAACACTTCAAGGCCTACCTGGCCGGAGTCAAGGTCACCATCATCACAGATCACCACGCCCTTCAATGGCTCAGAAAGTCAGACACGAAAAATGCTCTGACTGTACGATGGAGAGAATCCTTGGAAGAATTCGATATGGAAATCGTGTACCGTCCAGGGAAACTACACACAAATGCAGATGCTCTCTCTCGCCTTCCCTCACCAGCCGCCACTACCTCCACCCAAGACGATTCACCCCATACTATCTTCGCCATCCACCATCAAGACTTAGTAGACAACAGCCAACAAGAATTATTGCTGAGATATCAACAGAAACAGAAACCAGATTGGATGCCCAGAAAAATGTTCAATCAACTCACCAGACGAGGCGACAATTTGTTTACTTTAGAAGGGAAAATTGTAATCACCCCTCAAAACGCCTTGTCAACCATGCAATCCATCCACATGGATAATGGCATACACCTAGCACAACGACGACTCATCACCACCTTTCAACAAGTGTACTGGACTCCATCTCCATATGTAAAGTCGAAAAGTATTACCGAATCCTGCAAAGCATGCGCTTTGGGTAAGGATAGAACCAGAACAGCTGGTCCTTCAGGAAAACTAATGGTATCCAAACCTTGGCAATTACTAGTAGTCGACGTCATGGGCCCACTTGAAAATAGCCATGGCAATAGATATATCATCACTTTTGTCGATACATACTCCAAATATGTCATTGCCTGCCCAGCCAAAGAACACTCAGCCATTTATGTTGCAGAAGCTCTCATTCAACATGTCTTCCCTTATTTTGGCTTGCCTGAAGCCATCCATTCTGACAATGCCCCCGAATTTACTAGCCACATCTGGTCACAACTCTCATTAATGTGTGGATTCAAAATCAGCCATTCTTCTCCTTACTGGCCCCAAGGGAACTCCATCTGTGAAAGGAGCCACCGAACCATTGCAAATCAAATCCGGACCAGACTGCAACAAATGGATTCCAAGGATTGGTCCAGTCAAGTAAAAATTGTGCAATGGGGAATCAACACCTGCCCAAGAGAAGACGGAATTTCACCTCACGAGCGAGTATTCGGAGTAACCCCTCTACTTCTTCCCTTCCGTCATCAAGCTGCCCCGTATGAGCCCTCCTCCAACTTCGACCAGTCCCTTGTACACCTCAAGAACCGTCTACGACAAATACAATACGTACAAGACCTACAACCAGATGAAACACCCAAAGCCAGCCCACATTGTGTTGGTGATCTCGTCATGGTTGCACACCTACCAGTTCCATCCAAATTAAAGCAAAGATTCAAGGGTCCTTTCGAGATTTTAGCTGTAACTAACTGTTATCAGATTACCATTAATTATTTTGGTGAGTCACGCACGTATCGTAACAGGCATGTACGTAGATTTCAGCCTATCAATGATAATAATGTAATGCTTGCTAATCCTGATCAGAATGACATGTTGCCTGCAACTAATAATCACAACCTAGGATCCACAGAGCCCACCCTTCCTGAGCTGGTTTTACCTGTCTCTCCATCACGCCGACAAAAACCTACTCTCGATCTGAACAACTTACCTAAGACTCACTCACCTGTTCCTCAACACCTATATCACACACCCACACCCCTTCCACCATCTCTTCCTTCACCTCCCGTGCACACTCCCATTCCCACCTTGCCTTCTCGCACTATTTCTGCACCACCCAACCTTCCTACTCAACATTCTATCACACCAGTATCTATACCTATTCAAATCTCTCCATCTGTCACTTTGCCTTCATATTCTCAATCTTCTGGCACTCAGCCTACTACTCCTATAATAACTAACATGCCTCCTAGCACTCAATTTACGACTATTTCTTCCCCTTCCCCTCCATCACCACTACCAAGAACTTTACCTATTCCCCCAATGTCACGGCTAGCACCAAAACCATCTTACGCATCAAAATTGATATCACCAGTCTCTACAAGCTCTCATATTAAACAAAAACCACCTTCTCGACCTGTCCCTCTTCTAGCCAGATCCAGTCCTATCCCTACTACTAGCACTCACTCTTCCCCATTAATTCGGCCCACTCCAAACAAATTTAATAGGCCACCTCTTTCACATAGCTCAGCTTCCTCTCCATCCCCAAAATCTCATGTCAATAAACTTTCTCTAATCCCTACTCGGTCTAATCCTACATGTACAAGATATGGCCGACGTGTGATTCCACCTCATCGATGGGCACCCAGCTTCCAGCCAACCTACCTTCGCAAAGAGTAATGCAACCTACAGAAGGTCACCAACCACACCTCCACCTGTTAGTGCGACCAGCACGTTACCTCCTCCAGCTGCCGCAGAGCTCATCAATACTCCTCCACCAGACCCAGACAACAGGTCAGCCAGCGCCCTACCAGTCCTACTGCGCTTTCGTCAGACTTCTCCTGAACCATCAACCAAGATGAAGATAAACAAGGTAGCCTTCATCAACGAAGCCAAGTTTAAAGTCATTCGATCAGCCAGCGAACTGTTGCAAATAGCCAGGAAAGCTGAAGAAGACTGGATTATCCACGTAACATTGGACAACAAATCACCTGCAGACGTTCCCACCACGCTATGGTTGTTGTTGTTGTTGTTGTTCCCCAAGCTGCCTGGCCGAACAGCCCCAAGGCCCCGAATAAGGCCAAGGTCATAAACGAGCGCCCCCACAGAACCCTCCCTGCCGACCACAATAAAGCCTGGGTGACCGAAGCCACTCCATGGCGGGGAGCTGAGAGGGCGCGTAAACGCCCGGGAAACCAAAGCCCCACCCAGGGCCCTGTGCCCCTCAGCTATTATGAAGAGAAAGTTGAGGGGCAAAGGAATAATGTGACGCTTTAGCTTCCAATCTTGGTAGATTGGGAGGTCAATCCACGGAAGAGACGCCGTCACTTGAGATCTAGAAAATATATAAGTAAAAGAAACAGTCAGAGTAAGCTATGGGTATGGCAGAGATCGCTCAGGTCTCACTCTGATAGACCAGCCCAAACCACGCTATGGTTTCTCATCCTACAAGGACTGACACCCATATCAACTTCTCCCACCACCAGATCATATAACATTAAATCGCGAGGTCGTGACTTTTTTTATGACGAATGTGGTGAGATGACCGGCCTAAACAAGGGTACAGAAGTCACCACATACCAAATAGTCAGTTTACAAGTGCAGCCACCAAAACAGAAGGACAAGAAGCCCAGAACCAACAACACCAACATGGACAAGTCACCCCTAAAACCTCTCATCGAAACGCCTCAGTTGGCCCTCCCAAAGGTTCCAAACCGTGCTCAAATCTACCTGCCGCCTCCACTGAACACGGGAAGACCTGACCAATCACAACCGACCTGGGAGAGCCAACCGCAACCCAGCTTTTGGATGAAGTCGAAGGTTCATCCCTCAAAATCTTCGTTCGAGCCAAACTTACGCTATGATGAACAGACGTTTATGCAAATACCCCATCAAAGACCCGAGGCCTACAGGTATAAATGGACCTAACAGATAACCTGAAGGTACATACCTGAATAGGTAAAAGAACAGCTGAGTAACTGTATGTAACTAACTAGATATTCACAGCTGAAGAGGTAACTAGGATTAAAGGCCTATCCTAGTTTAGGTAAGACTGCACCAGCCTTAATCCAAGTTGGCAAGTATTATATATGTAAGATTATACCTTGGAAGTATGCCATTCTATTAATACCTCACTTCCAAGGCTAGGCTAAATATGTACCTCGCAATGATCATATAACCTTTTTTCCCATAGCCTTGTGACTTCGAAACCAGAACACCAAGGGTCAAAGATAATCATGAATAGGACCTCCAGGAAATATTGGAGAAGTATGCAAATCACAGCCCGCTTGATTCACCATCCCCACGTCGGGACGGAATTGAGAATACATGTGATTTGTACCAGTCCCCCCCCCCCCCCCTTTCCCCCTGTGAGAGTACCCGCCTGAAGGCTACTGAAGCCTTACCCGTGGATTACCTGCCTACCTGAAGTCCTAAACCCTGGACCTCTGCTCGAGTGATGCCGGGCCATCCTGAAGTGCTGTCCACTGCTCTCGTTGCACCTGGGCCAGACCTGATACTCTCGACCCCTCCCCTCCAAAGTCACCTAAGTGTTTCTGTGTTTTTTTTATTTGTGTTATTGCTGCGAGGTATTCTATGTAAAATATGTGAAACGTGTTGCGTGAATTCATTCTGCGATCTGTGCCTTAGATCCTGTACGTGCGTAACCAATTAATCCTTCTGAGCTCGTGATCTTACCTGTGTTAATTTTGTATTCAGTTATACTGTGTTAATTCTACCTTGCCTTTAAATCTTACGCATACGTTACATACCCATGTTCATTATTCTGATTCACCACACGCTCGCAGATTTTATAGTTATATGTATTCTGTATAATCTATTGTGAGTTGAAGTCGCAGTGTATTCCGTGAATTAATTCTTTCAATCATACGTATTTACCTAGAACCTACGCCCAATTTCCTAACGAGAAGTTATCCCCTTTCCTCCATTGATTCCCCTTTAATCCCTCGAACTGGATATTTACGTTCGTCCTATATTTCGTTAGTAATTATTTTACGAATTCCTGTTTATGTTCCGTTGATTATTATTGATGTAAGTGATATTCGATACTTCATGCGTAGGAATTTTCCACCGCATAGTTTCTAATTACTTTATTATACATCCATTCATACACTCGTTTCGTTCATGTAATTTAGTCCATCTCGTTGCTGTTAACCCGTTCAGAACCATACCCCGATACTGCTATAAGTATTGTTGAGCATAACTTTCTCATATGCGCCCCCCTTTGATTACTACTTTTGATCTTAGTAATTCACTCAGTACTCTCTTGTGTACTTGCCTATTTTGAGCAGATAGACTTTGCTTGTATGAGCTACGCTTTTCTGTCTCCATTTTGACTTGTGTCATTCGATTATTCTCAATTTCTCTCCATATCTCCTTTCTCAGAAATCTCCATCTTAGGAGATTTCATCGTTCACCACCGCCAATGGCTCTCCTCTCACACTACTGATCCACCTGGTGAACAAGCCTACGTCTTTTCTATCCTAAATGACCTAGAGCAGTTAGTTCAGCAACCCACCCGTATCCCGGATCGCATCGGAGATCGGCCCAACATTCTTGACCTGTTTCTAACTTCTAACCCTTCTTCTTATACTGTCGATCTTTTCTCTCCTTTCGGCTCCTCTGACCATAAACTTATCTCTGTCACCTGTCCTATCTCTCCAGTACGGCCACCCGATCCTCCTAGCCAGTGGCGCTTGTGGCACTTTGGTGCTGCCGACTGGGAGGCTCTTTGGCAGTACTTCTTTGATTTCCCATGGAATGATTTCTGCTTCCGTGGCCGAGGACCCACGGAGAGTGCTGAACGCAATACTGAGGTAATCCTATCGGGCATGGAAGCAAATATTCCATTCTCTTTCTCTCAGACTAATGCTAAAAAATCTTTGTTTACTCACGCCTGTTCTACTGCTGTCCGCAATAAGGAGGAAGCATTCAAACGGTACTGACGCCTTAAAACTCAAGACTCTCATTCTTCATATGTTTCTGCCCGGAATCAAGCCAAATCTGTTCTTCGACTTGCCAAACACTCTTTCATCAATAATAAATGCACTGAACTATCCAACTCTAGCTCTTCCCAAGCTTTCTGGCATCTAGCCAAAAACCTCTCCAACAATTTCTCTTCCTCGTCTTTCCCTCCCCTTTCCCACTCTGATGGCACAACCATCACTTCTTCCTCTGACAAAGCTAAACTCTTCGTTCAAACTTTTGCTAGAAACTCCACCTTGGATGATTCTGGTGGTATTCCTCCCTCTCCGCCCTCCTCTCTCTTACTTATGCCTAATATCCTAATCTCTTCTAAAGATATACTTTCTACCCTCTCTGGGCTTAACACTAATAAGGCGTACGGTCCGGACGGTGTTCCTCCTGTTGTTCTCAAAAACTGCGCTTCCGTGCTGACTCCCTGCCTAGGCAAACTCTTTCGTCTCTGTCTATCCTCTAACGTCTTACCTTCATGCTGGAAGTTTGCTCACATTCAACCTGTCCCAAAGAAGGGTGACCGCTCTCAACCCTCCAACTATCGTCCAATTGCTCTCATTTCTTGTCTTTCTAAAGTTTTTGAAACTATTCTTGCTTCCAAATTTCTTAAGCATTTCTCTTCTCATAATCTGCTCTCAGATCGCCAGTATGGCTTCCTTAAGGGTCGCTCTACTGGTGATCTTCTTTCATATCTTACTAACTCTTGGTCATCCTCCTTTCGGGACTTCGGTGAGACTTTTTCTATTGCACTAGACATATCGAAAGCCTTCAATAGAGTCTGGCATAAATCTTTAATTTCTAAACTACCCTCCTTCGGTTTCTATCCCTCCATCTGTGCCTTTGTCTCTAATTTCCTTTCCGGCCGTTCCATAGCCGCGGTTGTGGACGGCCATTGTTCACTTCCTCACCCTATAAACTCCGGTGTTCCTCAGGGTTCTGTCCTATCTCCTATTCTCTTTCTAATTTTTATAAATGATCTCCTTAACTGTACCTTAATTCCCATCCATTCATACGCAGACGACTCAACCTTACACTACTCCATTACTTTTTCAGAATGCCCCAGCCAGCAATCCCTCAACGACAAACGTAATGAAGCCATAGAACTCTTAAATTCTGATCTAAATACTATTTCCAATTGGGGCAGAGAAAACCTTGTTAACTTTAATGCTTCCAAAACCCAATTTCTCCATCTATCTACCCGTCAGGATCTCCCAGCGGACTATCCCTTATTCTTCAACAATACAAAAATCAACCCTTCATCTTCTCTCAATATTCTTGGTGTCTCTTTTTCTTCTGCTCTCATTTGGAAGGACCATATTACCAGTCTTGCTAAGGCAGCCTCCCAGAAGCTGGGTGTGCTCAACCGCCTTAGGGGGTTCTTTTCCCCTGCACAGCTTCTTGCTCTATACAGGGGCATAGTGCGCCCTTGTATTGAGTATTGTTCACATGTGTGGCTAGGTTCCTCTCACACCACTCTCCTAGACAAGGTTGAAAGGAAGGCCTTTCGTATCATTAACTCCCGTCCACTCACCAACTCTCTGCAATCTCTCTCTCTCCACCGCAATGTTGCATCTCTCTCGCTATTCTATCGCTACTATAATAATCAGTGTTCCTCAGAGCTATCACAGTGCATACCACCTCCTTTACGTAGGGCACGTGGTACCCGTCTTGCAACTCAATCCCACCCTTACTCTGTGCAACTCTCCAACCCAAGAGTGAAACGTTACTCTCAAACTTTCTTCTACTCAACGGCTGAGCTCTGGAACTCTCTCCCAGAATCAGTCTTTCCCGCTGCCTATGACTTAAATTGCTTCAAACTCTGTGTGTCCAGGCATTTTGGCTCGAACGTCCCTTGATTTTGGCCCTGTCACTCTTTCAACTATGGGGGAGGCACTCGCTATAGGCAGTTATGCCTTTTGCCTCCCTCAATCACATAGAAAAAAAAAAAAAAAAAAGCTTCATTTCATCATATTGATTTAATAAGAATTCCTAAGCTTGATTCGTTACCATTGCATACGAGCATCTAACGTAAATTGTAGGTAAAATAAATACTTACTTTTGTGCGGGATTTCTAAGTTGCCTTTAATCAGAATTAAATAATAAATCTCCTTGACCTAGTGAACATAGTATTGAATCTAGTTTGCAATCCTAGTTGCATTAACTTGAAATTAATTTCTCACTACCTTAGTCCAGGGAATGACCTGACGCGCTTCCCTTACCTGAGGTCACTTTAATATACGCGGTCAAACCTTCCCCCACCTTTGACATACCGCGTGACTCATCCGTTATCCTGTACGTCTGTTTGTTCACCTCAATTCTCCCCATTCTCCCGTCGGGTAAATCCCTTATTACCTTAATTCCTTATCTTATTTTACGGAAGATACTCGACTCTCATTTATTTTTGTATTGAGGGCTTTTAATTAATTCGTACATTGTTTTCTCTGTGTTGTATATTTCCCCACTTATATAATTGATTCAGGACCCTTCTCATTGAACAGTTCTGATATTTATGTCACTCAGTCTCCTGATTGTAATATTACTATTATTGCAATATAGAAGGCACCCAAGTTTACATGACTATGTTCGGACTCTTAAGATAGAGACTATTATGATTAGACAAGTTATTGCCTCGCCTTTATTACCATTATTATAATAAATACCATTTATATGTTTATGGTTGTGTTGTTATTGAGTTCTGTATTGTCCTCTTGAATACCTTTTCTATTGATGAAGAATTGTTCGGAATGTTCCTGTCAGATTTATTCTAGTCTGTCAATCCATAATTGGATCATTTTGAGACTATACGACGGATTGTTAATAATTACAACCCGACATAACATATATATATAATTTATGACGAATATGTACTGTTGATTTGGGTAACATACAAGAGACATTTTCTTTTCTATTAGTCATCACAATTATATATATATATATATATATATATGTTTCTAGTCTCTCAGTGGGGATCGAACCATCGACCATCAGGATGATAGCCGACGCTTTAATCAATTACACCACGGTCGATGGTTCGATCCCCACTGAGAGACTAGAAACATTTAGTGGCTCACGTGTATTTGTGATATATTCTCAATATATATATATGTTAGTATAGCATGGTAATATATTCTCTTTTAAACAGACGAGGTTAAAAGCAATAGCAGTTTCAGCATTCAGGATTTTATTGTTACAGATTTCAATAGTTCTAACAATTTTCCTCTGGGGTTCAGAGATGAGGTACAAAAGGTTAGCAAAATTCATGGTGGATCCAACGTTTCACAAGTAAACATCTTGCATCTTCAGGGAATGGAGAGGTAATAGTTAGAATAGGGACAATGCATCTTATTTATACAAAATTCGAGGATCAAGTAGAGGGAGGTGGGCGGAGCTACTGGGTGTGTGGTGGCTGTTCATTGGTGGAAGGTAGTCTATTCGCGAGACGGGCACTAAATCTTATCGGTGGTTGGTTGTTGGCTGTGGGTCTGATTGGTTGGTGTTGTCAGTTGTGTGCTGAGCGTGGAAGCGTAAGGAAGGGGAGCGCGGGGCAAGAGGAAGGGGGGCAGCATGCCTGTAGCGCTTGCCTGAAGAAGAATTTGAAGGTCTTGTGTTTGTTTGTTGATGCTGGGGTTGAGTGTTTGGATGTATCAGGCTTCTAAAATAGCTAGTCTTCTGGGGTCTGATTCTTTGTCGAGAATGGTGGTTTGTTTGTCTAGGTCGGCGCGAGTTAGGGCAAGATGGTGGGGGGCTTGATAGTGATCTTTTATAGCGCCAGATTGAAGGTGGAGGGTTAGTCGATGGGAAAGGCGAGTCTGTGTCATTCCAACATAGGATAGGGGTCCACAGTCCCCAAAGGTGCAAATATGCTGGTATATCACATGATCGTCTTTCGGTTGGTTGTTGGTGGAAATGGGGCCGGTTACGGAGGACAAGGTTGGAGGTCTTAGGAGATTTGTAGTAAATAATGAGTTTGATTTTATTGTCAGGGTTGGTGGGGAGGACGTTTTTGTTAATTATATCTTTCATAATGGATTCGTCTGTTGTGTGGTCGGAAGACATGTAGTTTCTGTAAAAAAAATTAATGTCATTGGCCGGGTTGGTGCTAGGGGGGTCTTGTTTGTACCATTTGTCTAGGTGGTGGTTGATACATACATACATACACTCAACCACAACACACACTCAAACACAACACACACACAACCACACAATACACACATAACGCCGTCTCACCCCAACACAACACGCACATACACACAGAAACACAAAACATACTAAACACAACACAACACACACAAGCACAACAGAAACAGACACAAACAGCACTAAACACAACACCGACAAACACAACACACACAAACACAAGACTCAGCACGTCCTAACACCAACACACACACAAACACATCACTCAGCACCTTCTCACCTGGACACTACACTAACAAATACGACACACACACACACACACACAACACCGTCTCACCCCAACACAACACATACACAAACACACCAGGTGTGGCGGAGTGGTCTTGGCACTAGACTGGTAATCCAATGGACCCGGGTTCAAATCCCAACATGTCAATGGGAAGATATTATTGGGATGGAATTTGTGCTATACCTAGTATCAGTGCATTACCACAGCACACCGAAATGTCAAAACAAAAAATACCCTCATTGTTCCCTGATTAAATAGCATTGTATGAATATTCCCATATTAAAAAATATGCTACAGGGGTGCAATGCCTAGTGAGTTAAATGCTCAATAGGTGGCGTTCTGAGAGTGAGGGTCCGAGTGTGGGGGATGAGACTGTGAAGCGCAGAGGTGAGGCCGCTTCAGAGATGGAGTTGCTTCGGGCCATGAAGCTTCGCATGTCTTACTCCCTAGACTGGAGCAAGACCTCATGGGCCTCACCATGTTCAGCGGTAGAGTGTAAAGGCTATCAGCCTATGCCCGAGAGGGAGTAGTTGGAATATAGAACAAAAACACGCTCACCCCAACCCTACATAATCTCCCCAAACGAAGAGTAAAGTTTCAACAATGATAATAACAACTCGGTAAACTTTGCCCTCCCCCAATATACCAACATTTAAGATATGTGTAATAATGTTTTTGTTTTAATTTATTTATTTATATATTTGTTTATTGTTTATTATAAAATATGTATAGGTGAATATCTCACGGAGTACGACTTTATGGCGGTGGTGGTTTGGCGATGGTCAACTATAATTTCAATTCCAGGACGTCCAAATTTGTAAAACGATTTTCCACCAGCACATTTTTGAGGACATCTGGTGACTAATTTTGGACTAATATCAGTTACTAATATGTTAACGGGAGATGGGCCGATTTTCTGGACACCTTTCTCCCGTATGCTTAGCCCCTTTAGTTTTCGGATTTTATTACGTTCGGCTCAGTTGTTTGGCGATTGTAAGGCCTTTCACCCCATTCCTTTGACAATATTAAGACTTTCGTGTCTTTTAGGTGTCGAGCAATAGCTAGCCTATAATTTTAAAAGGAACCGACCTTTGACTGGGACATTTATTACCGACAAATTTACACACTTGTCTTGAAAAGGGGGTCTATTTTTTTTGTTTTAAGCTTGGTGGAGTATATAGCGAAGACACATAGATATAATAAATAAATGAATTAATTAAGAAAACAAAATATATACCCTATCCCCTAAAAAGGAATTTCCACCAGTTGGATCTGAGGACTTTTTGTTAGGAACATTTGTTGACTAATTTTGCACTAAGATCAGTTACTAATATGTTAACGGATACTTGTATGAGGAAGCTGTTGGGCCAGAGTGGACGAATATTAACCCCCTAAGGATTATGATAGTATATTCTGGCTGTTATGAGACGATTTCATACAGATTAGTGAGGGCATATTATGGATGTCAAGGATTGATTGAGTCAGTAATTACTGTTTTGATGCCCACAAATTATTTGGATACACAATCTACATGATCACAACATTAATAAATATCTCATTTGTATATACTTGAGGTACCGAAATGGGTCCCAAAGCTTAATAGTTTTATTGAGATTAGGAAGGGTATATGTAAGTCAGAGGGATTATTGGGTTAGTCTTTAACCTTTTAACTCCCACATAACCTTTTTAAGCTGTATAGAATCGTCTAATGATAACCATAATATACTATCAAAATGCGAGATGTCTACTGTCTCTTTCTACAGGAGCTCTAAACCAGTGTCACACGAGCGACTTTTCCGTCAATTTGTACGGTCAATCTTAAAGTCTGGCAGCTTTAAAATTAAATTTATATCAGAAATCAGCTACCTAACATAATCTACCTTCGATCAGGTATAGCTATATTATAAATCACCCACCTAACACAATTTACCTTCGATCTAGTAGTTATATCATAATAAACCACTTACCATAATCTACCTTCGATCTACTAGCTATATCATAAATCACTCACCTAACATAGTCTACCTTCGATCTACTAGCTATATCAGAAATCACTCACCTAACATAGTCTACCTTCGATCTACTAGCTATATCAGAAATCACTCACCTAACATAGTCTACCTTCGATCTACTAGCTATATCATAAATCACTCACCTAACATAGGCTACCTTCGATCTAGTAGCTATATCAGAAATTAATCACCTAACATAGTCTACCTTCGATCTAGTAGTTATATCAGAAATTAATCACCTTTTTTTTTTTTTTTTTTTTTTTAAGAGACCATGAACGGAGGAAGGAAAAACACAGATAAAACAAAAAGGTCCATGTGCCTAAAGGCATCCTCCATTCATAAAATGTTTGTAACAACTGGATTTAAACATTTGTTGATTGTAAGTTTGTGGAAAGCAATTCGAGGGAAGTGAATTCCAAAGAGTAGTAGCTCTGGGGATAAATGAATTCTGATAAGCAGAAGTTCTGCATTGTGGAGGAGAAAGTGTAAATTCATGGGCGCTCTCAGCTGCCCTAGTTCTACGGGGAAAGATGTGGAGAGGCGGCACAATTGAAGCAAGTTCCTCGGAACAATTGCTGTGAAAATATCTGTAGAATAATGCAAGGGATGCAACGTTTCTTCGTATGGCTAATGTAGGAAGGTCCTGTGTGATTGCAGGGTTATTGATTAATCTAATAGCTTTATTTTGAATTTTGTCCAACTGCCTCAATGCAACCACTCCACTTCCACCCCACAGAGGTGAACAGTAATCCATCTGAGAGCGCACATGACTTTTATATATTACGGCCAACTGCTCGTCAGTGAAGAATTCTCGAACTCTGTACAGGAGTCCCAGTTTTTTAGAGGCATTCTTAGCAATGCTTCTAACATAATGTGTCCAGCTCAAGTTAGTAGTTAATGTTACACCGAGAATGTCAATACTAGGGGAAGTGGAATATTTACATCATTAAAAAATATATGGGAGTCAGTGAGATTCTGTCGGTTAGAAAATTGAATGTACTTGGTTTTCTGTGCATTAAAGGAAACTAGATTCTCTTGTCCCCATTCATTAATTCTAGAAAGGTCCTGGTTCAGAGAAATTGCAGTGTTTATTTTTGAATTTATAAGATCGGGTTGGGTGAAAGAATTGGTAAATGTGAAGGAACTGTGGAGTGTTGAGTCATCTGCGTAGGAATGTATTGGATTATGAGTGGTAGATATGAGATCATTGATATGAATGAGGAACAGAGTTGGGGCCAAAACTGATCCCTGGGGAACACCAGCATTTATTGAGTGAAATTGAGAATAAAGGCCATCTACCATTACACGTATTTTTCTGTTATGAAGATAAGAAGAAATTAGTGGAACTAATGATGCAAGGCCGTAGTGTGACATCTTCGACAATAAGGATTGATGCCAGACTCTATCAAATGCCTTTGATATATCCAGTGCTATTGTATGTGTTTCACCATGTTGGTCTGTAGCTTGGTTGATTTGATGCGTAAGAAGGCAAAGAATGTCTGCAGTTGATCGACATCGTCTAAAACCATATTGCCTATCACTGATTAATTTATTATTCTCCAGATGCTTAATTATGTGATTATTTAATATAATTTCAAAAACTTTGCCAAGAGTGGAAGTTATAGCTATTGGTCTGTAGTTTGATGGATCTGAAGAGGCACCTTTTTTAGGAACTGGATGGATGTTTGCTTCTTTCCAGGGTACTGGGAAGCATGAGGTATGAGTACACAGACGGAAAAATTTTGCCAATACAGGAGCGAGCACCAAGGAGCAATTCTTAAGTACTATTGGAGGAATTTCATCTGGACCAGGAGCCTTATCTACTGAGAGATTCTGCAAAATAGTTTTGACATGTCTGGTGTGGATCTTAAGTGAGGGAATTTCAGGTGAATTAAAATTAAGTACAGGGACATCTTGATTTATGTCATCTAAGGTTGAGTTGGTGGAGAAAATATCTGCAAGAAGGTTAGCTTTACCTCGTGGGTCACTTACAAGATTGCCAGTCGGAGATTTTAATGGTGGAATGGATGAAGCAGTAGTGAAGTTGGATTTGAATGAGTTAAGAGTAGACCAAAATATTTTGTTATCATTTGGATTATTTAGAAGTTTATTTGCCTGCTTATGGAGAAAGTTTGATTTAGTTAGGTTTAATACAGTTTTGGCATGATTTCTGATGTTTCTAAAGTAATTAAAGGCTTCATGTGTTTTTGATCTTGTGTATGCATTGTAGGCTATTGCTTTTTGTTCAGTTACTCTAGCACAATTATGGTCAAACCATTTAGGTGAATTAGATCTTTTACTGTACTTTTGATGAGGAATAAAAGTTTCCATTCCAATTTTTACAAAATCTTGTATGTGGCTCAAGGTGGAGTGTGCATCATTAGAAAAGAAAGAGGTCCAGGGAATATCAATAAAGAAACCTTGAAGACCCTCCCAGTCTGCCCTATCGTAATGCCATTTAGTCACCAAACAGGTTCAGAGTGGGAAGGTGTGGTAGGTGATAGACAGGTGGCCTGTATCAGACAGTGATCAGAAGATCCAAGTGGGGACCTCACTGTAACATCATAATTTTCTGAATTGGTTGTTAAAAATAAGTCCAGTAGGTGGGAATTATGATTAGGATTATCTGGTACACGGGTGGGTTGGTTGACTAGTTGAATGAGATTAAATGAGTCTGCAAATAGCTCACATTCAAGACCAGCATCATCAGTCCTGGCTGAATGAGTGAGCCATTCAACATTATGGACATTAAAATCACCCAACACAGTGATTTCAGAAGAAGCATTTAAGTTGAGGACACTGAGTTGTGAGGACAGAGAATCAAAAAGACTTTGCTCTGGAGGAGTATTTGGGGAACGGTAGATGCAACATATGTATTTAAATTTACCAGCAGAAATTAATTTGTATATAGAATAATCAAAATAGGGACAATTGAAACTAGTAACCTCCTCCAGGGCAATTTCGGATTTTGCGAAGCAACATACACCACCTTTAGGTCTGAAATTTTGGAGCAGTTGATAACCTGGAAAATTAAATCTAGATGTGTCAGATGTGGATGTTACTTGAGTCTCTGTCAAAAAAAGGAGAGTAGGGGATTCTGCTTGAAGAAATTGGTGTACAGAATTGATGTTAGAGTGAAGTCCCCTTATAACATAGTCTACCTTCGATCTAGTAGCTATATCAGAAATTAATCACCTAACATAGTCTACCTTCGATCTAGTAGTTATATGATCTTATATCAGAAATCAGCCACCGAACATAATCTACCTTCGTTCCTAATATAATCTACCTTCGATCTAGTGTCCGATTCCAATGAGATAGAGCCTCGAAGTATTAGGACGAGAGAAAACTTGCTGAGCGAAAAAGCACTGGCTTTACACTAGACCAATATTATTGCCCACAGTCAAGGGCACCTGCAACCAAAATGAACTGCAACACAAGGCAACACAAAGGTGCCCAACCCCGAAAGTGGTTGAAATAGGGGAGCTATCCCCCCGCCAAAGGTGGCTTTCTAGGGCCGTTCCTAGCTGATGCTGAGAGGATTGGGTTCTAGTCATGTGGTGATGGGCTGGTCTACCAGAGTGAGAACTGAGCGATATCTGCCATACCCATAGCTTACTCTGACTGTTCCTTTTAATTATATATATTCTAAATCTCAAGTGACGGCGTCTATTCCGTGGATTGACCTCCCAATCTACCAAGATTGGAAGCCAAAGCGTCACATTTTTCCTTTGCCCCTCAACTTTCTCTTCATAATTACCTTTGGATACCTTTGGATGTGTTCGCCGCTCTTCTAGCGGCACCAAGGAGCGCGACGCCCCTCGTTATGGGTCGTGATTTGGTGCAGTAGACTGTTTGAAGCGACAGGTCGCTCCCTTGCGAGGATGGGCTCGTCTGGCACTTTTTGCAGTTCGACATCTAGGGCTCTCTTGAAGTTGTCTAACGAGATGTCCCTCATGTCTCTTACTCGCCATGGGAGTTTGTTAAAGAGACGTGGGCCTCTGTGTGATAACCAGCCCTCTCGCAGAGAGCCCATAGCACCCCTGTTATTCATCCGGGGGATTTCGCATTCCCAGCCTCTCCTATCACTGAATTTCATGACTATCGGAGTATGTAGGTTTGGTACTAAACCCTCTGCGATTTTCCACGTGTATATTATTAGGTAACGTTCTCTTCTACGTTCCAGTGAGTACAGATTCAGTGCTCTTAAACGCTCCCAATAGTGTAGATGTTTTATCGAACTTATATGCGAAGTGAAATTTCTTTGTACACTCTCTACGTCATTTATTTCACCTGCTTTGTATGGAGATGTTAATACGCTACAGTATTCAAGCCGCGGTAGCACTAGAGATTTGAAGAGCGTTATCATAGGCAATTCACCGCGTGTTTTAAAAGTACGCAGAATCCAACCCGTTAGACGTTTCGCAGCCGCCACTTTTGACCTGGTTATGTACTTTGAAACCCATATTTTCAGACATTAATACCCCAAGGTCTTTCACACTGTCTTTCCGTTCTATTATGTGGTTAGATTCTGTTAAGTAATTTGTAATTTCTTTAACACCATTATTATCTCTGTACCGTATTAATTGGATTTTTCCTCATTGAATTGCATGTTGTTTTCCCTGGTCCACTGGAACACTACATCCATGTCTTCCTGCAGTCGGCCCGTATCCTCTTGTGTGTTTACTATCTTGCTTAATTTTGTGTCATCAGCAAAAGACGACACCGTACTGTGTCTGGTGTTGGTATCTATGTCGCAAATTAGTATGAGGAACAGAAGGGCGCTAGCACTGTTCCTTGGGGCACTGAGCTTTTGACATCCGAAGGCTCAGAAGTGACTTGGTTTACTGCTACCGATTGTTTTCGGCTTACGAGGAAATTGTATATCCACCGTCCGATTTTCCCAGTTATACCTTTTGCTTTCAGTTTGTGGGCTATTATACCATGGTCACATTTATCAAATGCCTTAGCAAAATCGGTGTAAATGATATCCACGTTTTTCTTTTCTTCTAGCGCTTTAAGAATTTTGTCATAGTGTTCCAAAAGTTGTGAGAGACATGATCTTCCCGCTCTGAACCCATGTTGACCGGTGTTGTGTAGTTCATTTGTCTCCATGAATGTTGAAATTTTGCTTCGCAGGACTCGCTCGAAAACTTAAATGATGTGAGTGGTTAGAGCTACCGGGCGGTAGTTTTTTGGTTGTGCTTTACTCCCTCCTTTATGCAGTGGGGCAATTATTGCGTTTTTCAAGCTATCTGGTATGTCACCAGTGTCTAGACTCCTTCTCCACATTATAGCCAGGGGTTTTGAGAGGTTTTCCTTACATTTTTTCATTAGGATCGAATTCCATTAGTCCGGGCCTGGTGCCGAGTGGGATGGCATGTTGGAAATGGCCTCTTCTATGTCTTTTGGACCGAAATCAATATCCAGCATGCTGAGGGGCACAGGGCCCTGGGTGGGGCTTTGGTTTCACGGGTGTTTCCGCACCCTCCTCAGCTCCCCGCCATGGAGTGGCTTCGGTCACCCAGGCTTTATTGTGGTCGGCAGGGAGGGTACTGTGGATGCGCTCGGTTATGGCCTTGGCCTTGCTCTGGGCCTTGGGGCTGTACGGCCAGCCAGCTTGGGGAACGACAACAACAACAACAACACAAAGGTACTAAATTACACAACACAACAACAACAATGATCTGCAACACAAGGCAACACAAAGGTACTAAGTTACACAACACAACAACAATGATCTGCAACACAAGGCAACACAAAGGTACCAAATTACACAACACAACAATAATGAGCTGCAACACAAGGCAACACTAAGGTACCAAATTACACAACACAACAACAATGAGCTGCAACACAAGACAACACAAAGGTACTAAATTACACAACACAAACACAAAGCCTTATGTAACATTTTAAGCTACACGGTATTTATTCTCCAGGAAAACAGTAAAGAATCTAAATTTCTTATTATGCCCTTCAGTACCTGCAACATCTTTTCAATTTAACTTTAACTATATGTTAACGCTTTTGTGCATCTTAGGAAGGATATATTCTAGCTACAAACATCAATTCATATAGTCTGCAGCCTATTAATTGCTAGACGTCCTTACTAAGTTGAATATAATGTCTTAACAGATGCCAGAATATAATGAAAAGAGCATCACCGGTACAGAATGGGATAATCTACCTAGGCTCTCCACTGTGGCCACCTTAACCAACCAACCCTCGAACCCTGCCCACCAGCACACACACACACACACACACACATGCGCGCACACACACGCTCGTAATTAGCTTAATCTTTTAATTACAAGCACAAAGGTAGCATCACCCCTTATTTGAACACAGATTAATTACACCAACTCAAAACACATCCTTGTGTATTTTACGTAAAACAACAAATGCAGGAGAGAAGGGGGAGAGTTACAAGGAGTTACAAGGAAAAGTTAGTTTCTCAGAGACCTTGCGGTCCAGTCCGAGGATATACTCGAAGTGGAAGGAAACAGACTGTTTAGTGCACTACACTCTTTACAGAGTATGCAAACTACTATAAACTCTCTTCTTGAACTGCTCTACCGAAGAACTATTTACAACTTTGGAGGGAAGTTTGTTCCAGGTAGAACAGATCATATATTATGTGAAATAGTTTCCACAAACACTAGTGCTGAACCTTTTCATTTCTAATTTCCAGCCATGGTTGCGTGTTGTATTCATATTGAGGCTAAACATTTTGTATTATAATCCACATTGTCAAACCCATTAAGTATTTTAAAAACTTCAATGAGCTGACCTCGTAGTCTGCGTGTCTCCAACGGGAAGAGATCAAGAACTCTGAACCGGTCCTCATAGCTCATTCTTCTAAGCGATGGAATAAGCTTTGTATCCCTAGCTTGTACTCTTTCCAGTCGCTCTATATCTTTCCTGAGTGCTGAAGACCAGAATTGAACAGCATACTCCAGGAAAGACCGATCAGAGCGTTGTAAAGTGTGAGGATTATTTCCATATTTAAATTGCCTTTTATTATAGCCCAATAATTTCTGAGCTTTCTTATCTACTTCAATGCACTGCTTGGAAATCTTTAGGTCACTGATATTCAGAACACCCTAATCCTTTTCCAAGCCAGTCACTTCCAGAGGCATTCCCAGTAGTGAACAGCCTAAACTGGGGTTTGCTTGGCCAATATGCATCACATTGCACTTTTCCAAGTGCCATGTTTCTGACCATTCACCCAGTCTGTTTAGGTCCATCCTTAGCTGTTCAACCCCTTTGGGGTCTTTCACAGACATTCCAAGCTTTATGCCATCTGCAAACTTGGAGATCACGCTCAACAGACCAATATCGATGTCATTGACATAAATGATAAACAGAAGTGGGCCAAGGACAGATCCCTGTGGATCTACAGAAGTGACTGAAGTCCACTCAGAAGAAACACCATTGATTACCACTCGTTAGTGTCTACCTGTTAGCCACCTTTCTATCCAATTTGCGACCTCTGCATTAATACCTAGTGCACTCACTTTTGACATTATCCTGCAATGAGGCACTTTGTCAAAACACTTTTTGAAATTCTAAGTAAATGATGTCCATGGCTCTACTTTTGTCATACTCACTCAGCATTTAATTGACAAATTCCAGCAAATTGGTATGACTTGATCGGTGTCACCTGAATTCATGTTGGGAATCTGTAATTAAATTGTGGATTTCTAGTTAGTCAACTATCTAGTCTACTAGTATCCCTTCTAAGAGTTTAAGTATGATAGAAGTCAAGCCGATAATTCTTGGGACACCCATGATCCCCTTTCTTAAATATTGGGGTCACATTAGCCAGTTTCCAGTCTTGAGGGACGTCTCCATTTTCTAGCGATTTATTGAAGATGTCTGCTAACAAAGCTGCGATTTCATCTCGCACTTCACATACAACTCGAAGAAGAAAGCCATCTGGGCCGGATGACTTGAACCTATTTAACTTATCTATTTTGTTTCTATATCCTCTGGGGTACATCTGATTCTGCTAAGAACTTCACCCTCATGCTCTAATCCTGGACTTGGCATGTCACTGGTATTTTCCCTTGTGAATACTGAAGCAAAATAGTAATTTAGGGATTTAGCTATATCAGTGTCAGAGGTTTGTAGTTGGCCTGTTGGATCCTTTAGAGGTCCAATACTACTTTGGAATGTTTTCCTGTTATTCACATAGCTGAAGAAATATTTACGATTCTCTTTACAGAGAGCTGCAACCCTGAGTTCTTCATTCCGCTTTGCTTCCTTTATAAGAGATTTCACTCTTGTACACATATTTTTGAAGGACTCAACATCTCTTTGGTCTTGACTTCTTTTGGCCTTTCTGTATGAAACCTTTCTCTTTCTAATTGCTGAAGCTATGTCACCTGTGAACCATTTTGATTGGGTTGAGCCTGATTTGGTAAGCTTAGTAAGAACGAATGCAGCTTGTCGAGCCATAAACTGCTCTTTGAATGAGCACCAAATTGCATTAACATTCTCACCCTCGAGTCTGATCTGGGATAAGCTACCCCGAAGGCTTTCAACATTTTCACAACGGTAATCTAATTTTGCACTCTGAGGATTGGTGGATCTGCTGTTAAAGGCGAGAAGAGAGAACCTAACTAGATTAAGGTCACTACCTCCGAGTCATTCCTCAACAGATAAGCTGGTCACACTTTCATCTTCAGTGGTGAGCACAAAATCAAGTATATTGTTCCCTCTAGTTGGCTCATTCACCCACTGGGTCAAAAAGTGATCATTAGCAAAGTCCACAAGACGCCTACCTTCAGCATCGTCAGTTCTTGCTTCCCAGTTTACTAGGCAATTGAAGTCACCTAAGACCACACTGGTTTTACCTTCGATAACAGCACTTAGTCTTGTGTACAGAAGTTCATCCTGTTCAACATTTTGATTTGGAGGCCTGTACACCAGAACAATCCTATAGATAGAGTTACCTAGACTGAGGTCTACACCAAACAGTTCATTTTCTGACCTGATCTTGCTGTCAATTTGATTTAGAAAATCTCTTATGTACAACAGAATTTCACCCCCTTCCTGCATAGTTCGGTCTTTGTGGAACATTCTATATCCAAATATTTCAAATTCCCCAACATAATATCTGGTATCACTGTGAATCCAGGATTCAGTGATAGTCACTACATCGAAGCGTTCTGTAGACAGCAATGCCCGAAGTTCGGAGAATTTATTCCTAATTGACCTGGCATTAAATAATACTACCTTAAGGCAAATCAGGGTTTTCTTAAAAAAAAACTAGCTTACCCCATTTCCTGAACAGAAAGGGGTCTCTGGAGGTAGTGCAATTTCTTGCACACTATTTCTCTGTACACTATCAGAGGTGTTACAATTTCCTATACTTGGTGAATCCTCACCTGAGGTAGAAGAACCACTATCTATTGGTTCATCAATTGGCAACTGAAGTGTAGAGTCTAGAAGGAGTTGCGGGTCATCACTCAATCTACTAGGGAACTCTGTCATTTGTTGTGAGGTGTTCTGGCTCTCAGAGGGACTAACTCCTTCTTTTGTGGGACCTCTTTTTGGAAGTTAGAGATCAGCTGCTGATGAAGGCTTCCATGTTTCCTGCTGGGGGGTGCTTTCTACTTTTTGCTTGCCCTCAGCAAGCTGTAAAGATGGTGATTCATGAAATCACCAAGTTTAATTTTACCACTTTTTTTAACCCATCTGTAGCGGGGGCGGACTTAAGTCTGTATCGAAAAACTTGGACTATGTGGCGGGGGCGGACTTTAGTCTGTGTGCAATTTTTGAGCAATAATGGCTTTGAGAGAGAGACGAGTGGGTGGAGGAGCGTGGGTCATCTCATGACCGCTCGGCACTGGTCCAGCGCGCCTACTGACATATATTCAACACACCTCCACCCTTCCTCGCTCGCTATATAGGGAATTATGTAACAAAATTTTAGGGTTTTTGCACTCGTCGTGCACGATCGTTGCAAGAGAACGCGGGGTCGTAGGAGGATGGTTCTGGTGTCATTGGAAAGCTCAATTTATGCCCTTTCAGGGATACATAATTGTATTACACTCTGGCTCTTGTTTATGCATGAAAAAGAGCACGGAAATAAGCTCGTTTAGGGTAAAACCACCCGCTGGGCGGTACATAGCAGTTACCGACCTAGCCACTCGTTGAGTGTTAAGTGCACACTGTCACAGAGGTAGAAGTTGCGCTTCCCATAGAACTCATCAAATAGGTGCACAAATCTCACCCCTTTCTGGGTACACAGGTCAGCTAACCTACCATTTAAGCCTATTGCTTTGCTGTTAGCACAATCCCCTCCATACATCCTGAGAGGAGAGGGAGAGGAGAGAGAAGGAGATAACGGATAGGAAGGCAGAGAGAGAAGAAGAAAGGTGAGGAAGGGGAGTGGAAATCAAAGAAAAAGAGAACTAATATCCATTTCATGCACCGTGGGATGCCGTTTAGTACGGTATTAAAACATATTGTTTCTTAATCTCATAATTACCTCTCCAAAATTAGCTTCTGACGAGTTGGAAACAATATGACGATGCAGATGAATAGAAGCGAGGGAGAGAAGAAAGATAGTGGAAGTAAGAGGAAGTTAGATGAAAAAAGGTGAATTACTGAAACGAAAAAGAAGAGGGATTGAGATATAAGATTAGAGTAGTGAAGATGGATAGAAGAGAGGGAGAGAAGAAATATCGTGGAGGAAAAGCGGAAGTCAGAAGAAGAAAAGCGAAAGAATGGATGAAGAGAAGAAGGATTAAATGACTGAATGAAGAGAAGAGGGATTGAAAGAATGATAGGAGAGACGAGGGAATAATGAATGAAGAAAAGATGATTGAATGAATGAAGAAAAGATGATTGAATGAATGAATGAAGAATTTATTAAATTAATTAAGAGAAGAAGAAGGATTGAATGAATGAATCTGTGAAAGGAAGAGGGATTGAATAAATGCATGAAACGCCATGAAGAGAAGAGGGATTGAATTAATGAATGAAGAGAAGAGGGATTGAATGAATGAATCAGTGAAAGGAAGAGGGATTGAATGAATGCAGAGAAGAGGGATTGAATGAATGAATGAATGAATGAAGAGAAGAGGGATTGAATGAATGAATCAGTGAACGGAAGAGGGATTGAATGAATGAATGAATGAAGAGAAGAGGGATTGAATAAATGAATCAGTGAAAGGAAGAGGGATTGAATGGAATGCATGAAACGCCATGAAGAAGAGGGATTTAATGATTAATGAATTATTAAGAGAAGAGGGATTGAATGAATGAATCAGTGAAAGGAAGAGGGATTGAATGGAATGCATGAAACGCCATGAAGAGAAGAGGGATTGAATGAATTAATTAATGAATGAAGAGAAGAGGGATTGGATGAATGAAATAAGAGAAGAATGGATTAATGAATGAATGAATGCAGGTATACAGGATTGAATGAATGAATGAAGAGAAGAATTATTGTGACAAGTTATTAGAGTGGCTTCCTGGCTTGATTAAAACAACCAACGACCTCGATAGTCCTGTACGGTATTGCTGATGTTCCAAACTGAACTGATATGTTAACGAGAAGAGTCATATAATACGTAGTTGATTCTATTAACTATGTAAACTACTTTGAAATGCTCCATGATACTGAATATAATACAGTATTTAAGGTTATATTAATTAAACTAAGAAGTGAAGTGTATAAAGAAATTTAAAAATGGTCCCATGACAATATATACATGATTTGATAATCATTAAAAGCGGTGTCACACGAGCGAATTTTCTCTCAATTTTACCGGGCAGTTGTTGTCTGGTAGCTTCAGACTGTAAGTTCCATAACAATTACACTACCTAACATGATTCACCTTCGATCTAGTTTCCTATTCCAATGCGAAGTAACCTCAAAATAGTAAGAACAATAAGTTGCTCATCAAAAATTGCCGGGATATGCGTTCATGTGACACCACCTTTACGTTTTCCCATATTACAAGATATGGTAAAAGATAGACTTACTCCTGAAAATAAGGCTATAGAGTATGGTTTGATAAGGGAAACCAACACTAAACCGTAAATAAACCACTCAAGTACGTATGCATCAAATATTTTAGACAGGCAAATAAATAATTAGATGTTTAGGTAAGATTTGATTATTTAGGTAATTTACATAAACCAGGTAGCCTACATTAGACAGACAGTTACACAATGTTAGATTAAGAAAAACAAAATAGTAGGTCAATAAATGTACAGAAGTAGAAATGCTGGAACAAGTGGAGTGTTTTAAATATCTAGGAGGAGTGATAAGCAAGTACACGTGTGTGAAAATGGAGGTAAGACAAAGAGTGTGTGAGGGAAGGAAAGTTTTTGGAGCAATGAGAAGTATGTGGAGGGTGAGAAATCTCTTAACCCCTACTGTACCGTAGGGTACAGTAATAAAAGTCCCCCCCCCCCCCCCCAGTCCCAAGCAATGTGGCCAAAATGGCAGGATAAAACAACCTTCCACCTCAAAAGATGAAGGAATACTGGCTCTCCCAGCCAGCAGAGGCTAGGATTTAAG
This sequence comes from Paralithodes platypus, assembly GCA_032716605.1. Lineage (NCBI taxonomy): Eukaryota > Metazoa > Arthropoda > Malacostraca > Decapoda > Lithodidae > Paralithodes > Paralithodes platypus. The sequence goes on from CM064534.1 coordinate 13,385,302, forward strand.
CTGAGAAGTGTTGCCATATTGAGTGCAGTGCTCAAACAGTCGTGGTACCAGGAAGTTACAAGGAAAGTACATTACTGACGGCTCTCAGCCGTCGCTGGGACTGGGAAGTGACTTATCTACTGACGGCTGGTAGCCGTCGCTGGTATTGGATGGCTTAATGAGAGCTAAAAGTGCAATGCCTTGATAGTTCTACCAATAGTGATGTATTGGGCTGAGACAGGGGCTCTGAATTTACAATAGAAAAGAAAGTGGGATGTGACGGAGATGAGCTGCTTGAGAAGTATGTGTGGAGTGACACATAGAGACAGATTGAGGAAAGAAGAGTTATGAAGGATAGTGAGACACCAGGAACCCTTATCGGCTTGAGTGGAAATAAGGGTGCTATGCTTATATGAACATTTTTGAACGAATGGGAGATGAAAGGCTTACAAAGAGAATATATGAGTCAGAAATAAGAGGAAATAGAACGAGAGGAACATCTCAGAGGAAATGGAGAGCTGGTGTTAATAAAGTGTTTGAAGATAGAGAGATGACTGAATAACAAGAAAGAGAAATGGTAATTAATAGGCATGAGTGGAAAATGTTTGTGAATTGATAAGTGATAACGCGCTCGTAACGAGTGGGGGTCGGGCGCCAATTGGACTAGATAATAGTCCGTCAGGCGCCTGGCCTAGAGACTCGAGATCCGGTGTATATATGATGGGCCCTGCCTGGAAGTAATGTGGGCGGGCATTGTGGTGTGGTTCTGCTGCGTGTCTACCTGCTGAGACCGGAGCCTCTCCAGGAGATCTGGAACTGGTAGTCTTTTGCTTGACACCCCTTATGATTCTTGTCTCTGGGTTTTCTGAGTGACTTAGATGTGTGTGAATTGTTCATGTTATATTTCACTGTCTCGAATCGGCCACCCCCAGCTATGGGGTATGTGCCTGAGTATATACATACATACAGTATACATACAAATAAATAGCCAATGGTATGTAGACCGACAGGTATAACACACCGGTATATATACTATACATAGCTCGGGTTAGTGTAGCATGAATGGGGTACAAGTATTTTCCATATACCATCCCCAATTACCATGTGAACCAGGCTGGATATAACTGCCAGCTTTGACCAACCTTTAACAAGATTTGGAAGATGAAAAAGATGGAGCGATATACAGACAGATGTATATAAATATAGTGTAGTCCCTGTTCAACTAAGAATTTATTGGGAGAGAGAGTAAGAGAGAGAAAGAGAGAGAGAGAGAGAGAGAGAGAGAGAGAGAGAGAGAGAGAGAGAGAGAGAGAGAGAGAGAGAGAGAGAGAGAGAGAGAGAGAGAGAGAGAGAGAGAGAGAGAGAGAGAGAACCAAAAAAACATTCAATGCTATAATCGAGTTGGGTTTATAATAATTAATCAGCCGACTACCGTATGAACAGTTACTTAACTAACTAATCTAGTACTTAATTAGTTATAAGCACTGAACTTATTGACGGTTTTACAGGCAATTGCATAGGTTATTTATTTTATTTTTCTTCAGAATGCTGTGACAATAAATTGTCTTGTTTCTTCTTGCTTCTTGTTACTTAATGGTGTAAAGGCTAGAGCAGTTAAGTTCTGTATGTGATATCCTAGCATCGAATCCTGGGCGAATCACATGCTTTCATAAATTTAATTTGGGGGTTATTGGTGTTAAGAACGATGTTCAAATATTACCATAACATGAACAATACCTAATAGAAAAGTAATTGAACTAGTCAAGTTACAACACAATGGAAGAACAACAACACAATGGAAGAACTGCTTATTGGTATAAAATGCAGAATGTATGCAAATAGTGAATTATCTCATATACAGTATATACTGTATATATACTGTATATCTTTGACACCAATGAAACTAAAAGAGAGCTACTGTGAATTCCATACTTTATTCTGGTATTATCATGACTCAGGAATTTCATTCATATATTCAAATGTTATTGAACTTGTTACGTTCTTTACTGGCTACGTTATTGAGGAAACCCAGATGAAAGGGCTGGCTTGGAAGTGTATTTACACAATTTTCACGAACACTATTAATCGACTTACACATGAATGGTCGGATATCCAGAGAGTTAAGGGAGTTCGCTCTTCAGTTCCACTTTATAGATAGATAAATATATAGATAGATAGATAGATAGATAGATTGATATACAAATATAGATGTATAAATGGATATATATATAGATTTGCTTTCTTGTCATCCCTTGCCACCAATGTACTCAATAATTACTGGAATCCCATTGCAAATATATCTCTACGTCCATACTATACCACGATGTTCATAATTAACAACACATTTCATAATATATCTCTGCGTCCATACTATACCATGATGTTCATAATTAACAACACATTTCATAATATATCTCTGCGTCCATACTATACCACGATGTTCATAATTAGCAACACATTTCATAATATATCTCTGCGTCCATACTATACCACGATGTTCATAATTAACAACACATTTCATAATATATCTCTGCGTCCACACTATACCACGATGTTCATAATTACCACCTTATTGGCGGGCTAGGCGGTCTAGGCGACCGTAGCGCCCAGCGTTTTTTTTTTACCCTAGATAGGGTTGTTTATGTGATCATTTTCATGCCTAAATAAGACCCAGAGCGTAAAACAAGTATCTATCCCTGAAAGGGCGTAAACAGAGCATTCCAATGACACCCGAACCATCCTTGTACGACCACTGGTTCTCTTGCAACAATCGAGCAACACGAGTGCAAAAACCCTATAATTAGGTAATTTTCTTACATAATTCCCTGTGTAGCGAGTGAGAGAGGGTGGAGGAGGGTGAGATTCATGTCAGTAGGTCCGCCACGGTGGTTTGGAGCAGTCATACGCTTGCTATGCTCCTCCCACCACTCATCTCTCTCTCTCAGCAACATTACGTGGTGAAAATGGCACACGACATAAGTTGTGAACCGCCACTTAGTCCATATTTATTTCACACGACATAAGTTGCGCGCCGCCAAAGAAGGGTTAACAACACATTTCATAATATATCTCTGTGTCCATAGTATACCACGATGTTCATAATTAACAACACATTTTATAATATATCTCTGCGTCCATACTATACCACAATGTTCATAATTAACAACACATTTCATAATATATCTCTGCGTCCATACTATACCACGATATTCATAATTAACAACACATTTCATAATATATCTCTGCGTCCATACTATACCACGATGTTCATAATTAACACCTTATTGGCGGGCTAGGCAGTCTAGGGGACCGTAGCGCCCAGCGTTTTTTTTTTTTACCCTAAATAGGGTTGTTTATGTGATCATTTTCATGCCTAAATAAGACTCAAAGCGTAAATCAAGTATATATCCCTGAAAGGGCGTAAACAGAGCTTTCCAATGACACCAGAACCATCCTTGTACGACCACTGGTTCTCTTGCAACAATCGAGCAACACGAGTGCAAAAACCCTATAATTAGGTAATTTCCTTACATAATTCCCTGTGTAGCGAGGAGGGTGGGATTCATGTCAGTAGGTCCGCCGCGGTGGTCTGGAGCAGTCATATGCTTGCTACGCTCCTCCCACCACTCATCTCTCTCTCTCAGCAACATTACGTGGTGAAAATGGCACACGACATAAGTTGTGAACCGCCACTTAGTCCATATTTATTTCACACGACATAAGTTGCGCGCCGCCAAAGAAGGGTTAACAACACATTTCATAATATATCTCTGCGTCCATACTATACCACGATGTTCATATTTA
>CM064534.1:13394084-13397508 GCA_032716605.1 Paralithodes platypus
AAAAATAAAAAAATAAAAAAATATATATATATATATACTAACTGACTACAGTGAAATCACAGAATTTCTTTGAATATTACATATATTTAGAAGATTCCCGAAATAAAATAAAAAAAAGCATATAGCATACAATCGCAAAAATGAAATTATTTGAAACTGCAATAATGACCTATTGCTATTGCGTTCATATTTGATATGCTATTTATTATAATAAACAGGTGAATAGGATAAGGGAAAAGTGTATATTTAATTAATAAAAAACCTACTGCACAATGAAAAAAGGATCAGATCATTACGAAGCACATTAACTATTATGCGGAAATATTCCGTTCATTAATAATCAAACTCGTGTAATACGATACATTTAATGAAAAGCGGACAACGTAATGATTATTAAAATAATGAGATAATTCCCTCACACAAACAGTAATAAGATGTTCGAACAATAAACAAAACTTGTACATGAACTGAACGTATAAGCTCACATATCAAAAGTAGTTGATTGAGAAAGGAAATGCGAATAAGATAACTGAATCAAGCTTAGCTAATGTTGATTATTTAACTTTAATATAACAAGGTTGACAACTATTTATAGAACTATTCATTACAAGTGTAAATACGGTAAATGTATACGGTACATAACCAACATTACAAGTACCATTTGTGTTGTTTGTTAAAATATGTTAATTGCATTATTAACCCCTTCTGTACCGGCGACATCTCTAAATATATGTTTGCTACTATTAGACGATTGTATTCAGTTTATAGAGGGCCTCCAACAACAAAACGCTCCGACCTGTCTGATTTTCCCCTATATGTCTTCCACAGATCCTTCTTAAACTACACAAAATACGTCGCCGGTACAGAAGGGGTTACCACAGTTGTTAATTGGCCTCGTGGTAATTGGACTCGTGGTAATTGTTTATAGCGTCACTACTTATGGGGAGGTTGTTAGTTTATTCCCTAGACGTCCATCAAGCTTAAAATTACACCCCATAGACCCCATTTCAAGAAAAATATGTACATTCTTCGGTAGAACAATGTTCCGGCCAAAGGCCAGTTCCTCTTAAATTACAGGCTCGCTATCGCTCGCCACGAAAAATTCAACACCTAAATGTCACGAAAGGTTTTGATATTTGACAAAGAAACAGGACGAAAGGTCTTAAAATCGAAGAAGTAATGGGATGAACGTCATAAATATAAAAACATGGGAATAATCACACCGAAGAAAGGGGTCCAGAAAAACGGCATACCTCCCCTTAAACACTAATTCTTCTAAATGTGTATTGTTTGAGTGTGTGCGTGTGCGATATGAGGCAGTGTGGATGTGTGTGTGTGATACAGTGTTCGTGTGCGATATGAGGCAGTGTGCATGTGTGTGTGTGTGTGATACAGTGTGCGTGTGCGATATGAGGCAGTGTGCATGTGTGTGTGTGTGATACAGTGTGCGTGTGCGATATGAGGCAGTGTGCATGTGTGTGTGTGTATGATACAGTGTGCATGTGCGATATGAGGCAGTGTACATGTGTGTGTGTATGTGATACAGAGTGTGCGTGTGCAATATGAGGCAGTGTGCATGTGTGTGTGTGTGTGATACAGTGTGCGTGTGCGATATGAGGCAGTGTGCATGTGTGTGTGTATGTGTGTGATACAGTGTGTGTGTGCGATATTATGATGGCAGTGTGCATGGTGTGTGTGTGTGTTGATACAGTGTGCGTGTGCGATATGATGGCAGTGTGGCCATGTGTTGTTGTGTGTGTGAAATACATGTGCTGCTTGTGCGACATGAGGCAGTGTGCATGGGGTGTTGTGGTGGTGACTCACAGTGTGCGTGTGCGATATGAGGAAGTGTGCATGTGTGTGTTTGTGATACAGTGTGCGTGTGCGATATGAGGCAGTATGCATTATTTGTGACAAATGTGTGAATACAGTGTGCGTGTGGGATATGAGGCAGTGTGCATGTGTGTGTTTGGTGTGATACAGGGTGGTGCGTGGTGTGATATGAGGCAGGGTGCATGTGTGTGTGTGTTGTGTGATACAAGAGTGTGCGTGGTGGCGATATGCAGGCAGTGTGCATGTTGTGTGTGGTGTGTGTTATACAGTGTGCATGTCTGTGTGATACAGAGTGTGCGTGTGCGATATGGAGGCAAGGTTGGTGGCAATGTTTGTGTGTGTGTGTGATACAGTGGGTGCGTGTGTGTGTTGTGTGTATACAGAGTGGTGCGTGTGCGATATGAGGGCAAGTGTGGCATGTGTGTGTGTGTATGATAACAGTGTGCTCATGTGCGATATGAGCAGTGTACATTGGTTTTGTTGTAATTGTTGATACATTACTTCCAATTATGTGTTATATTGAAGTGCACGTCCGTAATTTGTAAACACAAATAACCTAAAACTCAAAATAGTAATATCTGCACTGCGTCATATTAGTATGATAATCATATGTGAAACAAACTGCGTGGGGAATTTAATATATGGTAAAACCACAACAAACACTGACTGAGGACTCTCTAAAACTAAATTTTATTGTGTTTTCTTATTTAACAGGTACAGTAAACCCTCGCTAACTCGGACTCGTTTTAGTCGGAAACCCGCACTTCTCGGAATGGCATAGGCCTCTCGGAAATGTCCATGTATATCTCGGAAAATTCCGAGTTGGGTGGGATTTGTGTCCGGTTTACAATGTTCTCTCACTCGGTTTTAAGTGATTTTAGGATGAATTGAAGCCTGTGCCTTTTAATTATTGTGTTAATATTAATTACTATGTACTGTACTGTCCCTGAAAACATAATAAGGTTCGTATTTGTCGTTAATATGATGAATTTCACATTAAAAAAAAAATAAAAAAATGTGATCTCAATTTTCTCGGATGCGGACTTTCCTCTTATAATTTGGACTTTTCCCTCTCTTAAAATCGGACATAAGTCGGACCTCGGACATCTCGGAAAATCGGGCATCTCGGAAGTGGTCTCCCCCCAATTAGTCCGAGTTAGCGAGGGTTTACTGTAGTTGGTTAAGTACCGTACCGTAAATAAATCTCAAAGCAAGAAATTTTTATTTTGTTCTGGTATCCAACAGCTTCGGCCCTACATGAACACTTTTGCGTATAAGCTGTATACAACACATGCAAAATGTGTGTATATCTATTTGTATCCATTAATTTCACGTGGGAGAAAGATAAAGGGTTATTTTAGAATATGCTACCAACTCTGGCATTTAGTAGTCACACCATGAATTGAGAAATATTGGCTTGAGAATAATATTCAGCAAATTGATAGTGTATACAACTACAGTCTATTCGCTGTAAGTAGGCGAGAAATCATGACCTCTTACCCCTGTAACTAAAAAAAAACTAAAGTATTCAAGCTAATATTTCTACCATTTGGGAAGGCTCAGTCAAGGAATAGATGTGGAAATGTACAGC
>CM064534.1:13397608-13501406 GCA_032716605.1 Paralithodes platypus
CAGCATAACATTATAATCGTTAATAGTAGCCAGCATAAATTATAATCGTATAATAGTAGCCAGCATAACATTATATAATAGTATAATAGTCATAACATTAGTATAAATAGCCATAACATTATAATCGTACCAGCATAACATTATAATCGTAGTAGTATAATAGCCACGTATAATAGCAGTATAATAGTACCAGCATACATTATAATCGTATAATAGTAGCCAGCATAACATTATATGCCAGCATAATAATATAATAGTAGCCAGCATAACATTATAATCGTATAATAGTAGCCAGCTTAACATTATAAGCGTATAGTAGTAGCCAGCATAACAATATAAGCGTAGAATAGTAGCAGCAGAACATTATAATCAATATAGATAACGTCTATATATAGTAGCCAGCATAACATTATAATCGTAAAAATAGGAGCCAAGCATAACATTTTAATCGTATAATAGTAGCCACATAGCACATTATAATCGTATAAATAGTAGCCAGCCATAACATTCATACTCGTATAATAGTAGCCCCAGCCATTAAACATTATAATCGAATAATAGTAGCCAGCCTAACATTATAATCGTATATTAGTAGCCAGCTTAACATTATTATCGTATAATAGTAAGCCAGCATAACATAATCGTATACTAATAGACAGCATAACATTATAATCGTATAATAGTAGCCGGCATAACATTATAATCGTATAATAGTAGCACGCATAACATTATAATCGTATAATAGTAGCCAGCATAACATTATAATCGTATAATAGTAGCCAGCATAACATTATAATCGTATAATAGTAGCCAGCATAACATTATAATCGTATAATAGTAGCCAGCATAAACCCAAAAAACATTTATAATCGTATAATAGTAGACAGCCTAACATTTATAATCGTATAATAGTAGCCAGCATAACATTATAATCGTATAATAGTAACCAGCATAACATTATAATCGTATAATAGTAGCCAGCATAACATTATAATCGTATAATAGTAGCCAGCATAACATTATAATCGTATAATAGTAGCCAGCATAACATTATAAGCGTATAATAGTAGCCTGCATATCATTATAATCGTATAAAAGTAGCCAGCATAACATTATAATCGTATAATAGTAGCCAGCATAACATTATAAGCGTATAAAAGTAGCCAGCATAACATTATAATCGTATAATAGTAGCCAGCATAACATTATAATCGAATAATAGTAGCCAGCATAACATTATAATCGCATAATAGTAGCCAGCATAACATTATAATCGTATAATAGTAGCCAGGATAACATTATAATCGTATAATAGTAACCAGCATAACATTATAATCGTATAATAGTAGCCAGCATAACATTATAATCGTATAATAGTAGCCAGCATAACATTATAATCGTATAATAGTAGCCAGCATAACATTATAATCGTATAATAGTAGCCAGCATAACATTATAATCGTATAATAGTAGCCAGCATAACATTATAATCGTATAATAGTAGCCAGCATAACATTATAATCGTATAATAGTAGCCAGCATAACATTATAATCGTATAATAGTAGCCAGCATAACATTATAATCGTATAATAGTAGCCAGCATAACATTATAATCGTATAATAGTAGCCAGCATAACATTATAATCGAATAATAGTAGCCAGCATAACATTATAATCGCATAATAGTAGCCAGCATAACATTATAATCGTATAATAGTAGCCAGGATAACATTATAATCGTATAATAGTAGCCAGCATAACATTATAAGCGTATAATAGTAGCCAGCATAACATATAATCGTATAATAGTAGCCAGCATAACATTATAATCGTATAATAGTAGCCAGCAAAACATTATAATCGTATAATAGTAGCCAGCATAACAATATAATCGTATAATAGTAGCCAGCATAACATTATAATCGTATAATAGTAGCCAGCATAACATTATAATCGTATAATAGTAGCCAGCATAACATTATAATCGTATAATAGTAGCCAGCATAACATTATAATCGTATAATAGTAGCCAGCATAACATTATAATCGTATAATAGTAGCCAGCATAACATTATAATCGTATAATAGTAGCCAGCATAACATTATAATCGTATAATAGTAGCCAGCATAACATTATAAGCGTATAATAGTAGCCAGCATAACATTATAATCGTATAATAGTAGCCAGCATAACATTATAATCGTATAATAGTAGCCAGCATAACATTATAATCGTATAATAGTAGCCAGCATAACATTATAATCGTATAATAGTAGCCAGCATAACATTATAATCGTATAATAGTAGCCAGCATAACATTATAATCGTATAATAGTAGCCAGCATAACATTATAATCGTATAATAGTAGCCAGCATAACATTATAATCGTATAATAGTAGCCAGCATAACATTATAATCGTATAATAGTAGCCAGCATAACATTATAATCGTATAATAGTAGCCAGCATAACATTATAATCGTATAATAGTAGCCAGCATAACATTATAATCGTATAATAGTAGCCAGCATAACATTATAATCGTATAATAGTAGCCAGCATAACATTATAATCGTATAATAGTAGCCAGCATAACATTATAATCGTATAATAGTAGCCAGCATAACATTATAATCGTATAATAGTAGCCAGCATAACATTATAATCGTATAATAGTAGCCAGCATAACATTATAATCGTATAATAGTAGCCAGCATAACATTATAATCGTATAATAGTAGCCAGCATAACATTATAATCGTATAATAGTAGCCAGCATAACATTATAATCGTATAATAGTAGCCAGCATAACATTATAATCGTATAATAGTAGCCAGCATAACATTATAATCGTATAATAGTAGCCAGCATAACATTATAATCGTATAATAGTAGCCAGCATAACATTATAATCGTATAATAGTAGCCAGCATAACATTATAATCGTATAATAGTAGCCAGCATAACATTATAATCGTATAATAGTAGCCAGCATAACATTATAATCGTATAATAGTAGCCAGCATAACATTATAATCGTATAATAGTAGCCAGCATAACATTATAATCGTATAATAGTAGCCAGCATAACATTATAATCGTATAATAGTAGCCAGCATAACATTATAATCGTATAATAGTAGCCAGCATAACATTATAATCGTATAATAGTAGCCAGCATAACATTATAATCGTATAATAGTAGCCAGCATAACATTATAATCGTATAATAGTAGCCAGCATAACATTATAATCGTATAATAGTAGCCAGCATAACATTATAATCGTATAATAGTAGCCAGCATAACATTATAATCGTATAATAGTAGCCAGCATAACATTATAATCGTATAATAGTAGCCAGCATAACATTATAATCGTATAATAGTAGCCAGCATAACAGTATAATCGTATAATAGTAGCCAGCATAACATTATAATCGTATAATAGTAGCCAGCATAACTTTAATCGTATAATAGTAGCCAGCATAACATTATAATCGTATAATAGTAGCCAGCATAACATTATAATCGTATAATAGTAGCCAGCATAACATTATAATCGTATAATAGTAGCCAGCATAACATTATAATCGTATAATAGTAGCCAGCATAACATTATAATCGTATAATAGTAGCCAGCATAACATTATAATCGTATAATAGTAGCCAGCATAACATTATAATCGTATAATAGTAGCCAGCATAACATTATAATCGTATAATAGTAGCCAGCATAACATTATAATCGTATAATAGTAGCCAGCATAACATTATAATCGTATAATAGTAGCCAGCATAACATTATAATCGTATAATAGTAGCCAGCATAACATTATAATCGTATAATAGTAGCCAGCATAACATTATAATCGTATAATAGTAGCCAGCATAACATTATAATCGTATAATAGTAGCCAGCATAACATTATAATCGTATAATAGTAGCCAGCATAACATTATAATCGTATAATAGTAGCCAGCATAACATTATAATCGTATAATAGTAGCCAGCATAACATTATAATCGTATAATAGTAGCCAGCATAACATTATAATCGTATAATAGTAGCCAGCATAACATTATAATCGTATAATAGTAGCCAGCATAACATTATAATCGTATAATAGTAGCCAGCATAACATTATAATCGTATAATAGTAGCCAGCATAACATTATAATCGTATAATAGTAGCCAGCATAACATTATAATCGTATAATAGTAGCCAGCATAACATTATAATCGTATAATAGTAGCCAGCATAACATTATAATCGTATAATAGTAGCCAGCATAACATTATAATCGTATAATAGTAGCCAGCATAACATTATAATCGTATAATAGTAGCCAGCATAACATTATAATCGTATAATAGTAGCCAGCATAACATTATAATCGTATAATAGTAGCCAGCATAACATTATAATCGTATAATAGTAGCCAGCATAACATTATAATCGTATAATAGTAGCCAGCATAACATTATAATCGTATAATAGTAGCCAGCATAACATTATAATCGTATAATAGTAGCCAGCATAACATTATAATCGTATAATAGTAGCCAGCATAACATTATAATCGTATAATAGTAGCCAGCATAACATTATAATCGTATAATAGTAGCCAGCATAACATTATAATCGTATAATAGTAGCCAGCATAACATTATAATCGTATAATAGTAGCCAGCATAACATTATAATCGTATAATAGTAGCCAGCATAACATTATAATCGTATAATAGTAGCCAGCATAACATTATAATCGTATAATAGTAGCCAGCATAACATTATAATCGTATAATAGTAGCCAGCATAACATTATAATCGTATAATAGTAGCCAGCATAACATTATAATCGTATAATAGTAGCCAGCATAACATTATAATCGTATAATAGTAGCCAGCATAACATTATAATCGTATAATAGTAGCCAGCATAACATTATAATCGTATAATAGTAGCCAGCATAACATTATAATCGTATAATAGTAGCCAGCATAACATTATAATCGTATAATAGTAGCCAGCATAACATTATAATCGTATAATAGTAGCCAGCATAACATTATAATCGTATAATAGTAGCCAGCATAACATTATAATCGTATAATAGTAGCCAGCATAACATTATAATCGTATAATAGTAGCCAGCATAACATTATAATCGTATAATAGTAGCCAGCATAACATTATAATCGTATAATAGTAGCCAGCATAACATTATAATCGTATAATAGTAGCCAGCATAACATTATAATCGTATAATAGTAGCCAGCATAACATTATAATCGTATAATAGTAGCCAGCATAACATTATAATCGTATAATAGTAGCCAGCATAACATTATAATCGTATAATAGTAGCCAGCATAACATTATAATCGTATAATAGTAGCCAGCATAACATTATAATCGTATAATAGTAGCCAGCATAACATTATAATCGTATAATAGTAGCCAGCATAACATTATAATCGTATAATAGTAGCCAGCATAACATTATAATCGTATAATAGTAGCCAGCATAACATTATAATCGTATAATAGTAGCCAGCATAACATTATAATCGTATAATAGTAGCCAGCATAACATTATAATCGTATAATAGTAGCCAGCATAACATTATAATCGTATAATAGTAGCCAGCATAACATTATAATCGTATAATAGTAGCCAGCATAACATTATAATCGTATAATAGTAGCCAGCATAACATTATAATCGTATAATAGTAGCCAGCATAACATTATAATCGTATAATAGTAGCCAGCATAACATTATAATCGTATAATAGTAGCCAGCATAACATTATAATCGTATAATAGTAGCCAGCATAACATTATAATCGTATAATAGTAGCCAGCATAACATTATAATCGTATAATAGTAGCCAGCATAACATTATAATCGTATAATAGTAGCCAGCATAACATTATAATCGTATAATAGTAGCCAGCATAACATTATAATCGTATAATAGTAGCCAGCATAACATTATAATCGTATAATAGTAGCCAGCATAACATTATAATCGTATAATAGTAGCCAGCATAACATTATAATCGTATAATAGTAGCCAACATTATAATCGTATAATAGTAGCCAGCATAACATTATAATCGTATAAAAGTAGCCAGCATAACATTATAATCGTATAATAGTAGCCAGCATAACATTATAATCGTATAATAGTAGCCAGCATAACATTATAATCGTATAATAGTAGCCAGCATAACATTATAATCGTATAATAGTAGCCAGCATAACATTATAATCGTATAATAGTAGCCAGCATAACATTATAATCGTATAATAGTAGCCAGCATAACATTATAATCGTATAATAGTAGCCAGCATAACATTATAATCGTATAATAGTAGCCAGCATAACATTATAATCGTATAATAGTAGCCAGCATAACATTATAATCGTATAATAGTAGCCAGCATAACATTATAATCGTATAATAGTAGCCAGCATAACATTATAATCGTATAATAGTAGCCAGCATAACATTATAATCGTATAATAGTAGCCAGCATAACATTATAATCGTATAATAGTAGCCAGCATAACATTATAATCGTATAATAGTAGCCAGCATAACATTATAATCGTATAATAGTAGCCAGCATAACATTATAATCGTATAATAGTAGCCAGCATAACATTATAATCGTATAATAGTAGCCAGCATAACATTATAATCGTATAATAGTAGCCAGCATAACATTATAATCGTATAATAGTAGCCAGCATAACATTATAATCGTATAATAGTAGCCAGCATAACATTATAATCGTATAATAGTAGCCAGCATAACATTATAATCGTATAATAGTAGCCAGCATAACATTATAATCGTATAATAGTAGCCAGCATAACATTATAATCGTATAATAGTAGCCAGCATAACATTATAATCGTATAATAGTAGCCAGCATAACATTATAATCGTATAATAGTAGCCAGCATAACATTATAATCGTATAATAGTAGCCAGCATAACATTATAATCGTATAATAGTAGCCAGCATAACATTATAATCGTATAATAGTAGCCAGCATAACATTATAATCGTATAATAGTAGCCAGCATAACATTATAATCGTATAATAGTAGCCAGCATAACATTATAATCGTATAATAGTAGCCAGCATAACATTATAATCGTATAATAGTAGCCAGGATAACATTATAATCGTATAATAGTAACCAGCATAACATTATAATCGTATAATAGTAGCCAGCATAACATTATAAGCGTATAATAGTAGCCAGCATAACATATAATCGTATAATAGTAGCCAGCATAACATTATAATCGTATAATAGTAGCCAGCAAAACATTATAATCGTATAATAGTAGCCAGCATAACATTATAATCGTATAATAGTAGCCAGCATAACATTATAATCGTATAATAGTAGCCAGCATAACATTATAATCGTATAATAGTAGCCAGCATAACATTATAATCGTATAATAGTAGCCAGCATAACATTATAATCGTATAATAGTAGCCAGCATAACATTATAATCGTATAATAGTAGCCAGCATAACATTATAATCGTATAATAGTAGCCAGCATAACATTATAATCGTATAATAGTAGCCAGCATAACATTATAATCGTATAATAGTAGCCAGCATAACATTATAATCGTATAATAGTAGCCAGCATAACATTATAATCGTATAATAGTAGCCAGCATAACATTATAATCGTATAATAGTAGCCAGCATAACATTATAATCGTATAATAGTAGCCAGCATAACATTATAATCGTATAATAGTAGCCAGCATAACATTATAATCGTATAATAGTAGCCAGCATAACATTATAATCGTATAATAGTAGCCAGCATAACATTATAATCGTATAATAGTAGCCAGCATAACATTATAATCGTATAATAGTAGCCAGCATAACATTATAATCGTATAATAGTAGCCAGCATAACATTATAATCGTATAATAGTAGCCAGCATAACATTATAATCGTATAATAGTAGCCAGCATAACATTATAATCGTATAATAGTAACCAGCATAACATTATAATCGTATAATAGTAGCCAGCATAACATTATAATCGTATAATAGTAGCCAGCATAACATTATAATCGTATAATAGTAGCCAGCATAACTTTATAATCGTATAATAGTAGCCAGCATAACATTATAATCGTATAATAGTAGCCAGCATAACATTATAATCGTATAATAGTAGCCAGCATAACATTATAATCGTATAATAGTAGCCAGCATAACATTATAATCGTATAATAGTAGCCAGCATAACATTATAATCGTATAATAGTAGCCAGCATAACATTATAAGCGTATAATAGTAGCCAGCATAACATTATAATCGTATAATAGTAGCCAGCATAACATTATAATCGTATAATAGTAGCCAGCATAACATTATAATCGTATAATAGTAGCCAGCATAACATTATAATCGTATAATAGTAGCCAGCATAACATTATAATCGTATAATAGTAGCCAGCATAACATTATAATCGTATAATAGTAGCCAGCATAACATTATAATCGTATAATAGTAGCCAGCATAACATTATAATCGTATAATAGTAGCCAGCATAACATTATAATCGTATAATAGTAGCCAGCATAACATTATAATCGTATAATAGTAGCCAGCATAACATTATAATCGTATAATAGTAGCCAGCATAACATTATAATCGTATAATAGTAGCCAGCATAACATTATAATCGTATAATAGTAGCCAGCATAACATTATAATCGTATAATAGTAGCCAGCATAACATTATAATCGTATAATAGTAGCCAGCATAACATTATAATCGTATAATAGTAGCCAGCATAACATTATAATCGTATAATAGTAGCCAGCATAACATTATAATCGTATAATAGTAGCCAGCATAACATTATAATCGTATAATAGTAGCCAGCATAACATTATAATCGTATAATAGTAGCCAGCATAACATTATAATCGTATAATAGTAGCCAGCATAACATTATAATCGTATAATAGTAGCCAGCATAACATTATAATCGTATAATAGTAGCCAGCATAACATTATAATCGTATAATAGTAGCCAGCATAACATTATAATCGTATAATAGTAGCCAGCATAACATTATAATCGTATAATAGTAGCCAGCATAACATTATAATCGTATAATAGTAGCCAGCATACTATTATAATCGTATAATAGTAGCCAGCATACCATTATAATCGTATAATAGTAGCCAGCATAACATTATAATCGTATAATAGTAGCCAGCATAACATTATAATCGTATAATAGTAGCCAGCATACCATTATAATCGTATAATAGTAGCCAGCATAACATTATAATCGTATAATAGTAGCCAGCATAACATTATAATCGTATAATAGTAGCCAGCATAACATTATAATCGTATAATAGTAGCCAGCATAACATTATAATCGTATAATAGTAGCCAGCATAACATTATAATCGTATAATAGTAGCAAGCATAACATTATAATCGTATAATAGTAGCCAGCATAACATTATAATCGTATAATAGTAGCCAGCATAACATTATAATCGTATAATAGTAGCCAGCATAACATTATAATCGTATAATAGTAGCCAGCATAACATTATAATCGTATAATAGTAGCCAGCATAACATTATAATCGTATAATAGTAGCCAGCATAACATTATAATCGTATAATAGTAGCCAGCATAACATTATAATCGTATAATAGTAGCCAGCATAACATTATAATCGTATAATAGTAGCCAGCATAACATTATAATCGTATAATAGTAGCCAGCATAACATTATAATCGTATAATAGTAGCCAGCATAACATTATAATCGTATAATAGTAGCCAGCATAACATTATAATCGTATAATAGTAGCCAGCATAACATTATAATCGTATAATAGTAGCCAGCATAACATTATAATCGTATAATAGTAGCCAGCATAACATTATAATCGTATAATAGTAGCCAGCATAACATTATAATCGTATAATAGTAGCCAGCATAACATTATAATCGTATAATAGTAGCCAGCATAACATTATAATCGTATAATAGTAGCCAGCATAACATTATAATCGTATAATAGTAGCCAGCATAACATTATAATCGTATAATAGTAGCCAGCATAACATTATAATCGTATAATAGTAGCCAGCATAACATTATAATCGTATAATAGTAGCCAGCATAACATTATAATCGTATAATAGTAGCCAGCATAACATTATAATCGTATAATAGTAGCCAGCATAACATTATAATCGTATAATAGTAGCCAGCATAACATTATAATCGTATAATAGTAGCCAGCATAACATTATAATCGTATAATAGTAGCCAGCATAACATTATAATCGTATAATAGTAGCCAGCATAACATTATAATCGTATAATAGTAGCCAGCATAACATTATAATCGTATAATAGTAGCCAGCATACCATTATAATCGTATAATAGTAGCCAGCATAACATTATAATCGTATAATAGTAGCCAGCATAACATTATAATCGTATAATAGTAGCCAGCATAACATTATAATCGTATAATAGTAGCCAGCATAACATTATAATCGTATAATAGTAGCCAGCGTAACATTATAATCGTAATAGTAGCCAGCATAACATTATAATCGTATAATAGTAGCCAGCATAACATTATAATCGTATAATAGTAGCCAGCATAACATTATAATCGTATAATAGTAGCCAGCATAACATTATAATCGTATAATAGTAGCCAGCATAACATTATAATCGTATAATAGTAGCCAGCATAACATTATAATCGTATAATAGTAGCCAGCATAACAATGTAATCGTATAATAGTAGCCAGCATAACATTATAATCGTATAATAGTAGCCAGCATAACATTATAATCGTATAATAGTAGCCAGCATAACATTATAATCGTATAATAGTAGCCAGCATAACATTATAATCGTATAATAGTAGCCAGCATAACATTATAATCGTATAATAGTAGCCAGCATAACATTATAATCGTATAATAGTAGCCAGCATAACATTATAATCGTATAATAGTAGCCAGCATAACATTATAATCGTATAATAGTAGCCAGCATAACATTATAATCGTATAATAGTAGCCAGCATAACATTATAATCGTATAATAGTAGCCAGCATAACATTATAATCGTATAATAGTAGCCAGCATAACATTATAATCGTATAATAGTAGCCAGCATAACATTATAATCGTATAATAGTAGCCAGCATAACATTATAATCGTATAATAGTAGCCAGCATAACATTATAATCGTATAATAGTAGCCAGCATAACATTATAATCGTATAATAGTAGCCAGCATAACATTATAATCGTATAATAGTAGCCAGCATAACATTATAATCGTATAATAGTAGCCAGCATAACATTATAATCGTATAATAGTAGCCAGCATAACATTATAATCGTATAATAGTAGCCAGCATAACATTATAATCGTATAATAGTAGCCAGCATAACATTATAATCGTATAATAGTAGCCAGCATAACATTATAATCGTATAATAGTAGCCAGCATAACATTATAATCGTATAATAGTAGCCAGCATAACATTATAATCGTATAATAGTAGCCAGCATAACATTATAATCGTATAATAGTAGCCAGCATAACATTATAATCGTATAATAGTAGCCAGCATAACATAATAATCGTATAATAGTAGCCAGCATAACATTATAATCGTATAATAGTAGCCAGCATAACATTATAATCGTATAATAGTAGCCAGCATAACATTATAATCGTATAATAGTAGCCAGCATAACATTATAATCGTATAATAGTAGCCAGCATACCATTATAATCGTATAATAGTAGCCAGCATAACATTATAATCGTATAATAGTAGCCAGCATAACATTATAATCGTATAATAGTAGCCAGCATAACATTATAATCGTATAATAGTAGCCAGCATAACATTATAATCGTATAATAGTAGCCAGCATAACATTATAATCGTATAATAGTAGCCAGCATAACATTATAATCGTATAATAGTAGCCAGCATAACATTATAATCGTATAATAGTAGCCAGCATAACATTATAATCGTATAATAGTAGCCAGCATAACATTATAATCGTATAATAGTAGCCAGCATAACATTATAATCGTATAATAGTAGCCAGCATAACATTATAATCGTATAATAGTAGCCAGCATAACATTATAATCGTATAATAGTAGCCAGCATAACATTATAATCGTATAATAGTAGCCAGCATAACATTATAATCGTATAATAGTAGCCAGCATAACATTATAATCGTATAATAGTAGCCAGCATAACATTATAATCGTATAATAGTAGCCAGCATAACATTATAATCGTATAATAGTAGCCAGCATAACATTATAATCGTATAATAGTAGCCAGCATAACATTATAATCGTATAATAGTAGCCAGCATAACATTATAATCGTATAATAGTAGCCAGCATAACATTATAATCGTATAATAGTAGCCAGCATAACATTATAATCGTATAATAGTAGCCAGCATAACATTATAATCGTATAATAGGTGCCATCATAACATTATAATCATATAATAGTAGCCAGCATAACATTATAATCGTATAATAGTAGCCAGCATAACATTATAATCGTATAATAGTAGCCAGCATAACATTATAATCGTATAATAGTAGCCAGCATAACATTATAATCGTATAATAGTAGCCAGCATAACATTATAATCGTATAATAGTAGCCAGCATAACATTATAATCGTATAATAGTAGCCAGCATAACATTATAATCGTATAATAGTAGCCAGCATAACATTATAATCGTATAATAGTAGCCAGCATAACATTATAATCGTGTAATAGTAGCCAGCATAACATTATAATCGTATAATAGTAGCCAGCATATCATTATAATCGTATAATAGTAGCCAGCATAACATTATAATCGTATAATAGTAGCCAGCATAACATTATAATCGTATAATAGTAGCCAGCATAACATTATAATCGTATAATAGTAGCCAGCATAACATTATAATCGTATAATAGTAGCCAGCATAACATTATAATCGTATAATAGTAGCCAGCATAACATTATAATCGTATAATAGTAGCCAGCATAACATTATAATCGTATAATAGTAGCCAGCATAACATTATAATCGTATAGCATAACAATATAATCGTATAATAGTAGCCAGCAAAACATTATAATCGTATAATAGTAGCCAGCATAACATTATAATCGTATAATAGTAGCCAGCATAACATTATAATCGTATAATAGTAGCCAGCATAACATTATAATCGTATAATAGTAGCCAGCATAACATTATAATCGTATAATAGTAGCCAGCATAACATTATAATCGTATAATAGTAGCCAGCATAACATTATAATCGTATAATAGTAGCCAGCATAACATTATAATCGTATAATAGTAGCCAGCATAACATTATAATCGTATAATAGTAGCCAGCATAACATTATAATCGTATAATAGTAGCCAGCATAACATTATAATCGTATAATAGTAGCCAGCATAACATTATAATCGTATAATAGTAGCCAGCATAACATTATAATCGTATAATAGTAGCCAGCATAACATTATAATCGTATAATAGTAGCCAGCATAACATTATAATCGTATAATAGTAGCCAGCATAACATTATAATCGTATAATAGTAGCCAGCATAACATTATAATCGTATAATAGTAGCCAGCATAACATTATAATCGTATAATAGTAGCCAGCATAACATTATAATCGTATAATAGTAGCCAGCATAACATTATAATCGTATAATAGTAGCCAGCATAACATTATAATCGTATAATAGTAGCCAGCATAACATTATAATCGTATAATAGTAGCCAGCATAACATTATAATCGTATAATAGTAGCCAGCATAACATTATAATCGTATAATAGTAGCCAGCATAACATTATAATCGTATAATAGTAGCCAGCACATAACATTATAATCGTATAATAGTAGCCAGCATAACATTATAATCGTATAATAGTAGCCAGCATAACATTATAATCGTATAATAGTAGCCAGCATAACATTATAATCGTATAATAGTAGCCAGCATAACATTATAATCGTATAATAGTAGCCAGCATAACATTATAATCGTATAATAGTAGCCAGCATAACATTATAATCGTATAATAGTAGCCAGCATAACATTATAATCGTATAATAGTAGCCAGCATAACATTATAATCGTATAATAGTAGCCAGCATAACATTATAATCGTATAATAGTAGCCAGCATAACATTATAATCGTATAATAGTAGCCAGCATAACATTATAATCGTATAATAGTAGCCAGCATAACATTATAATCGTATAATAGTAGCCAGCATAACATTATAATCGTATAATAGTAGCCAGCATAACATTATAATCGTATAATAGTAGCCAGCATAACATTATAATCGTATAATAGTAGCCAGCATAACATTATAATCGTATAATAGTAGCCAGCATAACATTATAATCGTATAATAGTAGCCAGCATAACATTATAATCGTATAATAGTAGCCAGCATAACATTATAATCGTATAATAGTAGCCAGCATAACATTATAATCGTATAATAGTAGCCAGCATAACATTATAATCGTATAATAGTAGCCAGCATAACATTATAATCGTATAATAGTAGCCAGCATAACATTATAATCGTATAATAGTAGCCAGCATAACATTATAATCGTATAATAGTAGCCAGCATAACATTATAATCGTATAATAGTAGCCAGCATAACATTATAATCGTATAATAGTAG
The DNA here is from genome assembly GCA_032716605.1 of Paralithodes platypus. Taxonomy (NCBI): domain Eukaryota; kingdom Metazoa; phylum Arthropoda; class Malacostraca; order Decapoda; family Lithodidae; genus Paralithodes; species Paralithodes platypus. The sequence goes on from CM064534.1 coordinate 13,412,486, forward strand.
CCAGCATAACATTATAATCGTATAATAGTAGCCAGCATAACATTATAATCGTATAATAGTAGCCAGCATAACATTATAATCGTATAATAGTAGCCAGCATAACATTATAATCGTATAATAGTAGCCAGCATAACATTATAATCGTATAATAGTAGCCAGCATAACATTATAATCGTATAATAGTAGCCAGCATAACATTATAATCGTATAATAGTAGCCAGCATAACATTATAATCGTATAATAGTAGCCAGCATAACATTATAATCGTATAATAGTAGCCAGCATAACATTATAATCGTATAATAGTAGCCAGCATAACATTATAATCGTATAATAGTAGCCAGCATAACATTATAATCGTATAATAGTAGCCAGCATAACATTATAATCGTATAATAGTAGCCAGCATAACATTATAATCGTATAATAGTAGCCAGCATAACATTATAATCGTATAATAGTAGCCAGCATAACATTATAATCGTATAATAGTAGCCAGCATAACATTATAATCGTATAATAGTAGCCAGCATAACATTATAATCGTATAATAGTAGCCAGCATAACATTATAATCGTATAATAGTAGCCAGCATAACATTATAATCGTATAATAGTAGCCAGCATAACATTATAATCGTATAATAGTAGCCAGCATAACATTATAATCGTATAATAGTAGCCAGCATAACATTATAATCGTATAATAGTAGCCAGCATAACATTATAATCGTATAATAGTAGCCAGCATAACATTATAATCGTATAATAGTAGCCAGCATAACATTATAATCGTATAATAGTAGCCAGCATAACATTATATCGTATAATAGTAGGCAGCATAACATTATATTCGTATAATAGTAGCCAGCATAACATTATAATCGTATAATAGTAGCCAGCATAACATTATAATCGTATAATAGTAGCCAGCATAACATTATAATCGTATAATAGTAGCCAGCATAACATTATAATCGTATAATAGTAGCCAGCATAACATTATAATCGTATAATAGTAGCCAGCATAACATTATAATCGTATAATAGTAGCCAGCATAACATTATAATCGTATAATAGTAGCCAGCATAACATTATAATCGTATAATAGTAGCCAGCATAACATTATAATCGTATAATAGTAGCCAGCATAACATTATAATCGTATAATAGTAGCCAGCATAACATTATAATCGTATAATAGTAGCCAGCATAACATTATAATCGTATAATAGTAGCCAGCATAACATTATAATCGTATAATAGTAGCCAGCATAACATTATAATCGTATAATAGTAGCCAGCATAACATTATAATCGTATAATAGTAGCCAGCATAACATTATAATCGTATAATAGTAGCCAGCATAACATTATAATCGTATAATAGTAGCCAGCATAACATTATAATCGTATAATAGTAGCCAGCATAACATTATAATCGTATAATAGTAGCCAGCATAACATTATAATCGTATAATAGTAGCCAGCATAACATTATAATCGTATAATAGTAGCCAGCATAACATTATAATCGTATAATAGTAGCCAGCATAACATTATAATCGTATAATAGTAGCCAGCATAACATTATAATCGTATAATAGTAGCCAGCATAACATTATAATCGTATAATAGTAGCCAGCATAACATTATAATCGTATAATAGTAGCCAGCATAACATTATAATCGTATAATAGTAGCCAGCATAACATTATAATCGTATAATAGTAGCCAGCATAACATTATAATCGTATAATAGTAGCCAGCATAACATTATAATCGTATAATAGTAGCCAGCATAACATTATAATCGTATAATAGTAGCCAGCATAACATTATAATCGTATAATAGTAGCCAGCATAACATTATAATCGTATAATAGTAGCCAGCATAACATTATAATCGTATAATACTAGCCAGCATAACATTATAATCGTATAATAGTAGCCAGCATAACATTATAATCGTATAATAGTAGCCAGCATAACATTATAATCGTATAATAGTAGCCAGCATAACATTATAATCGTATAATAGTAGCCAGCATAACATTATAATCGTATAATAGTAGCCAGCATAACATTATAATCGTATAATAGTAGCCAGCATAACATTATAATCGTATAATAGTAGCCAGCATAACATTATAATCGTATAATAGTAGCCAGCATAACATTATAATCGTATAATAGTAGCCAGCATAACATTATAATCGTATAATAGTAGCCAGCATAACATTATAATCGTATAATAGTAGCCAGCATAACATTATAATCGTATAATAGTAGCCAGCATAACATTATAATCGTATAATAGTAGCCAGCATAACATTATAATCGTATAATAGTAGCCAGCATAACATTATAATCGTATAATAGTAGCCAGCATAACATTATAATAGTAACCAGCATAACATTATAATCGTATAATAGTAGCCAGCATAACATTATAATCGTATAATAGTAGCCATCATAACATTATAATCGTATAATAGTAGCCAGCATAACATTATAATCGTATAATAGTAGCCAGCATAACATTATAATCGTATAATAGTAGCCAGCATAACATTATAATCGTATAATAGTAGCCAGCATAACATTACAATCGTATAATAGTCGCCAGCATAACATTATAATCGTATAATAGTAGCCAGCATAACATTATAATCGTATAATAGTAGCCAGCATAACATTATAATCGTATAATAGTAGCCAGCATAACATTATAATCGTATAATAGTAGCCAGCATAACATTATAATCGTATAATAGTAGCCAGCATAACATTATAATCGTATAATAGTAGCCAGCATAACATTATAATCGTATAATAGTAGCCAGCATAACATTATAATCGTATAATAGTAGCCAGCATAACATTATAATCGTATAATAGTAGCCAGCATAACATTATAATCGTATAATAGTAGCCAGCATAACATTATAATCGTATAATAGTAGCCAGCATAACATTATAATCGTATAATAGTAGCCAGCATAACATTATAATCGTATAATAGTAGCCAGCATAACATTATAATCGTATAATAGTAGCCAGCATAACATTATAATCGTATAATAGTAGCCAGCATAACATTATAATCGTATAATAGTAGCCAGCATAACATTATAATCGTATAATAGTAGCCAGCATAACATTATAATCGTATAATAGTAGCCAGCATAACATTATAATCGTATAATAGTAGCCAGCATAACATTATAATCGTATAATAGTAGCCAGCATAACATTATAATCGTATAATAGTAGCCAGCATAACATTATAATCGTATAATAGTAGCCAGCATAACATTATAATCGTATAATAGTAGCCAGCATAACATTATAATCGTATAATAGTAGCCAGCATAACATTATAATCGTATAATAGTAGCCAGCATAACATTATAATCGTATAATAGTAGCCAGCATAACATTATAATCGTATAATAGTAGCCAGCATAACATTATAATCGTATAATAGTAGCCAGCATAACATTATAATCGTATAATAGTAGCCAGCATAACATTATAATCGTATAATAGTAGCCAGCATAACATTATAATCGTATAATAGTAGCCAGCATAACATTATAATCGTATAATAGTAGCCAGCATAACATTATAATCGTATAATAGTAGCCAGCATAACATTATAATCGTATAATAGTAGCCAGCATAACATTATAATCGTATAATAGTAGCCAGCATAACATTATAATCGTATAATAGTAGCCAGCATAACATTATAATCGTATAATAGTAGCCAGCATAACATTATAATCGTATAATAGTAGCCAGCATAACATTATAATCGTATAATAGTAGCCAGCATAACATTATAATCGTATAATAGTAGCCAGCATAACATTATAATCGTATAATAGTAGCCAGCATAACATTATAATCGTATAATAGTAGCCAGCATAACATTATAATCGTATAATAGTAGCCAGCATAACATTATAATCGTATAATAGTAGCCAGCATAACATTATAATCGTATAATAGTAGCCAGCATAACATTATAATCGTATAATAGTAGCCAGCATAACATTATAATCGTATAATAGTAGCCAGCATAACATTATAATCGTATAATAGTAGCCAGCATAACATTATAATCGTATAATAGTAGCCAGCATAACATTATAATCGTATAATAGTAGCCAGCATAACATTATAATCGTATAATAGTAGCCAGCATAACATTATAATCGTATAATAGTAGCCAGCATAACATTATAATCGTATAATAGTAGCCAGCATAACATTATAATCGTATAATAGTAGCCAGCATAACATTATAATCGTATAATAGTAGCCAGCATAACATTATAATCGTATAATAGTAGCCAGCATAACATTATAATCGTATAATAGTAGCCAGCATAACATTATAATCGTATAATAGTAGCCAGCATAACATTATAATCGTATAATAGTAGCCAGCATAACATTATAATCGTATAATAGTAGCCAGCATAACATTATAATCGTATAATAGTAGCCAGCATAACATTATAATCGTATAATAGTAGCTAGCATAACATTATAATCGTATAATAGTAGCCAGCATAACATTATAATCGTATAATAGTAGCCAGCATAACATTATAATCGTATAATAGTAGCCAGCATAACATTATAATCGTATAATAGTAGCCAGCATAACATTATAATCGTATAATAGTAGCCAGCATAACATTATAATCGTATAATAGTAGCCAGCATAACATTATAATCGTATAATAGTAGCCAGCATAACATTATAATCGTATAATAGTAGCCAGCATAACATTATAATCGTATAATAGTAGCCAGCATAACATTATAATCGTATAATAGTAGCCAGCATAACACTATAATCGTATAATAGTAGCCAGCATAACATTATAATCGTATAATAGTAGCCAGCATAACATTATAATCGTATAATAGTAGCCAGCATAACATTATAATCGTATAATAGTAGCCAGCATAACATTATAATCGTATAATAGTAGCCAGCATAACATTATAATCGTATAATAGTAGCCAGCATAACATTATAATCGTATAATAGTAGCCAGCATAACATTATAATCGTATAATAGTAGCCAGCATAACATTATAATCGTATAATAGTAGCCAGCATAACATTATAATCGTATAATAGTAGCCAGCATAACATTATAATCGTATAATAGTAGCCAGCATAACATTATAATCGTATAATAGTAGCCAGCATAACATTATAATCGTATAATAGTAGCCAGCATAACATTATAATCGTATAATAGTAGCCAGCATAACATTATAATCGTATAATAGTAGCCAGCATAACATTATAATCGTATAATAGTAGCCAGCATAACATTATAATCGTATAATAGTAGCCAGCATAACATTATAATCGTATAATAGTAGGCAGCATAACATTATAATCGTATAATAGTAGCCAGCATAACATTATAATCGTATAATAGTAGCCAGCATAACATTATAATCGTATAATAGTAGCCAGCATAACATTATAATCGTATAATAGTAGCCAGCATAACATTATAATCGTATAATAGTAGCCAGCATAACATTATAATCGTATAATAGCAGCCAGCATAACATTATAATCGTATAATAGTAGCCAGCATAACATTATAATCGTATAATAGTAGCCAGCATAACATTATAATCGTATAATAGTAGCCAGCATAACATTATAATCGTACAATAGTAGCCAGCATACCATTATAATCGTAAAATAGTAGCCAGCATAACATTATAATCGTATAATAGTAGCCAGCATAACATTATAATCGTATAATAGTAGCCAGCATAACATTATAATCGTATAATAGTAGCCAGCATAACATTATAATCGTATAATAGTACGCAGCATAACATTATAATCGTATAATAGTAGCCAGCATAACATTATAATCGTTTAATAGTAGCCAGCATAACATTATAATCGTATAATAGTAGCCAGCATTATAATCGTATAATAGTAGCCAGCATAACATTATAATCGTATAATAGTAGCCAGCATAACATTATAATCGTATAATAGTAGCCAGCATAACATTATAATCGTATAATAGTAGCCAGCATAACATTATAATCGTATAATAGTAGCCAGCATAACATTATAATCGTATAATAGTAGCCAGCATAACATTATAATCGTATAATAGTAGCCAGCATAACATTATAATCGTATAATAGTAGGCAGCATAACATTATAATCGTATAATAGTAGCCAGCATAACATTATAATCGTATAATAGTAGCCAGCATAACATTATAATCGTATAATAGTAGCCAGCATAACATTATAATCGTATAATAGTAGCCAGCATAACATTATAATCGTATAATAGTAGCCAGCATAACATTATAATCGTATAATAGTAGCCAGCATAACATTATAATCGTATAATAGTAGCCAGCATAACATTATAATCGTATAATAGTAGCCAGCATAACATTATAATCGTATAATAGTAGCCAGCATAACATTATAATCGTATAATAGTAGCCAGCATAACATTATAATCGTATAATAGTAGCCAGAATAACATTATAATCGTATAATAGTAGCCAGCATAACATTATAATCGTATAATAGTAGCCAGCATAACATTATAATCGTATAATAGTAGCCAGCATAACATTATAATCGTATAATAGTAGCCAGCATAACATTATAATCGTATAATAGTAGCCAGCATAACATTATAATCGTATAATAGTAGCCAGCATAACATTATAATCGTATAATAGTAGCCAGCATAACATTATAATCGTATAATAGTAGCCAGCATAACATTATAATCGTATAATAGTAGCCAGCATAACATTATAATCGTATAATAGTAGCCAGCATAACATTATAATCGTATAATAGTAGCCAGCATAACATTATAATCGTATAATAGTAGCCAGCATAACATTATAATCGTATAATAGTAGCCAGCATAACATTATAATCGTATAATAGTAGCCAGCATAACATTATAATCGTATAATAGTAGCCAGCATAACATTATAATCGTATAATAGTAGCCAGCATAACATTATAATCGTATAATAGTAGCCAGCATAACATTATAATCGTATAATAGTAGCCAGCATAACATTATAATCGTATAATAGTAGCCAGCATAACATTATAATCGTATAATAGTAGCCAGCATAACATTATAATCGTATAATAGTAGCCAGCATAACATTATAATCGTATAATAGTAGCCAGCATAACATTATAATCGTATAATAGTAGCCAGCATAACATTATAATCGTATAATAGTAGCCAGCATAACATTATAATCGTATAATAGTAGCCAGCATAACATTATAATCGTATAATAGAAGCCAGCATAACATTATAATCGTATAATATTAGCCAGCATAACATTATAATCGTATAATAGTAGCCAGCATAACATTATAATCGTATAATAGTAGCCAGCATAACATTATAATCGTATAATAGTAGCCAGCATAACATTATAATCGTATAATAGTAGCCAGCATAACATTATAATCGTATAATAGTAGCCAGCATAACATTATAATCGTATAATAGTAGCCAGCATAACATTATAATCGTATAATAGTAGCCAGCATAACATTATAATCGTATAATAGTAGCCAGCATAACATTATAATCGTATAATAGTAGCCAGCATAACATTATAATCGTATAATAGTAGCCAGCATAACATTATAATCGTATAATAGTAGCCAGCATAACATTATAATCGTATAATAGTAGGCAGCATAACATTATAATCGTATAATAGTAGCCAGCATAACATTATAATCGTATAATAGTAGCCAGCATAACATTATAATCGTATAATAGTAGCCAGCATAACATTATAATCGTATAATAGTAGCCAGCATAACATTATAATCGTATAATAGTAGCCAGCATAACATTATAATCGTATAATAGTAGCCAGCATAACATTATAAACGTATAATAGTAGCCAGCATAACATTATAATCGTATAATAGTAGCCAGCATAACATTATAATCGTATAATACTAGCCAGCATAACATTATAATCGTATAATAGTAGCCAGCATAACATTATCTTATAATAGTAGCCAGCATAACATTATAATCGTATAATAGTAGCCAGCATAACATTATAATCGTATAATAGTAGCCAGCATAACATTATAATCGTATAATAGTAGCCAGCATAACATTATAATCGTATAATAGTAGCCAGCATAACATTATAATCGTATAATAGTAGCCAGCATAACATTATAATCGTATAATAGTAGCCAGCATAACATTATAATCGTATAATAGTAGCCAGCATAACATTATAATCGTATAATAGTAGCCAGCATAACATTATAATCGTATAATAGTAGCCAGCATAACATTATAATCGTATAATAGTAGCCAGCATAACATTATAATCGTATAATAGTAGCCAGCATAACATTATAATCGTATAATAGTAGCCAGCATAACATTATAATCGTATAATAGTAGCCAGCATAACATTACAATCGTATAATAGTCGCCAGCATAACATTGTAAACGTATAATAGTAGGCAGCATAACATTATAATCGTATAATAGTAGCCAGCATAACATTATAATCGTATAATAGTAGCCAGCATAACATTATAATCGTATAATAGTAGCCAGCATAACATTATAAGCATATAATAGTAGCCAGCATAACATTATAATCGTATAATAGTAGCCAGCATAACATTATAATCGTATAATAGTAGCCAGCATAACATTATAATCGTATAATAGTAGCCAGCATAACATTATAATCGTATAATAGTAGCCAGCATAACATTATAATCGTATAATAGTAGCCAGCATAACATTATAATCGTATAATAGTAGCCAGCATAACATTATAATCGTATAATAGTAGCCAGCATAACATTATAATCGTATAATAGTAGCCAGCATAACATTATAATCGTATAATAGTAGCCAGCATAACATTATAATCGTATAATAGTAGCCAGCATAACATTATAATCGTATAATAGTAGCCAGCATAACATTATAATCGTATAATAGTAGCCAGCATAACATTATAATCGTATAATAGTAGCCAGCATAACATTATAATCGTATAATAGTAGCCAGCATAACATTATAATCGTATAATAGTAGCCAGCATAACATTATAATCGTATAATAGTAGCCAGCATAACATTATAATCGTATAATAGTAGCCAGCATAACATTATAATCGTATAATAGTAGCCAGCATAACATTATAATCGTATAATAGTAGCCAGCATAACATTATAATCGTATAATAGTAGCCAGCATAACATTATAATCGTATAATAGTAGCCAGCATAACATTATAATCGTATAATAGTAGCCAGCATAACATTATAATCGTATAATAGTAGCCAGCATAACATTATAATCGTATAATAGTAGCCAGCATAACATTATAATCGTATAATAGTAGCCAGGATAACATTATAATCGTATAATAGTAGCCAGCATAACATTATAATCGTATAATAGTAGCCAGCATAACATTATAATCGTATAATAGTAGCCAGCATAACATTATAATCGTATAATAGTAGCCAGCATAACATTATAATCGTATAATAGTAGCCAGCATAACATTATAATCGTATAATAGTAGCCAGCATAACATTATAATCGTATAATAGTAGCCAGCATAACATTATAATCGTATAATAGTAGCCAGCATAACATTATAATCGTATAATAGTAGCCAGCATAACATTATAATCGTATAATAGTAGCCAGCATAACATTATAATCGTATAATAGTAGCCAGCATAACATTATAATCGTATAATAGTAGCCAGCATAACATTATAATCGTATAATAGTAGCCAGCATAACATTATAATCGTATAATAGTAGCCAGCATAACATTATAATCGTATAATAGTAGCCAGCATAACATTATAATCGTATAATAGTAGCCAGCATAACATTATAATCGTATAATAGTAGCCAGCATAACATTATAATCGTATAATAGTAGCCAGCATAACATTATAATCGTATAATAGTAGCCAGCATAACATTATAATCGTATAATAGTAGCCAGCATAACATTATAATCGTATAATAGTAGCCAGCATAACATTATAATCGTATAATAGTAGCCAGCATAACATTATAATCGTATAATAGTAGCCAGCATAACATTATAATCGTATAATAGTAGCCAGCATAACATTATAATCGTATAATAGTAGCCAGCATAACATTATAATCGTATAATAGTAGCCAGCATAACATTATAATCGTATAATAGTAGCCAGCATAACATTATAATCGTATAATAGTAGCCAGCATAACATTATAATCGTATAATAGTAGCCAGCATAACATTATAATCGTATAATAGTAGCCAGCATAACATTATAATCGTATAATAGTAGCCAGCATAACATTATAATCGTATAATAGTAGCCAGCATAACATTATAATCGTATAATAGTAGCCAGCATAACATTATAATCGTATAATAGTAGCCAGCATAACATTATAATCGTATAATAGTAGCCAGCATAACATTATAATCGTATAATAGTAGCCAGCATAACATTATAATCGTATAATAGTAGCCAGCATAACATTATAATCGTATAATAGTAGCCAGCATAACATTATAATCGTATAATAGTAGCCAGCATAACATTATAATCGTATAATAGTAGCCAGCATAACATTATAATCGTATAATAGTAGCCAGCATAACATTATAATCGTATAATAGTAGCCAGCATAACATTATAATCGTATAATAGTAGCCAGCATAACATTATAATCGTATAATAGTAGCCAGCATAACATTATAATCGTATAATAGTAGCCAGCATAACATTATAATCGTATAATAGTAGCCAGCATAACATTATAATCGTATAATAGTAGCCAGCATAACATTATAATCGTATAATAGTAGCCAGCATAACATTATAATCGTATAATAGTAGCCAGCATAACATTATAATCGTATAATAGTAGCCAGCATAACATTATAATCGTATAATAGTAGCCAGCATAACATTATAATCGTATAATAGTAGCCAGCATAACATTATAATCGTATAATAGTAGCCAGCATAACATTATAATCGTATAATAGTAGCCAGCATAACATTATAATCGTATAATAGTAGCCAGCATAACATTATAATCGTATAATAGTAGCCAGCATAACATTATAATCGTATAATAGTAGCCAGCATAACATTATAATCGTATAATAGTAGCCAGCATAACATTATAATCGTATAATAGTAGCCAGCATAACATTATAATCGTATAATAGTAGCCAGCATAACATTATAATCGTATAATAGTAGCAAGCATAACATTATAATCGTATAATAGTAGCCAGCATAACATTATAATCGTATAATAGTAGCCAGCATAACATTATAATCGTATAATAGTAGCCAGCATAACATTATAATCGTATAATAGTAGCCAGCATAACATTATAATCGTATAATAGTAGCCAGCATAACATTATAATCGTATAATAGTAGCCAGCATAACATTATAATCGTATAATAGTAGCCAGCATAACATTATAATCGTATAATAGTAGCCAGCATAACATTATAATCGTATAATAGTAGCCAGCATAACATTATAATCGTATAATAGTAGCCAGCATAACATTATAATCGTATAATAGTAGCCAGCATAACATTATAATCGTATAATAGTAGCCAGCATAACATTATAATCGTATAATAGTAGCCAGCATAACATTATAATCGTATAATAGTAGCCAGCATAACATTATAATCGTATAATAGTAGCCAGCATAACATTATAATCGTATAATAGTAGCCAGCATAACATTATAATCGTATAATAGTAGCCAGCATAACATTATAATCGTATAATAGTAGCCAGCATAACATTATAATCGTATAATAGTAGCCAGCATAACATTATAATCGTATAATAGTAGCCAGCATAACATTATAATCGTATAATAGTAGCCAGCATAACATTATAATCGTATAATAGTAGCCAGCATAACATTATAATCGTATAATAGTAGCCAGCATAACATTATAATCGTATAATAGTAGCCAGCATAACATTATAATCGTATAATAGTAGCCAGCATAACATTATAATCGTATAATAGTAGCCAGCATAACATTATAATCGTATAATAGTAGCCAGCATAACATTATAATCGTATAATAGTAGCCAGCATAACATTATAATCGTATAATAGTAGCCAGCATAACATTATAATCGTATAATAGTAGCCAGCATAACATTATAATCGTATAATAGTAGCCAGCATAACATTATAATCGTATAATAGTAGCCAGCATAACATTATAATCGTATAATAGTAGCCAGCATAACATTATAATCGTATAATAGTAGCCAGCATAACATTATAATCGTATAATAGTAGCCAGCATAACATTATAATCGTATAATAGTAGCCAGCATAACATTATAATCGTATAATAGTAGCCAGCATAACATTATAATCGTATAATAGTAGCCAGCATAACATTATAATCGTATAATAGTAGCCAGCATAACATTATAATCGTATAATAGTAGCCAGCATAACATTATAATCGTATAATAGTAGCCAGCATAACATTATAATCGTATAATAGTAGCCAGCATAACATTATAATCGTATAATAGTAGCCAGCATAACATTATAATCGTATAATAGTAGCCAGCATGACATTATAATCGTATAATAGTAGCCAGCATAACATTATAATCGTATAATAGTAGCCAGCATAACATTATAATCGTATAATAGTAGCCAGCATAACATTATAATCGTATAATAGTAGCCAGCATAACATTATAATCGTATAATAGTAGCCAGCATAACATTATAATCGTATAATAGTAGCCAGCATAACATTATAATCGTATAATAGTAGCCAGCATAACATTATAATCGTATAATAGTAGCCAGCATAACATTATAATCGTATAATAGTAGCCAGCATAACATTATAATCGTATAATAGTAGCCAGCATAACATTATAAGCGTATAATAGTAGCCAGCATAACATTATAATCGTATAATAGTAGCCAGCATAACATTATAAGCGTATAATAGTAGCCAGCATAACATTATAATCGTATAATAGTAGCCAGCATAACATTATAATCGTATAATAGTAGCCAGCATAACATTATAATCGTATAATAGTAGCCAGCATAACATTATAATCGTATAATAGTAGCCAGCATAACATTATAATCGTATAATAGTAGCCAGCATAACATTATAATCGTATAATAGTAGCCAGCATAACATTATAATCGTATAATAGTAGCCAGCATAACATTATAATCGTATAATAGTAGCCAGCATAACATTATAATCGTATAATAGTAGCCAGCATAACATTATAATCGTATAATAGTAGCCAGCATAACATTATAATCGTATAATTGTAGCCAGCATAACATTATAATCGTATAATAGTAGCCAGCATAACATTATAATCGTATAATAGTAGCCAGCATAACATTATAATCGTATAATAGTAGCCAGCATAACATTATAATCGTATAATAGTAGCCAGCATAACATTATAATCGTATAATAGTAGCCAGCATAACATTATAATCGTATAATAGTAGCCAGCATAACATTATAATCGTATAATAGTAGCCAGCATAACATTATAATCGTATAATAGTAGCCAGCATAACATTATAATCGTATAATAGTAGCCAGCATAACATTATAATCGTATAATAGTAGCCAGCATAACATTATAATCGTATAATAGTAGCCAGCATAACATTATAATCGTATAATAGTAGCCAGCATAACATTATAATCGTATAATAGTAGCCAGCATAACATTATAATCGTATAATAGTAGCCAGCATAACATTATAATCGTATAATAGTAGCCAGCATAACATTATAATCGTATAATAGTAGCCAGCATAACATTATAATCGTATAATAGTAGCCAGCATAACATTATAATCGTATAATAGTAGCCAGCATAACATTATAATCGTATAATAGTAGCCAGCATAACATTATAATCGTATAATAGTAGCCAGCATAACATTATAATCGTATAATAGTAGCCAGCATAACATTATAATCGTATAATAGTAGCCAGCATAACATTATAATCGTATAATAGTAGCCAGCATAACATTATAATCGTATAATAGTAGCCAGCATAACATTATAATCGTATAATAGTAGCCAGCATAACATTATAATCGTATAATAGTAGCCAGCATAACATTATAATCGTATAATAGTAGCCAGCATAACATTATAAGCGTATAATAGTAGCCAGCATAACATATAATCGTATAATAGTAGCCAGCATAACATTATAAGCGTATAATAGTAGCCAGCATAACATTATAATCGTATAATAGTAGCCAGCATAACATTATAATCGTATAATAGTAGCCAGCATAACATTATAATCGTATAATAGTAGCCAGCATAACATTATAATCGTATAATAGTAGCCAGCATAACATTATAATCGTATAATAGTAGCCAGCATAACATTATAATCGTATAATAGTAGCCAGCATAACATTATAATCGTATAATAGTAGCCAGCATAACATTATAATCATATAATAGTAGCCAGCATAACATTATAATCGTATAATAGTAGCCAGCATAACATTATAATCGTATAATAGTAGCCAGCATAACATTATAATCGTATAATAGTAGCCAGCATAACATTATAATCGTATAATAGTAGCCAGCATAACATTATAATCGTATAATAGTAGCCAGCATAACATTATAATCGTATAATAGTAGCCAGCATAACATTATAATCGTATAATAGTAGCCAGCATAACATTATAATCGTATAATAGTAGCCAGCATAACATTATAATCGTATAATAGTAGCCAGCATAACATTATAATCGTATAATAGTAGCCAGCATAACATTATAATCGTATAATAGTAGCCAGCATAACATTATAATCGTATAATAGTAGCCATAACATTATAATCGTATAATAGTAGCCAGCATAACATTATAATCGTATAATAGTAGCCAGCATAACATTATAATCGTATAATAGTAGCCAGCATAACATTATAATCGTATAATAGTAGCCAGCATAACATTATAATCGTATAATAGTAGCCAGCATAACATTATAATCGTATAATAGTAGCCAGCATAACATTATAATCGTATAATAGTAGCCAGCATAACATTATAATCGTATAATAGTAGCCAGCATAACATTATAATCGTATAATAGTAGCCAGCATAACATTATAATCGTATAATAGTAGCCAGCATAACATTATAATCGTATAATAGTAGCCAGCATAACATTATAATCGTATAATAGTAGCCAGCATAACATTATAATCGTATAATAGTAGCCAGCATAACATTATAATCGTATAATAGTAGCCAGCATAACATTATAAGCGTATAATAGTAGCCAGCATAACATTATAATCGTATAATAGTAGCCAGCATAACATTATAATCGTATAATAGTAGCCAGCATAACATTATAATCGTATAATAGTAGCCAGCATAACATTATAATCGTATAATAGTAGCCAGCATAACATTATAATCGTATAATAGTAGCCAGCATAACATTATAATCGTATAATAGTAGCCAGCATAACATTATAATCGTATAATAGTAGCCAGCATAACATTATAATCGTATAATAGTAGCCAGCATAACATTATAATCGTATAATAGTAGCCAGCATAACATTATAATCGTATAATAGTAGCCAGCATAACATTATAATCATATAATAGTAGCCAGCATAACATTATAATCGTATAATAGTAGCCAGCATAACATTATAATCGTATAATAGTAGCCAGCATAACATTATAATCGTATAATAGTAGCCAGCATAACATTATAATCGTATAATAGTAGCCAGCATAACATTATAATCGTATAATAGTAGCCAGCATAACATTATAATCGTATAATAGTAGCCAGCATAACATTATAATCGTATAATAGTAGCCAGCATAACATTATAATCGTATAATAGTAGCCAGCATAACATTATAATCGTATAATAGTAGCCAGCATAACATTATAATCGTATAATAGTAGCCAGCATAACATTATAATCGTATAATAGTAGCCAGCATAACATTATAATCGTATAATAGTAGCCAGCATAACATTATAATCGTATAATAGTAGCCAGCATAACATTATAATCGTATAATAGTAGCCAGCATAACATTATAATTGTATAATAGTAGCCAGCATAACATTATAATCGTATAATAGTATCCAGCATAACATTATAATCGTATAATAGTAGCCAGCATAACATTATAATCGTATAATAGTAGCCAGCATAACATTATAATCGTATAATAGTAGCCAGCATAACATTATAATCGCATAATAGTAGCCAGCATAACATTATAATCATATAATAGTAGCCAGCATAACATTATAATCGTATAATAGTAGCCAGCATAACATTATAATCGTATAATAGTAGCCAGCATAACATTATAATCGTATAATAGTAGCCAGCATAACAATATAATCGTATAATAGTAGCCAGCATAACATTATAATCGTATAATAGTAGCCAGCATAACATTATAATCGTATAATAGTAGCCAGCATAACATTATAATCGTATAATAGTAGCCAGCATAACATTATAAACGTATAATAGTAGCCAGCATAACATTATAATCGTATAATAGTAGCCAGCATAACATTATAATCGTATAATAGTAGCCAGCATAACATTATAATCGTATAATAGTAGCCAGCATAACATTATAATCGTATAATAGTAGCCAGCATAACATTATAATCGTATAATAGTAGCCAGCATAACATTATAATCGTATAATAGTAGCCAGCATAACATTATAATCGTATAATAGTAGCCAGCATAACATTATAATCGTATAATAGTAGCCAGCATAACATTATAATCGTATAATAGTAGCCAGCATAACATTATAATCGTATAATAGTAACCAGCATAACATTATAATCGTATAATAGTAGCCAGCATAACATTATAATCGTATAATAGTAGCCAGCATAACATTATAATCGTATAATAGTAGCCTGCATAACATTATAATCGTATAATAGTAGCCAGCATAACATTATAATCGTATAATAGTAGCCAGCATAACATTATAATCGTATAATAGTAACCAGCATAACATTATAATCGTATAATAGTAGCCAGCATAACATTATAATCGTATAATAGTAGCCAGCATAACATTATAATCGTATAATAGTAGCCTGCATAACATTATAATCGTATAATAGTAGCCAGCATAACATTATAATCGTATAATAGTAGCCAGCATAACATTATAATCATATAATAGTAGCCAGCATAACATTACAAGGGCGGCACTAGTACTGAACTGTTCATCGCATCTCTCCTCCCTCATTGTATACAAATTAATGGATTGTAAGTTATAGCAGGATTACTATTCACAATTATAACATTCAGTAAGTAAAAATACAATATTGCTATACAAAGGTTTCAGCATTGGTCATCCTTCAAATGGACTGACTAAATGGAAGCAATAGACACACGAGCCGAAATTAAGGGGAATGGGCGTTTTATATTTCATCATTGATATATCTTTGTTATCATATTTTTAGTTTCCTCCCTAGACCTCTATCAAACTTTAAAAAAACATCCATTAGTTCCCCCTTCTCTATTAATTTGTACATTTTTCGATAGCAAAATTTCCCGGCCGAATTACAGGCTCCCTATCGTTCGCCAGGAAGAAAATTGACACCTAAATAGCACGAAAGGTCATAATATTAACAACAAAATGGGTCTAAAGTTCTTAACCCTTAACTGGAGGCGCGCAACATATGTCGAGTGAAATAAATTTGGACTAAGTGGCGGTGCACGACAGCTGTCGAGCGCCATTTTCAGCACATTATGTTGCTGAGAGAGAGAGCTGAGCGGTGGGACGAGCGTAGTAACCTTATGACCGCTCCCCATGACCACCGTGGACATACTGAACTGTATACCACCTTCCTCCCCCCTTTCTCACTCGCTACACAGGGAATTATGTACGGAAATTACCTTATTTTAGGGTTGTTGCACTCGTGTTGCACTATCGTTGCAAGAGAACCAGTGGTCGTACAAGGATGGTTAGGGTGTCATTGGAAAGATCTGTTTACGGCCTTTCAGGGATACATACTTGTTTTACGCTCTGGGTCTTGTTTATGCATGAAAATGAGCACGGAAACAAACCCTATTTAGGGTATAAAAAAAAAACGCTGTGCGGTACGGTGTAATATACCCTACCACCCGCCAATAAGGTGTTAATATCGACAAAGTAATGGGGCAAACATCTTAAAATCTGAAAAATAATATGGCTAAACATGAGGGAAAACACTATCCATCTCCCCTTAAAGGTTCATTGACAATATAATTCCTCATTAATAAAATGTAAGCCTGGCTCTTTTCTTACACTTAGAATACAGATTAATTGGATAAATCAGGACATTCTCGTGGTAGAAATTCCTGGTTCAAAATTATAAGGTCACGAGGTTCAATCATGTAGGGGGATGGAAAAGCCTAAAATATAACGCATGGCCTCATAGTTGTCAGCCCGGGGACATTGGTCGTTTTTCTGATCCCCTTTCTCCATTGTATGTAGCCTCATTGCTTTTGATATGTTAAGACGTTTGGTTCATTAGTTTGGCGATTTTAACACCTTCCGCCCCATTTCGTTGTCAATTTTATGACCTTTCGTGTCATTTAGGTGTCGATCTTTTTTTTCCTGGCGAGTGATAGCTAGCCTGTTATTTTTGGAGGAACTTGCCTTTGGCCGGGACATTTTGTTATCGAAAAATTTACAAATATATCTTGAGAGGGGGTCTAGGGGGTGTTTTTGTAAGCTTGATGGAAGTCTAGCGAGGAAACTCAAAAATACACGAATACATTAATAAATAGGCCAAACAAACAGCCGCTAGCCCCTTAACCCCTTCTGTACCGTGATGTATTTTATATTATATTATATCTATATTTAGACGATTTAGTGTAGTTTAAGAAGGATCTGTGGTAGTAAGAAATGGTTAAGTTCGAAGCCTGTATCAATTGCTAGAGGCCCCTTTTAACCTGAACACAATCGTCTAGTAATAGCCAGAATAATGCTATAAGAACGTCACTGGTACATAAGGGGTTAAAGGGGTTCACCTTATATTTTCTCTTTCTTGGTTCTATCTATTCGGCCCCATTCAGCCTACTGTTTTAAGACATTTATCCCCATCCTGGTGTCGATTATTTCCTGGCGAGCGACAGCGAGCCATCATTTTATGGAGAATCCGGCTTCGCCGAAGACAATTTTCTATAGAAAAATATACAAATTTAGCCAGCTGTCTAACTCATTATCCAAAATATGGTGGCTTGCTATCGCTCGCCAGGTATAAATCGACACATGGCTGGGGATACACGTTTTAAAACAGTAGGCTGAATAGGGCCAAATACTATTTCCAATTGGGGCAGAGAAAACCTTGTTAACTTTAATGCTTCCAAAACCCAATTTCTCCATCTATCTACCCGTCAGGATCTCCCAGCGGACTATCCCTTATTCTTCATCAATACAAAAATCAACCCTTCATCTTCTCTCAATATTCTTAGTCTCTTTTTCTTCTGCTCTCATTTGGAAGGACCATATTACCAGTCTTGCTAAGGCAGCCTCCCAGGAGCTGGGTGTGCTCAACCGCCTTAGGGGGTTCTTTTCCCCTGAACAGCTTCTTGCTCTGTACATGGGCATAGTGCGCCCTTGTATTGAGTATTGTTCACATGTGTGGGGAGGTTCCTCTCACACCGCTCTCCTAGACAAGGTTGAAAGGAAGGCCTTTCGTATCATTAACTCCCGTCCACTCACCAACTCTCTGCAATCTCTCTCTCTCCGCCGCAATGTTGCATCTCTCTCGCTATTCTATCGCTACTATAATAATCAGTGTTCCTCAGAGCTATCCCAGTGCATACCACCTCCTTTACGTAGGGCACGTGGTACCCGTCTTGCAACTCAATCCCACCCCTACTCTGTGCAACTCTCCAACCCAAGAGTGAAACGTTACTCTCAAACTTTCTTCTACTCAACAGCTGAGCTCTGGAACTCTCTCCCAGAATCAGTTTTTCCCGCTTCCTATGACTTAAATTGCTTCAAACTCTGTGTGTCCAGGCATTTTGGCTCGAACGTCCCTTGATTTTGGCCCTGTCACTCTTTCAACTATGGGGGAGGCACTCGCTATAGGCAGTTATGCCTTTTGCCTCCCTCAATCACATAGAAAAGAAAAAAAAATGGATACAACCCAGAGAGAAACAAAAAAAAAGTCACCCCCCTTAAAATGCATAATCAACAAAATATATCGATAAACAGCCTCCATTCAATTTGATGTAAAACTATGCATCTAAGAGGAAAATAACGTTCATCCTTTATCTATCAATACTCACTGCTCCAAGAAGTAGACAAGAGATTAACTCCTTCAGCATCATTGTCTAATTTTCATCATAATCAGGTTACCATTAAATGATTTTCTTTAATTTGTAATCTACCTATACGACTCAAATGGTTAATACGACCACGACTAACCCTCTTAGAAACATAAGTCCTTTTTAAACTGCATAACATAATATAATCTTAGCCAGAACTAAAGGTAAAAAGGCGTCATGGTGCATGCTTTTTTTTACTTTAAATAAACATAATAATAATTGTAACAAAAGTAACACTTTAAAATTAATGACAATAGAATGGTAATTGAAATTAACATTACAAATATATATTCCAACTTTACATTATCAAAGCAGATGAGTAATCTATTTTCAGATTTCCGAAATATAATTAGAAAATGGCGATAACAAATAATAGATTTTTGGTTAGGTGCTTAGGTATACAATATATATATATATATATACTTATATATATATGATTGAGACGCACATAATAGGCCAACATCACCAGAGAAACACAGGTACTTGTGTCTTGCTCAGAGTCCACCAACATTTTAGAGAGGAAAAGTTTTGGGGAACCGCGCCGGGGTAAAACTGCCTCGTTTACCATAACAAACTCGCTCTCAGAAAAATGCCGAAATAAATCTGGCCACCTCATCTAGAACGGGTGATCCACTTAGATGTTGTTGGTACACTAGGGGAGGAGGGCAAAGTTTACTGTTTTTATATTGTTACCCCTCAAACTTTGCTCGTTTTTTTATCCGAGGGGGAGTGTGTGTGTGTGTGTGTGTGTGTGTGTGTGTGTGTGTGTGTGTGTGTGTGTGTGTGTGTGTGTGTGTGTGTGTGTTTTTTTTTTTATTTTTTTTTTATTTTTTGAGTGCGACATTTTGTATGTATTTTATGAGTGGGAGATTGTGTGTGATTTTTTTTTTTTTTTTGTGAGTGGGAGATTTTGTGCGTTTTTGTGAGTTGGTTTTAATGTGTGTGTATTTAGTGATGGAATATTTTACGTATTGTTGTCAGTGGGTGTTTATGAATGTGTGTGAGTGGGAGATTTTGTGTTTTTGTGAGTTGGTTTTAATGTGTGTGTATTTAGTGATGGGATATTTTACGTATTGTTGTCAGTGGGTGTTTATGAATGTGTGTGAGTGGGAGATTTTGTGTGTTTTTGTGAGTTGGTGTTTATGTGTGTGAATGTGTGTTTTTTGTTGTTGTTATGCTTTTTTTGTAAGCGGATTTTTATGTGTGTGTATTTGTGATAGTTTGTGTGTGTGTGGTTTGCACTGTTTGCGTAAGTAAGCCCATGTTTTTGTGTATATGTATTATATGTATGTTTTCGTGGTAATTAAGGTGTATACTGTATATGTATGTTTCACTCCGTTTATGTAAGTGCGTGATTGGGTTTATAAATGTGAGTGTGTGTTTATGTTTCAGTGGATGCTATGTGCGTGTGTATGTGTATTTATGCGTATGTGTACAGTGTGTGTGCAGTACCAATAGTTTCCCGTATGTTCCTATAAACTATAATATTTTCATGTTAACTTTTCCATCCCTAATCCCTGTTTGATATATGTACATTTCTTCCCAAAGCTTTCCTTCTATTGCTGGTTCTTATTGTTTTGTTTAGAACCTGGCCGAGCGCGTTCAGTCTACCCTATCAGGCAATCCTGTTTCTGTTTGAGCAATCCTGTTTATGATCGCGCAGACTGAACGACATTGATAGGCAAACATTGATTCTCGTCGCTGATTGGTCAGTGGCTATGAGCACGAAATTCAAATCTTGTTGGCGATGTCTGCGAAGGTTTTAGGCCTGTAACATATGCTTTTTCGGTCTATTAATTTCAATCAATACATTTTATTATTGGATATTATTATCCATTAATATAGACTATTGGCTAAGGTAGTCACACTGTCAGCTACAGTCAGCAGCCTTGTTCAAGCTCAAGACAGACGGTAGGCTAGGCTACCATCAGGCTATTATATCTTATAATCTTATTAGGAAATGTTGACAAAGTTATTACGGTTCTTATCTGGCAAAGGTAGCTCTTTATTCCCCGTGTAATTTTCAAATAATTCTCCGTTAGTTTATTGGGGAAATAAAAAGTAGATGTTCTTTTCCTGGCGATGTAGGAGTATGAATATGCTAAATTCTATAGTTTATATATATTGTTCTTTCCCTGGCGATGTAGCCAGGCTGAATTAAATAGTAGCCTATATATATTATCTCTTCCTGGCGATGTATGTATAGGCATACTTTCTTTTCCTGACGATCTAGGTGTATATAGGCTATTTGCAAGCTTATATTTGTGGAAGGTTCATAAATATTATTTTTTAACCATTAGATTACCTTTGAAAATTTAACTATAGCGTGGATAGGCTACCTTACTAAACATAGCTTAACTGACCTATCATACTTCGATGCAATTATGCCTCAGAAATTGTTTTTAAGAAATATAAATAGAGTAATCGATCAATAATAGACAAGCGCCGACAAACCTGTACAGCAAGCTAGGTTATAACCCGTTAAATTATAGGCTATCATTCAATTGGCATAGTAACAACTGTAACATTACCGATATATAACTATAACAATGAAATACAAACCGCATAAAAAAACATAATAATCAATCAATAATATAGACAAACGCTCAAAAACCTGTACAGCAAGTTATAACCCTATACAATACATCATTGGCATAGTAACATTACCAATATATAACGATACAAATTAAATAATAACTGCAAAAAAAAAAAACATTAGATCATCGAGCCTCGAACCCTTGCGAGTAGGCTTACGGATTTAAAAGCGAAGTCGTTACCAACTAGACTACGCTTACCGCACTGAAGGCCTGACGAAGTAGCTGTGAGACTTGCGCTCCAAGCTGCTTGTTTTATGTTATATATAGCAAAATGGTCACGATAACTATGATTTTTATAGGTGTGCCACCTTATAATAGAGATTGCGACACATAAATAACTTGGAGGGAGGCTAATTCAGCTTAATTATGATAATATAATGTAGAGGAGAGATTTAGGCCTACTGTTATAATAGCTTCGCTAGTCACCTCCAGGGAGTGTTAGCGTGATCGCCGTCTGATTGCAAACAATCACAAACGTGATTCGTCGAATCAGAGGCGATCACGTTCAGTATAGCTATCTCGTTTGCGTGTTTGGGTAAACTGAACGCGCTGTGCACTGCAGGTGTCCCTTTATCTTAGTCATATTGCCCTTTCCAGAGTTTTATTGTATTATGTTATTAATGTATTTATATATTAATTAGCATTTCTATTATTATTATTATTATTATTATCATTATTATTATTAACCCCTTCTGTACCGGCAACGTCATTTTAACTTTATTTTAGCTACTATTAGACGATGTTATTCAGTTTAAATAGGGCCACCAGCAACTAACAGGCTTTGAAATGTATCACTTAACCATTTTTACTACCACAAATCCTTCATAAACAGCACAAAATCGTCTAAATATAGATATAACTATATAAAAAAGACGTCGCTGGTACACAAGGGGTTATTATTATTATTAATATTATTATTATTATTAATATTATTTTTATAATTGATATCATTATTATTATTATTATTATTATTATTATTATTATTATTATTATTTACATATTTTTGGCTGGATAAACTGAATACAAAGAAATAGTGTACTATTAACCCCTCTTTGGCGGCACCCGGCTATAGTCGGACAAGAAAACCCCAACCTATAGAGCGGAGCCCGGCTATAGTCGCATGCAATTTTGAGCACGTAATGTGCTCTGAGAGAGAGCCGAGCGGTGAGAGGAGCATAGGTTCCCTCTGACCAGTCGGCACGGCTCCCGCGCGAGAACTGAGGCCCTCTCCACACTCATCCTTACTCACTGCCTCACTACACAGGGAATTATGTAAGGATATAATCGTATTTTAGGGATTTTGCACTCGTCTTGCACGATCGTTGCAAGAGAACGCGTGGTCGTAGAAGGATGGTTCTGGTGTCATTGGAAAGCTCAATTATAGCCCTTTCAGGGATACATAATTGTATTACGCTCTGGCTCTTGTTTATGCATGAAAAAGAGCACGGAAATAAGCTCGTTTAGGGTAAAACCCCCCGCTTGGCAGGTAGTAGAAGTTACCGCCTAGGCCGCTCGTAAGGTGTTAAGCTTGATATATGTTGCAGAAATAATGTGTATGCATGTTATTCATATATATTGTTGGTGCAATGGTTAGCTTTGTTATTCTACTTAGACCTCGGTGTTGGGTGTTACTTTAAGGGGGAGGTAGTCGTGTTTCCTGAAACACCTTCTCCCTCATGTTTACCATATTAGATTTTTAGATTTTATGACGTTCGTTCCGTTAGGTTAGCGATTTTTAGACCTTTCGCCTCATTTCTTTGTCAATGTTAAGACCTTTTGTGCAATGTAGGTGTCAATTTTGTCCTGGCGAGCGAAAGCGAGCATGTATTTTTAGAAGTAACCAAAAGAGAGGTGGAAGGATGGAGTGAGGAAGTATATGAACGAAGACGGAGCTGGTTGGGGGGAGGGGCGTCGACTGACTGGGGACAGAGGTGCATGGGGCGGTTCGTTTGTGGCCACCCCTTCGGGGATCACGGGGTCAGGCAATAGATAGATAGAAACATTAGGGAGAAGGGGGTCCAGAAAAACGGTCTGCCTCCTCCTAAGCTAGCAATAAATGTACCCATCCCCATCTCCAGGGAGGATTTTAGTTTGCTCCCTAGACATCTATCAAGCTTAAAAAAAATCCCCCAAGTGTGTCTCCGAAATATATGTGTAAATATTTCGGTAGAAAACGGTCACGGCCGAAGGCCGGTTCTTCCTAAAATACAGGCTCGCTATCGTTTGCCAGGAATATATCGACAGGTATATTATACGAATGGGCTTCATACTGGCAAACAGTGGGCCGAAAGGTCTTAAAGTCGCCAAACTAATGGGTCAAAAGTCTTAAAATTTCAAAATGAACGGGTCTAAACATGAGAGAGAAGGGCCGCCAGAGGATACCACACCTCCCCTTAATACAACAGGCCTGAATTGAAGTAAAATCCTTTTGTATTGTCACTCTCCCGTTCCACCAAAGCCCGAATTCCATCACAACACCGCGCACTTCATCCCTGGTGGTAATTCCATCACAACACCGCGCACTTCATCCCTGGTAATTCCATCACAACACCGCTCACTTCATCCCTGGTAATTCCATCACAACACCGCGAACTTCATCCCTGGTAATTCCATCACAACACCGCGCACTTCATCCCTGGTAATTCCATCACAACACCGTGCACTTCATCCCTGGTAACTCCATCAAAACACCGCGCAATTTATCCCTGCTAATTCCATCACAACACCGCGCACTTCATCCTTGGTAATTCCATAACACAACCGCACACTTCATCCCTGGTAATTCCATCAAAACACTGTGCACTTCATCCCTGGTAATTCCATCACAACACCGCGCACTTCATCCCTGGTAATTCCATCAAAACACTGTGCACTTCATTCCTGGTAATTCCATCACAACAACGCGCACTTCATCCCTGGTAATTCCATCACAACACCACGCACTTCATCCGTGGTAATTCCATCACAACACCGCTTACGTCATCCCTGGTAATTCCATCACAACACCGTACACTTCATCCCTGGTAATTCCATCGCAACACCACGCACTTCATCCCTGGTAATTCCATCACAACACAGCGCACTTCATCCCTGGTAATTCCATCACATCACCGTGCACTTCATCCCTGGTAATTCCACCACACACCGCTCACTTCATCCCTGGTAATTCCATCACAACACCGCGCACTTCATCCCTGGTAATTCCATCACAACACGCGCACTTCATCCCTGGTAATTCAATCATAACACCGCGCACTTCATCCCTGGTAATTCCATCACAACACCGCGCACTTCATCCCTGGTAATTCCATCACAACACGCACACTTCATCCCTGGTAATTCCATCACAACACCGCTCACTTCATCCCTGGTAATTCCATCACAACACCGCTCACTTCATCCCTGGTAATTCTATCACAACACCGCTCACTTCATCCCTGGTAATTCCATCACAACACAGCACACTTCATCCCTGGTAATTCCATCACATCACCGTGCACTTCATCCCTGGTAATTCCATCACAACACCGCTCACTTCATCCCTGGTAATTCCATCACAACACCGCGCACTTCATCCCTGGTAATTCCATCACAACACACACACTTCATCCCTGGTAATTCAATCACAACACCGCACACTTCATCCCTGGTAATTCCATCACAACACCGCGCACTTCATCCCTGGTAATTCCATCACAACACGCACACTTCATCCCTGGTAATTCCATCACAACACCGCTCACTTCATCCCTGGTAATTCCATCACAACACCGCGCACTTCATCCCTGGTAATTCCATCACAACACCGCTCACTTCATCCCTGGTAATTCCATCACAACACCGCGCACTTCATCCCTGGTAATTCCATCACAACACGCGCACTTCATCCCTGGTAATTCAATCACAACACCGCACACTTCATCCCTGGTTATTCCATCACAACACCGCACACTTCATCCCGGGTAATTCCATCACAACACGCGCACTTCATCCCTGGTAAATCCATCACAACACCGCACACTTCATCCCTGGTTATTCAATCACAACACCGCACACTTCATCCCTGGTAATTCCATCACAACACGCGCACTTCATCCCTGGTAAATCCATCACAACACCGCTCACTTCATCCCTGGTAATTCCATCACAACACCGCGCACTTCATCCCTGGTAATTCCATCACAACACGCGCACTTCATCCCTGGTAATTCAATCACAACACCGCGCACTTCATCCCTGGTAATTCCATCACAACACGCGCACTTCATCCCTGGTAATTCCATCACAACACCGCTCACTTCATCCCTGGTAATTCCATCACAACACCGCGCACTTCATCCCTGGTAATTCCATCACAACACCGCTCACTTCATCCCTGGTAATTCCATCACAACACTGCGCACTTCATCCCTGGTAATTCCATCACACCACGCGCACTTCATCCCTGGTAATTCAATCACAACACCGCGCACTTCATCCCTTGTAATTCCATCACAACACCGCGCACTTCATCCCTGGTAATTCCATCACAACACGCGCACTTCATCCCTGGAAATTCCATCACAACACGGCTCACTTCATCCCTGGTAATTCCATCAAAACACCGTGCACTTCATTCCTGGTAATT
Source organism: Paralithodes platypus (assembly GCA_032716605.1). Taxonomy (NCBI): domain Eukaryota; kingdom Metazoa; phylum Arthropoda; class Malacostraca; order Decapoda; family Lithodidae; genus Paralithodes; species Paralithodes platypus. The sequence goes on from CM064534.1 coordinate 13,440,251, forward strand.
CCATCACAACAACGCGCACTTCATCCCTGGTAATTCCATCACAACACCACGCACTTCATCCGTGGTAATTCCATCACAACACCGCTTACGTCATCCCTGGTAATTCCATCACAACACCGTACACTTCATCCCTGGTAATTCCATCGCAACACCGCGCACTTCATCCCTGGTAATTCCATCACAACACAGCGCACTTCATCCCTGGTAATTCCATCACATCACCGTGCACTTCATCCCTGGTAATTCCACCACAACACCGCTCACTTCATCCCTGGTAATTCCATCACAACACCGCGCACTTCATCCCTGGTAATTCCATCACAACACGCGCACTTCATCCCTGGTAATTCAATCATAACACCGCGCACTTCATCCCTGGTAATTCCATCACAACACCGCGCACTTCATCCCTGGTAATTCCATCACAACACGCACACTTCATCCCTGGTAATTCCATCACAACACCGCTCACTTCATCCCTGGTAATTCCATCACAACACCGCTCACTTCATCCCTGGTAATTCCATCACAACACCGCTCACTTCATCCCTGGTAATTCCATCACAACACAGCACACTTCATCCCTGGTAATTCCATCACATCACCGTGCACTTCATCCCTGGTAATTCCATCACAACACCGCTCACTTCATCCCTGGTAATTCCATCACAACACCGCGCACTTCATCCCTGGTAATTCCATCACAACACACGCACTTCATCCCTGGTAATTCAATCACAACACCGCGCACTTCATCCCTGGTAATTCCATCACAACACCGCGCACTTCATCCCTGGTAATTCCATCACAACACGCACACTTCATCCCTGGTAATTCCATCACAACACCGCTCACTTAATCCCTGGTAATTCCATCACAACACCGCGCACTTCATCCCTGGTAATTCCATCACAACACCGCTCACTTCATCCCTGGTAATTCCATCACAACACCGCGCACTTCATCCCTGGTAATTCCATCACAACACGCGCACTTCATCCCTGGTAATTCAATCACAACACCGCACACTTCATCCCTGGTTATTCCATCACAACACCGCACACTTCATCCCTGGTAATTCCATCACAACACGCGCACTTCATCCCTGGTAAATCCATCACAACACCGCACACTTCATCCCTGGTTATTCCATCACAACACCGCACACTTCATCCCTGGTAATTCCATCACAACACGCGCACTTCATCCCTGGTAAATCCATCACAACACCGCTCACTTCATCCCTGGTAATTCCATCACAACACCGCGCACTTCATCCCTGGTAATTCCATCACAACACGCGCACTTCATCCCTGGTAATTCAATCACAACACCGTGCACTTCATCCCTGGTAATTCCATCACAACACGCGCACTTTATCCCTGGTAATTCCATCACAACACCGCTCACTGCATCCCTGGTAATTCCATCACAACACCGCGCACTTCATCCCTGGTAATTCCATCACAACACCGCTCACTTCATCCCTGGTAATTCCATCACAACACTGCGCACTTCATCCCTGGTAATTCCATCACACCACGCGCACTTCATCCCTGGTAATTCAATCACAACACCGCGCACTTCATCCCTGGTAATTCCATCACAACACCGCGCACTTCATCCCTGGTAATTCCATCACAACACGCGCACTTCATCCCTGGAAATTCCATCACAACACCGCTCACTTCATCCCTGGTAATTCCATCACAACACCGCGCACTTCATCCCTGGTAATTCCATCACAACACGCGCACTTCATCCCTGGTACTTCAATCACAACACCGCGCACTTCATCCCTGGTAATTGGATTCAAACTAATTTTCTACCCGTTTGATCACTTTATTTTTGGAAAATACTGTAGGTCGGTATTGTGCTGTATACTGTAGATTTATGTGATATAGTATTGAAAAGATATACATTAAGGGGGAGAGTTTATTTTTTGGTCTATTATTTCATATATTTAAGATTTGTTTAGTTTCCTCTCTAGACCTCCACCAAACTTAATAAAACTTCCATTAGATCCCACTCTGGCCGAAGGCCTGATATTCCTAAATTACAGACTCACTATCGTTCGTTAGGGAAAAAATGGACATCTAAATAGCACGAAAGGTCTTTTTAATGACAAAGAAATGGTAGGTGAATCTGTGTATATATATGTGAATGGCTTTATCACATTATCGTATCTTTTCCGCTAGAATATACAGTACAGTACATGCTTATATGCACCATTTGGATTAACTGAAAATGAAATTGTCTAATGATAGCTAGAATCAACTATCAAAACGCGTCATGATCGCCAAAGGGTTAAATGGTCAGATCCCACCAAGTGATCAAATCAAGTCAAACAATTCAATTATGGCCAGCAAACAAAAACTGGTAAGTAATCTTATAATTACTTGAGGGAATAGCATACCTAGCTGTCATAGTATATTAGGCAAAGTCTATCAAATGTTATAAAGCAGATAATTATGTCTACCAGTTTTTGTTTTGTTCATAACTTATACACTCAAAGTAAATTTAGCCCTTGAAGATTAATTTGAACACATACTTCTTTTATACTTCTTTTTAGGCGTCGACCGACTGGTGACAAGGGTGCATGGGGGCGGTTCCTTCGTGACCACCCCTTCTGAGATCATTGCGTCAGGCAATAGATAGATTGATAGATAGATTATTATTATTATTATTATCATATATATATATATATATATATATATATATATATATATATATATATATATATATATATATATATATTATATATATATGCATTATATGCATTAGTAAGTTCATTTATAGTCCGATATGTCATATATTAACAGGTGATGTAGACCTAGTTAAACATTTTGTAAACGAAAAATTAGCGGAGCTATGTCGCAAAAAGTGTAAATATAGAATAAGGAATAATAAAGTAACATGAGACAAAATTTTAAAAGATATTGTTTTTTCAGTCAATAGATTAAAAAATAAATTGTTAAAAATTGTGCGCTGCGAATGCGAGAGAGCTAAGAAGCATGGTCTAAATTATTAATTAATTAATTAGAAATAAAATGTTCTCGCTTAAAAATTAATTTAATCTTTCAGATTTTGTAGACTATAATTATAATAATCTTAAAGCTGATTTAATAAATTGACATAAACATTTTGTAATCACTACAGTAGATAAAGCCAGCAATAATTTTAGCTTCACATGTAAGATATTTTATCTTGGAAACATGAAAAAAGAATTAGGCATTAGAGGTAACATATTACATACAAATATTTGTGGTAATTATATTTATGAAATTCAAAATAATTGGAATATTGATAACTTAATCGATGAACATACCAAGAAAAATGTAACATTTGATATTAAATTTTCTGATGAGAACAAGTGTATTGCTAAATTATACATATTACCTAAATTTCATAAAAGACCATATACATATCGCTCTATTGCCGGAGCAAAATTTGTTACCACTAAAACTCTGTCAGAACAAGTCTTAAATTGCTTAAAATACATTAGAAGTAATCATAAAAGATATTGTAATACCATCATGAAAAGAACTGGCATTAACTATTATTGGAGTGTTAACAATTCATTAGAAGTTATTGATAAAATAAATACCATGTCGAAAGTTACCTGGTACATAGCTTCGACTTCTCAACTTTGTGTACCAATTTGCCTTTAGATTTAGTATATTCAGAACTTTGCTTTATTATAGATTTGCAATTTGACAGATTCGTTAAGAATAGTAATTATTTCATAAATGTGTATTCATATTTTAATAATGCATCACTTAGCTCTAATCCCACTAGTTCAGTATATTTTGATAGAACTAAACTTAAAAAGCCCTTAAATTCCTCCTTTTCAATACTTATGTTAAATTCGGGCCTTACATTTTCTAGCAAATTTTAGGAATTCCTATGGGTGGAAATGCTAGCCCTTTAATTGCAGATTTATTTTTGCTTGCTTTAGAATTTAAATATATAAAAGACCTAGTTGACAGTAGCAAGACAAATAAAATCCCAGAAAAATTAGCATTGGCTAAACTGTTAAGTAATAATAGTAGATATATTGATGATATTCTCGTTTGCAATTTGTTAAATTTTAATCAAGTTGCTAAACTTATTTATCCTAATTCCATTCCCCCCACATTGTAACTTAAATGATGAAGGTGAAAATGTTCTTGATATAAATATAGAGCTTGTTAATGAACAGTGCATACTTAAAATATATATATCACAAAGTTGATGATTTTAATTCTAACGTAATGAACTTTCCTTTCCCTAGTAGTAATATCGATAGTAAAATAACTTATACCGGTAATGGTTTTTATTCCCATTTAATAAGATATGTAAAATGTGCACTAAAGTAGATGACTTTTGGGCTAGAGCTAAGGTTGCTATACTGACTCTTAGTAGACAGAGGTTTTGAGGCAAGTAAATTGTTACATAAATTTAATCTGTTTAGGGTCAATTATTGTGACTAAATTCTAAAATTTGACATCAATAATTTTAATCAAGCATTTTTAACTTAGTTTCTTGTATAACCTCTGCTTACTTTTTGTCTGTTTGTCTTTATTGTTTTTCTTTTTCTATTATTATTATTGATGATTTTTAGTTTGTTAATATATTGTTCTTGTTAAAAGACTACTCTTTGTTTAAATCTGTTGTTGCTTCTTCATATATTGTAATTATTTATGTTTATTATATTATATCTATTCATTGTCGATAGTATCAATTGCTTGCTTTTGCGATTTCCTTAGCTTATTTGTACAATAAATGTAGGTTATTTGTAGGGTAGCTATTGATAGGGGTTACTTGCGGCATGCTATGCTTACAGGTACCTACCCGATTGCACTATCGTTAGTGAGTGCTGTATATTTATTGTTTTATTGTAGACAAGCAGGGGTACCCGGCATTGCCCGGGTAATCACCAATCACCATCACTACTACCACCACTACTACTACCATAATCACCATCATCAATACTACCATAATCACCATCATCAATACTACCATAATCACCAGCCTCGCCCTCCCTGTACCCTCGGCGACCTTGATTTCGGCCGCTAAATGACCTCCGATTTTGGATCTGACCTCATCCAAACCCCCATTTTGGGGGGCTGCGAACAACTTTCGTTCCATACAACTTTTCGATCGGAGGCCTCCTTCTACCCCAAACGGCCATTTTTTCAATTTGTTTTTTCAATTTCGGCCTCGAAACGACCTCCGATCGTGGCATCGCCCCCTCTATGACCCGACCCAGGTCAATTGACACCCACATGCAAAGTTTCAGCTCCCGAGGCCCAAAACTGCGGCCGCCAATAAAGAACACACAGACAGACAGACAGACAGACAGACAATCGAAAATATTATATAGATATTTTGTCAAATTTCAAATTACCTTATTATAAAATTGATACAAATTGTAGTTTCTTTATGCACACAGAATTTAGTAAAATTTACCAGAACGTCCCGTACTTCCCAAACTGACTAATTCCTTGAACATGACGGTAGTGCGCATTGTTATGTGTGCAATTAGTTTGCTTGGGAAATAAATTAACTTGCGCATGTAGTGATGTGGTGGATTGTGTTCTTTTATTTCATAAGTTTTATTTTAGTAAGCGTTGTTTCCACATATCGATTTTGATAAGTTAATTTAACTTTATATTGGCTTTGTCCCAGTTTTGGTTTATGTAGTTGCAAGTTTTACATTTTAATTAATAAAATATATATGTAACAGCGCATTTTGAGCGACTGTACACTCTAGGGTAACTCATATAATCACTTGTATAACTCACACCCTTATAACAGTTATTCACTTACTTAAGTATACTACTGTACATTTTGATTGGGAATGAGCTCCCCTATAGAAGATCACCCCACCTATAAAGGCCTTGGTACAATTTTTGCAAGCTAAGCAGGGGTTCTCACGCTCCCTTTAGAGAATTGCAGCAACACCAAGATGATTGCTAGCAACTAATATCGTATGACTCCACAGTCCACACTGGTAAGAAGCCGGCACGCTCGAGCCCCCAGGCATTGGCCAGTAGCAGAACAGCCACCCATTAGGAAGGTTAACCCTTCAAGCGGCCGTGGAAATTAATACAGTGACATTACAGTGACAGTGCGATACTGTGCAATTAGTGTGTGTACCGTTTACCTATTTTTGCTATTCTTAATTCATCTATTCTTTACAGGAAGGAATTACAGATTACAGGAATTATAGCTCAATCTAGTTGTTAGCCAGCTTACTGCTTTTAATTAGGTAGATACTTCCCTGCTGGGCAATACAGTATCTACACAGACCTTATAACTATTTACAAATCGCATAGTTCTATATTTTGTGTTAAATAAATATATATAGAAAAGCCACCAGTGTCTTTGCTTCAAATCAATTACCTCTATGATTTACCTTTCAACATGTTTTTACAGTGTTAACCTGGACTACAAGCATTACAAGGAAAATCAAGGTAAGAGGCAAAAAGGTATCAAAACAGTATAATCCCCGATACATAAGTGGTGGCAGCGGTGGGATACGTGTTCCTTAATACAACACAGAAAAGACCTCCGAAGAGCAATAATATTAAAAGCAGTAAAGAAAAGCTGAAAACAGAGCAACTAGATTTACCAAACATTAATGAGCTAAATGGAAAGAAAAACATCGATGAATGATAAAGACATAGAAGTGGATTCAGAGTGAGGTGGTACTATATCACAGTGCCCAGCACATCAGCGCTGACCTCAGCATTCCCTTCACTGAGCCAATGAGTTACGGTGAGCCCGCGCGCCAGCAACTCGCCCCAGCAACTCAGCCAGAGACTCACACACGCACGCACGCACACCACGCCCAGGCAAGGGTATGATGTGTCTGTGAACTGTGACGTCACGGAAATTGGTGACAACATCAGGAGAAGCAACTGCAACTATATGGGATCACCACTTCAAACTTCATTCTACAACAGCTGACTAGAAGACTTCAAACATCACAGCATTAATTCAGCTTTGTATCGGTTAGTCAGAAATAACAATACAAATTAAATATACTAGTAACTAGTGCTAGTAAAAATCCTGTCAACATAAACACAGCAAATGCCAGTGCCTTCTTTAAATGTTCTTTAGCAAATATCTCTACTTATTTACTCTACGAATTTTAAAATGTGACTATACGTACATTTTAACTCCATTTCGAATTAGTAAATTCAAGTCTTGCTTTAAGAACTTTTATGCTCGCACTAAGAAACTTATATTTTACTTCCTTTTAATTCTAATTTCTCTCATTGAATTAAAATTTTAGGCCTACAGTAAATATTAGTTTACCAGCACAAATTTCTCAAGAAATTTATTTTAGCAGAGTGGATCATTGTTCTATTGAGATAGCATATCTAATGAAACAAGCCGCACACCCAGGTGTGTAGAAAAGACTAAAGCAAACCAACTCACTATTCTGTTAACGTCACACTTCTAACAGAGCAGGCCGCTCACCCAAGTACATCCTACTGGGCGAGTGAAGTATTCAATTAGTACACATTTCTAATAGAATATTGTACTTTCGTCAGAGAAAGATGAACTGGTTAGTGAAAACACTTCTACTACTTGGAACACTAATAGTGGCTGATGCAGCATCACCTTCGTTGCTGAAGCCCGGCGCCCTTGTTGCCCAAGTAAGGAGAGTGCTAATTGCGGAAGATGTAGTAGCAGTTCAGTATGATTTCGGAGACCTCTTTGACATTCCCCATAGTGTTGAGACGCTCCAACGTCGCCTAGACAAATTACACTCTACATTTACCTTCCTACTGACTAATCAGACACTGCCCCGTGACTTACGACTTACAGTTATACTCCAATGCTCACGTGTAGCTCGTATGAATCGTAATTTACGGAAGATCCAATTGGTCCTGCCTGAAGACCCTATCCAGGTAGCCAAACACGCTCACTCACGGCGTACAAAGAGAGGACTTTTCAATTTTGTTGGCTTGATCTCCCATGAGCTCTTTGGAACAGCCCGAGCTTCTGATGTTGAAAAGCTGGGAAAGAGACTTAGTGTACTGGAGACAGCAGCAAGAGCCATGAATAGAGTTTTGAAGTACGACTCAATAGCAATGACTGATGTATTTACGACAGTTAACTCGGTAATTACGACTATTAATAACTTGACACAAGTAGTTAATTCTCTAGTTTCTGATGGACATTCCACAGATAAAGTAATTTACTTGTCCGAGATCTTGCAAGCTACTGAGGATGATGTTAGCGATTTATTTCAGGGTACGAAGAGGGTTTTAGCAAATCTCGTTGATGCTGCCCTAAGCCGAGTCACCAGTGACCTAGTACCTGTAGAACATCTCAGTACGGCAATAGAGATAGCGAAAGATCAGTTTTCCCTGATGCCGCTATTTGATGCAGGTGAATGCAAGTTCTACTACCCTCTACTGGAAGCAGTTCTTACGCACTCATCCATTTTAGTCCACATTCCGTTTAAGTCCTCACATATGTTCAATGCTTGGAGAATTATTCCGTTCCCGTTTCTCTTAGACGGAAGATTACTAACCGTGACTGACACAGCGGACATGATGCTCGTCTCCGACGACCTTCAACTTGTGACTGTGACTGACAATGATGCACTTAACTTATGTCGGTCCTCGTATCTTCATCTATATGTGTGTCCAGCGTATGTGTTTTCCTTTACGTCCCCGGACAAAACTACATGCTAACTTACTTTGACTCAAGCCACTGTGACTGACATTGGAGCTATGAAAAACTGTACGTACGCCCCAGCTCCTGAGCTCCCCGTGTTTCATAAACACTTGCTAGATATTCAGTTCTTTTACTTCCCTAACCAGACCCAGGTGTCACTCATTTGTCAAGATTCTAGAAATGTTTTTCATGCACAAGGGATGTATCAGGCCCCTGATCACTGTGAAGTAAGGAGTTCACTCATTCATACTCTGCCTTCTCATCAGCACCAAGCCCTGATTACTAACCTCCCTTCTGAGTTCATCCCTCTTAACATTTCTATCACAGGCAACTCCTCAGACCTAATCATCAAGTCACGTAGCATTAAATTGTTAAATGCATTGAATTCTTCGGAGTTTACTAATCTACTTAGTTCATCTCTACCCATGTCCCTCAGCCCGGACGTTATCTATCCTACAGTACTAACCCCCGCTTTGGCTCTCTCGGTAATAATTCTAATCCTTGTAGGCCTCTTTCTTCGCCTGAATTTCAGGGTTAATCGCCTGACTCGTAGACGTATGGCTAAGCTGGCAACTGCCGAGGCGACTGTGTAAGTTAGTCCATACCCTTTCATACCTTCTTTGGCATTCCTATACACTGGGAATAGGGTTATGTAAGTCATAGGGATGATAGGGATAATATGTATGTTCGGTGGGCCTCACTTTACGTGGCCGAGCGGTGTAACAGGGCATTTTGAGCGACTGTACACTCTAGGGTAACTCATATAATCACTTGTATAACTCACACCCTTATAACAGTTATTCACTTACTTAAGTATACTACTGTATATTCTGATTGGGCATGTTCTCCCCTATAGAAGATCACCCCACCTATAAAGGCCTTGGTACAATTTTTGCAAGCTAAGCAGGGGTTCTCACGCTCCCTTTAGAGAATTGCAGCAACACCAAGATGATTGCTAGCAACTAATATCGTATGACTCCACACTGGTAAGAAGCCGGCACGCTCGAGCCCCCAGGCATTGGCCAGTAGCAGAACAGCCACCCATTAGGAAGGTTAACCCTTCAAGCGACCGTGGTAATTAATACAGTGACATTACATTGACAGTGCGATACTGTGCAATTAGTGTGTGTACCGTTTACCTATTTTCGCTATTCTTAATTCATCTATTCTTTACAGGAAGGAATTACAGATTACAGGAATTATAGCTCAATCTAGTTGTTAGCCAGCTTACTGCTTTTAATTAGGTAGATACTTCCCTGCTGGGCAATATAGTATCTACACAGACCTTATAACTGTTTACAAACCGCAGAGTTCTATATTTTGTGTTAAATAAATATATATATATAGAAAAGCCACCAGTGTCTTTGCTTCAAATCAATTACCTCTATGATTTACCTTTCAACATATTTTTACAGTGTTAACCTGGACTACAAGCATTACAAGGAAAATCAAGGTAGAGGCAAAAAGGTATCAAAACAGTGTAATCCCCGATACATATATACAGGTATATAATTATATACTGTATATATACAGTATATATATATATATATATATCTATATATACTTGTATACAATATAATTAACCCGGGAGCTGCGGGGAGACTCATAAGAGTTCCCCCGGCGCACTGCGGGGAGACTCTTATGAGTGAGTGAGAAAAAAAAATCAACTTTTGACATCGAAAAAAAAAAAAAAAAAAAATTTTTTTTTTTTTTTTTTTTTGGCCCCTGGGCCATGCAAAATCTCAGTCCTCTACCTCCCCTCCTTCCCCACTTTCCTCCTCTCCTTCAGTTATCACCTATTTTCCCTGTTATTCCCTTATTCTGAGGTATATTTTCGTGCTAACATTAGCGAGTTGCAAGCAGGGTGTTGTCATCACTGATGGCAAGCGAGTGCGAGAGAGAGTATCGATCGACTGTGTCTCAGTGGCCTTGGGGGAAATTGGCGGGAAAGCAGATTGCGTCACCCATACATTATACAACTCGCGGGCTATATCTCCGATTTTGACTATCCAAACGCTGTTTTCACTCGTTTTATTGTTGTTTCAGGTTAATACCTTTATAAGCAACCCATAATAGGCGCATATGGATAAGTATTAATGCTATTAATGGCACAATGAATATTTTAGTGACGGAAACACCTCAAATACGTCAGCACAGGGGGACGTTTCCAATTACCTCCATGCGCACTTCAGAGGTTAATGAGGCTATAAGCTTCCACTGTTTGCGCCATTCATGTTGAGTTAGTTTTGCACCGATAGCCAAATACGTGATATCCTGTCGCTCTTGTTAATAGTAAATAATTATAGCCTGTGGCACCAACCAGACATAATGCACAACACAATTATTTCCACCGGAGGAAAATATATAATGCGTTAGTAGATGGTTTATTGATGTGAAACTACTGTATCTGTCATGTTAAGGGCAGGTTTTCGGTTCGCTCCCTAGACCTCCATCAAGCTTAAAAAATAGTGTTACGCTGGCCAGCTTGCCAGAATGTACTCGTAACTCGCTAGCGCTTGCCAGGGCAGTGAAATGGGCTATAATAATTGTAGAATGATGTTCTTTCTTTCTTAGTGTTCATGTTGTCACAGACAGATCAGTGGTGGTCTTTATTCTTGTCTTTGACACTTGGAAGTATATTATATTATTGATAGAGTATAAGATATGTAGTGTTAATTGTAAGGAGAAAGAGAGCGAGCAGCGCGGTGGTAATATGTGCGGGTGTATGTACGTGTGACTCCCTCGCTCGGGCGGAGGTTCCCATGCTCGTGATTGGTCGGCTGGCCTGACGCGTCATATGACGCCTGCTCTTCATGACGTAGTCGTCTGTGATTGGAGGCCGCTGTCCTAGTAAGGTGGTGCGGGCTCCTGCCCGCGTGTCTCCTTCCGAGCTTGGCATGGTGTGCTTGGTCCTAGATGTCCCTTGCAATCTGTCCCCAATCTAACCCCCTGTACTACTGTTTCTCTCTCTGAACTTCTTCTTTTCCAATACTTCTCATCTTTATTCAATTACTTATCCCTTCTGGTTCTGCGTACGACTTCCATAGTCGGCCAGTCGTATTACCAGCACCAGTTCTCCATATATGTTTTGCACTAGCTTTAGGGATTATTAGAGTCATAGTCAAATGGTATCATAGTATTGGGGTGCTTCTAATTATTGAGTTGTTCTTTCTTACTATTTAATGCTAGACAGTGAAGGGTATCCTTGGTTGTTGTCTGAGTTATGTATGTGGCAAGTCAGAGCCTGTACGACTTCGACGGAGCTTAGGCTAGCCTGTAACCCTTGTGCATATTTTCCCTTTGCGAGTGTAGCAGCATACAAGCGCTTGGTGCACAACCCAGTATGGCTGTTACTTTGGCTAAGGAAGTACTGTTTTGAGTGGCTTTATTAGTGCTGTCACAGAGTTATTGCACTCCCTTGTTATATATATGTATCCTACTTATTGGTGTATTTAAGATACACGCTTTGGTGTCCTGCCCCTGCATTATTTCTGTTCTATATTAAAGAGCATCTTAGAGCATCAGACGTTTTCAGAAGATTCCATATCTGTTTGCTGTAGGACTAGACTTTCAGTGTTTTCATAGAGCATTGAAGAGTTTAGTGTTGAGTACCGACTCACACTAAAGTTAACGTAAGCATATACTCCTTTATTAAATATTGTTATAGTTTATTCAAGCATTGTTATTACTTAAGAGCATTTTATTAACGTAAAGTACTCCTGTTGTGAGTAGGCTTTGCCGTCACCGGAAAGCCTTTGTTGAAGTGCACTAAAACCCAGTTAATTGATACCCCATTATCCAGTAGATTAACTCTGGTAGGTTTAAGTGTTTTGTTCACCGGCGTAATAGTTCGAGGGTTTGGAATTAGGGTACTGTTGTTGCAGATATAGCCTATCATCTAGTCCATTATTAAGTGCCCTTGTTTATTTCGTAGTGCTGGTCGTAACAATAGTCCCAGGATAATAGCAATAGCTTCCAGGTAAATGTTTACATTTTTCGGTATAAAAATGTCCCAGCCAAAGGCCGATTACACTGAAAATACAGGCTCACTATCGCTCGCCAGGAAAAAGTCGACACCTAAGGTCACTAAAGGTCTTAAAATTGACAGAAATGGGGCGAAAGATCTTAACACCTAACGAGCGGCCTAGGTGGTAATTTATATGTACCGCCCAGCGGGGTGTTTTTACCCTAAATAGGGTTGTTTACGTGATCATTTTCATGCCTAAATAAGACCCAGAGCGTGAAACAAGTATCTATCCCTGAAAGGGCATAAGCAGAGCTTTCCAATGACACCCCAACCATCCTTGTACGACCGCTAGTTTTCTTGCAACGATCGCGCAACACGAGTGCAAAAACCATGTAATTTGGTACTTTCCCTACATAATTCCATGTGTAGCGAGTGTGAGGGGGGAAGGAAGGGTGGTTTTCACTTCAGTTGGCCCACCGCGGTGGTGTGCGACGGTCATAGCCTTACTACGCTCCTCACACCGCTCACCTCTCTCTCTCTCTGCAACATTACGTGCTGAAAATGGCACACGACATAAGTTGTGAACCGCCACTTAGTCCAAATTTCTTTCACACGACATAAGTTGCGCGCCGCCAATAAAGGGTTAAAGACACCAAACTAAGGGGGCAAACATCTTAAAATGTCAAAACACAATATGGTTAAACATGAGGGAGAAGGGATCTAGAAAAATATACTTAAGAGAAAATCTCCCCTTAACCCCTTCAGCACCGTAACACCTTTCTACCTTTGATTCTGGCTAAAGTTAAAAGATGTTATGCAGTTTCAGATGGACCTATCATATCTCGCTACAAAATCATTGTAATACCTGAATGAATAAAATAGGGGAAATGAAAACCGTCCCCTGAAATTAAACCGACTTTAATTAATCCAAGATAGTGTGTGAGTGTTCTACAGAGACACATTAACCCCTTCTGTACCGGTGACGTCTTTATAATTTGTTCTAGCTGTATTTAGACGATTTATTGCAGTTAAGGAAGGATCTGGGGTAGTAAAAAGGGTTAAGTGAGATAGTTGGAAGCCTGTTCATTGCTGGAGGCCCTTTATAAACTGAATATAATCGTCGAACAGTAGCCAGCATATAATGAAAAGTACATCACCGGTACAGAAGGGGGTAATTATATGTTTAACGTTTTGTCGTGTTATAATTATTATATTCATTTATTTTTAGTTTGCTCCTTAGACCTCCATCAAACATTACAAAAAAAAACCCGAAGACCTTCCTCCAAGATAAACTTATACAATTACAGGCTCACTATCGCTTGCCAGGAATACAAATCGACACCTAAATTGCATGAAAGGTCTTAATATTTGCAAAACAAAAAATGGGGCGAAGTATCTTAAAATCGCCAAACTAATCGGCCGAACGTCATATAATCTCAGAACTAATGAGGCTAAACATGAGGGAGAAGGGGGGCCAGACAAACATACCCTCCCCCCTTAACTCCCCTTTCGGCAGGTGTTACCATAGACCAAGGAATATATTGGCAGAGGTACTTATTTGGCCAACTGTACGCCCGATGTAGGGAGAAAGAGAAATTGATGGCGAAGACACAACTCCAATTATAACTGATAACTATATTTATACAGGTACCAACCCGATAGCGCTATCGTTAGTGAGTGCTGTATGTTTTTTGTATTATTGTAGATATCTTGTCAAATTGTAAATTTCCTTATTATAAAATTAGATTGCTTGGGAATTACATTAACTTGCGCATGTAGTGATGTACACCCTATGTGGTGGATTGTGTTCTTTTATTTCAAATTTGATTTTATTAAGCGTTATTTCCACATAGCGATTTTGATTAGTTCCTTTGCGTTTATCTTGTGCCGTCCCAGCTCTGGTTTGTTTATTTTGCAAGTTTTACATTATAAATTCATATATTTATTTATACATAATTACATATGGTATGTATTAACTATTATTTATACATAATTACATATGTATTAACTATTTTTTGTATTTGTCATTATTCTTACTTGTTTATGAATATGTACACTTTCTAATTTAAATATTATTGTTGTTATTATTATTATAATTATTATAATTTAATAATATATAATAGTATTGTTTTATCATTATTAGTATTATCATTTGTAGCATAAGTATTACTATTTGAAGGATGCACTATTAGTCCTCATATACTTGTCATTTAACTTTCCCAAATTGCATTTTCCCTTCCTGTTAATGCTGAAATTATATTAGTATAATTATTGTACCGACCAACTTATGTCTTTCCCTACTCGTGGGTACAAATAAACAATCAATCAATCGATTATTATCATTGTTATTATTATTATTATTAGGCTATTATTATTATTGGGTTAACTGCACCACTACTACTCCTCGATTACGGGATTCCTGTCTTAGGTAATTATTTGTTGTTGATCTTACCTTACTCAAGGGACCCTACAGATGCCCGGATAAGGGATACTTTTCTTATTTTGTCAATTTCATTGTCACCCCCCTATACAATTTTCAGAGTTAAGTCCTAGTTTTCTCCAGCCAGTCCAGTCCAGTTCACAACACTTTGTTTACATGCTAGGCTCCTCCCAGAAGTTCCCGGATGTTCATTAGTCAATGAGAGTCGAGGTGTTTTACATAGCCTACTGTCTAAATTTATTACTTTCTAATTTTTCTACATTTAGTTTTTGGGATATCGATTTGTAACAATACATTTTAACTTGTACCCACAATGCACTTCGCCTGTGAAGTGTGACGTCAGTTACAAACACAACCTCCTGGAAGGCCTCATGCCAGGTTAGTTTTCCTCACATTTAGGGGTATTTTTGGCGGTATTTCTCGAGTATGGCTATTTTTCTTCAATATATAACCGTAATTAGACCCTTAGGGCTTGCATTACAGGGTCTTTTCCATGTCAAAAAGGCCAATTTCGCCCATTATATAGGGACATATCCTCAAGCCCCCTCCCCCCCACCCACACTCACGTATGTAAATGCTTTGTAAGTGTGTATTTTCTATTTAGAAAGTGAGGAAAGCCCTATTTATTAGCATTTGTATTATTAATTGTAATTCCGATACCTCAACAATCTTGGGGAGAGTTTGGGAATGCAGGGTTTCGGGTGGGGTATAAATAGGGGTATTGTGGACAGTGGGAAATTGAATAGCCTAACTCTAAAAATGTAGTAAATACAATTGAAAAAACCCCAAAATGTTGAAATCCGAGCCAAGTTTTGGCCAATTTTTAGAGTCCAAAAAGGGCAAAACCCAAAATACTAGGTTTGGTTAGGTTAGGTTAGGTTAGGTTAGGTTAGGTTAGGTTAGGCTAGGCTAGGCTAGGCTAGGCTAATGTTAACCCTATAATACTAGGTTAGGTCAATATACAGGAGGCGCTACAATATAGGTAGCAAAATTATAATGGTAGTTTTGGGTTCCTATCA
Source organism: Paralithodes platypus (assembly GCA_032716605.1). Lineage (NCBI taxonomy): Eukaryota > Metazoa > Arthropoda > Malacostraca > Decapoda > Lithodidae > Paralithodes > Paralithodes platypus. Next base: position 13,456,356 of record CM064534.1, read on the forward strand.
TCATATGCTTCATTTCTATATACTTTTTATCCCCGGGAAAAAAAAAAAACAATCTTGGGTTTTTTATTTTTGTCTTGGATTTTTTTTTTTTTTGTATTAACCTAACCAAAAAACCTAACCTAACCTAACCTAAATGTATTTGGGGGCTATTAGGTTAGGTTAGGTTAGGTTCTTTGGTTAGGTTAATGACCAAAACAAAAAATCCCAAGAAAATAAATGAAAAATCCCAAGATTTTTTTTTTTTTTTTTCCCGGGGATAAAAAGTATATAGAAATGAAGCATATGATGATAGGAACCCAATCCTACCATTAGAATTTTGCTACCTATATTGTAGCGCCTCCTGTATATTGACCCTAGGTTAGGTTAGGTTAGGTTATTTGGTTAGGTTAATGACAAAACTTGGCTCGGATTCATGGATTTAGCGGGGGTGTGGGGGCGGCAGCCCCCACCCATAATACTAGGTTAGGTTAGGTTAGGTTAGGTTAGGTTAAGCTAATGTTAACCCCATAATACTAGGTTAGGTTAGGTTAGGTTATTTGGTTAGGTTAATGACAAAACTTGGCTCGGATTTCATGGATATAGCGGGGGTGTGGGGGCGGCAGCACCCACCCATAATACTAGGTTAGATTAGGTAAACTTAGGTTAGGCTAATGTTAACCCCATAATACTAGGTTAGGTTAGGTTAGGTTATTTGGTTAGGTTAATGACAAAACTTGGCTCGGATTTCATGGATTTAGCGGGGGTGTGGGGGCAGCAGCCCCCACCCACAATACTAGGTTAGGTTAGGCTAGGTTAGGTTAGGCTAATGTTAACCCCATAATACTAGGTTAGGTTATTTGGTTAGGTTAATGACAAAACTTCATGGGTTTAGCGGGGGTGTGGGGGCAGCAGCCCCCACCCATAATACTAGGTTAGGTTAGGCTAATGTTAACCACATCCTTACTGAGTTTTTCAACAGTGAAAAACAAGAAAACCCCAGCCAACTTTCAAAATGAGGTTACTGTGAATTTGGACTCTGAAAATTCGACAAACACCAGCCAAGTTTGGTCGAAAGTTTGGGGTTTTATTCAGCTGAAAAAGGGTGAAATCCGAGCCAATTTTGTTTTCCAATTTTGCCCTTTTTGGACTCTGAAAATTGGCCAAATCCGAGCCAACTTTTGCCAAAACTTGGCTCGGATTTCAACATTTTGGGTTTTTTTGAATTGTATTTATTACATTTTTAGAGTTATTCCCATAATACCCATATTTTTACCCCACCCAAATCCCCGCATTCCCAAACTCTCCCCTAGAATGTTGAGGTATCGGAATTACAATTAATAATACAAATGCTAATAAATTGGGCTTTCCTCACTTTCTAAATAGAAAATACACACTTACAAAGCATTAACATACACAAATAAAATAAATTAAACATAAAATAGCAGGAGTACTAGTTATGCAGAATTACCGTATATTATAACTAGATACAGTACTGTAGTATATTATAACTAGATACAGTACTGTATTATATTATAACTAGATACAGTACTGTAGTATATTATAACTAGATACAGTACTGTAGTATATTATAACTAGATACAGTACTGTAGTATATTATAACTAGATACAGTACTGTAGTATATTATAACTAGATACAGTACTGTAGTATATTATAACTAGATACAGTACTGTAGTATATTATAACTAGATACAGTACTGTAGTATATTATAACTAGATACAGTACTGTAGTATATTATAACTAGATACAGTACTGTAGTATATTATAACTAGATACAGTACTGTAGTATATTATATCTAGATACAGTACTGTAGTATATTATAACTAGATACAGTACTGTAGTATATTATATCTAGATACAGTACTGTAGTATATTATAACTAGATACAGTACTGTAGTATATTATAACTAGATACAGTACTGTAGTATATTATAACTAGATACAGTACTGTAGTATATTATAACTAGATACAGTACTGTAGTATATTATAACTAGATACAGTACTGTAGTATATTATATCTAGATACAGTACTGTAGTATATTATAACTAGATACAGTACTGTAGTATATTATATCTAGATACAGTACTGTAGTATATTATAACTAGATACAGTATTGTAGTATATTATAACTAGATACAGTACTGTAGTGTATTATAACTAGATACAGTACTGTAGTATATTTGCCATCTCTTACTTATTATTATATTTGTAATCTTATTTTTATTCTTATTTTATTATCATCATCATTATTATTATTATTATTGCATGCATAATTTACTAATATTAGTATTGTTGTATCATTATTAGTATTATCATTTGTATCATAAGTATTACTATTTGAAGGACATACTATTAGTCCTCATATGCTTGTCATTTAACTGTCTTACATTATATGTTACCCTCCTGTTAATGCTGAAATTACATTATTATAATTATTGTATCGATCAACTTTTGTCTTCGCAAACTCGCGGGTACAAATAAACAATCAATCAATTATTATTACTATTATTATTATTATTATTATTATTATTAGTTTGATTATATACTTATCATTATTGTTTTAATATACAGTATATCGCTTCTGTGGTATTATACTTTTCTGCCACTTATTTGTTCTGCAACTTTAGATATCTAGAAGTGTTACCAAACTTTTTACCCACTTGTATCGTCCTATATATTTGCATTGGTATTGGTAACTAAGCTGAAGATAATTTTGTTTTAACTGAAATCGTATAGAAGTGTATCACAAAAGTTGTAAACACGTATTGCCGATTAATGTTGCCAGAGAGAGAGAGAGAGAGAGAGAGAGAGAGAGAGAGAGAGAGAGAGAGAGAGAGAGAGAGAGAGAGAATACGAGAGAGAGAATACGAGAGCGAGAGAGCAAGCGAGCACGAGAGGGAGAAAGAGAGACACACTGATAACCGGCCCACTACGATGGTTGGGGAGCGACTGAGGTGTTGGCACTGCTGCCAGGGTTACCAAATCATGACATATAATACCGCTAGATCCAAACCTCGCTAGAAGGTCATTAGATATTAACCAAATGTTAAAAATCGCTAGAAAATTGCCCTAATATCTAGAATATCGCTCAATAACCAAACTCTCCTGAATATCGCTAGAAATAATGTTGCTAGATGTAACAATTTGTCTCTAGATCGAAGTAAATTACATCTAGATCTAGCTAGAAAATAGGTAAGTTGGCAACGCTGGCTGGAGGTTTCCTGTACTCTAGCTGGTTCTTTAAACTCGCTACCATTAACCCCTTCTGTACCGGCGACGTCTTTTGCAATGTATTTTAGCTATATTTAGACGATTTTATGCAGATGGACCGGTTTTTCTGTCCCCCTCTTCCTTCGTGTTTAGCCCCATTTGTTTTTAGATTTTAAAACGTTTGATCCATTAGTTTGGCGATTTTATGATTTTACGCCCCAATTTCTTTGTCAATAATAAAACCTATCGTGCCATTTAGGTGTCGAATTTTTCCTGGCGAGCAATAACGAGCCTGTAATCTTTAGAGTTGCCGGCCTTCGGCTGGAACATTTTTTCTACAGAAAAATGTACAAGTTATATCTTGAAGGGGGTCTAGGGGGTGTTTATTACAGCTTGATGGATTTCTAGGGAGGAAACTATAACAAAAATATAAAGATAACACAATAAGCAAATACCCCATTTCCCCATAAGAAAATGACATGTGGTAGTAACATTGGTTAAGTAGGCAGTTTGAAGCATATTAAATGACATGTGGTAGTAACATTGGTTAAGTAGGCAGTTTGAAGCATATTAAATGACATGTGGTAGTAACATTGGTTAAGTAGGCAGTTTGAAGCATATTAAATGACATGTGGTAGTAACATTGGTTAAGTAGGCAGTTTGAAGCATATTAAATGACATGTGGTAGTAACATTGGTTAAGTAGGCAGTTTGAAGCATATTAAATGACATGTGGTAGTAACATTGGTTAAGTAGGCAGTTTGAAGCATATTATATGACATGTGGTAGTAACATTGGTTAAGTAGGCAGTTTGAAGCATATTAAATGACATGTGGTAGTAACATTGGTTAAGTAGGCAGTTTGAAGCATATTAAATGACATGTGGTAGTAACATTGGTTAAGTAGGCAGTTTGAAGCATATTAAATTACATGTGGTAGTAACATTGGTTAAGTAGGCAGTTTGAAGCATATTAAATGACATGTGGTAGTAACATTGGTTAAGTAGGCAGTTTGAAGCATATTAAATGACATGTGGTAGTAACATTGGTTAAGTAGGCAGTTTGAAGCATATTAAATGACATGTGGTAGTAACATTGGTTAAGTAGGCAGTTTGAAGCATATTAAATGACATGTGGTAATAACATTGGTTAAGTAGGCAGTTTGAAGCATATTAAATGACATGTGATAGCAACATTGGTTAAGTAGGCAGTTTGAAGCATATTAAATGACATGTGGTAGTAACATTGGTTAAGTAGGCAGTTTGAAGCATATTAAATGACATGTGGTAGTAACATTGGTTAAGTAGGCAGTTTGAAGCATATTAAATGACATGTGGTAGTAACATTGGTTAAGTAGGCAGTTTGAAGCATATTAAATGACATGTGGTAGTAGCATTGGTTAAGTAGGCAGTTTGAAGCATATTAAATGACATGTGGTAGTAACCTTGGTTAAGTAGGCAGTTTGAAGCATATTAAATGACATGGGGTAGTAACATTGGTTAAGTAGGCAGTTTGAAGCATATTAAATGACATGTGGTAGTAACATTGGTTAAGTAGGCAGTTTGAAGCATATTAAATGACATGTGATAGTAACATTGGTTAAGTAGGCAGTTTGAAGCATATTAAATGACATGTTGTAGTAACATTGGTTAAGTAGGCAGTTTGAAGCATATTAAATGACATGTGGTAGTAACATTGGTTAAGTAGACAGTTTGAAGCATATTAAATTACATGTGGTAGTAACATTGGTTAAGTAGGCAGTTTGAAGTATATTAAATGACATGTGGTAGTAACATTGGTTAAGTAGGCAGTTTGAAGCATATTAAATGACATGTGGTAGTAACATCGGTTAAGTAGGCAGTTTGAAGCATATTAAATGACATGTGGTAGTAACATTGGTTAAGTAGGCAGTTTGAAGCATATTAAATTACATGTGGTAGTATCATTGGTTAATTAGGCAGTTTGAAACATATTAATTATTGGATGCTTTATTTAAACTGAATGATATCGTCTAATAGTAGCCACAAAGTTAATAAGACGTCAATGGTATAGAAGGGGTTAACCCCTTCCGCACAATGACGTAATAATCACCTTAAACTGGTTACCATTAGAGGGTTTGCTTTAGCTTGTAATCTACCTATGGGACTCAAGAGGGTAATTACGATCTCAATAAACCCTCTGAATAACATAGGTCCATCTAAACTGCATAAAACCGTCTAATTTTAGCCGGAATTAAAGGATAAAATGCGTCATGGTGCTGAAGGGGTTAATGGGGTGCTATGCTAACATTATACCATGATAAACAGTGTTCATATTCTCCTGCATTTCGATATGATAACCTTGTTTCTTACTTCAGCTGTCTTTTGGAATGTATGTTGGAAGTTTAAAGAGGGGGAGTATTATCTACTGTATGTAAAAGTCTATCTAATTCAACTCACTCTCTCTCTCTCTCTCTCTCTCTCTCTCTCTCTCTCTCTCTCATATGTACAGTATATACAGTATATATATATATATATATATATATATATATATATATATATATAACAAGAGGAAGAATAGAGATAGAGCTGCGCCATACGCCATGTTTATTACTCGAATTTTCGGCATCAACAAGGTGCCATCTTCAGGTTATACAGACTGATCCTAAAAATATACAAAATAAGTATTATACTATTGGAAAGAAAATGGATCTAATGTAATACATTTTATCACTTAATAATCTGAAATATACCTAGTGAAAAAGCTCCCAAATACATACAAAACAACATTAATCATAACCCACTGGCCTCAAACTCCATCTTGTAAACAATGAACATCAAACAAAAAAGCTAAAATTCTTTGATAATTGATAAGCACACAATCACAAAATTACAAAAAACACCCATGTACAGTACCTCAAAAACCTAAGCACATCGAAAGAGATCCACACCCCATGATAGCTAAGGGACAACTAAACCAACCCAACTCAACCAAACACAACTGTTTATACAACCAATCCCCAAGTTTCGGACACTAATTGCAGAGAATGATATAAAATAAAACACAACTGTTCATACAACCAATCCCCAAGTTTCGGACACTAATTGCAGAGAATGATATAAAATAAAACATTATAAATTGTGTGAAACGTTAAGTTCAGGATTGATATATTTTAATATTAATTTTTCACCAATAAGTGCTTCATAGTGGCTCCGAAACTTGGCAACTATTTGAAAATCCTCAGGAGTGTAGGGATGGTTTTGTTCTCTAGCATGATTACGAATGGCCGAAAAAGATTGTTTTTGCAAACAGTTGTGTTTGGTTGAGTTTGTTGTTGTTTTTCCCCAAGCTGCCTGGCCGAACAGCCCCAAGGCCCCGAGCAAGGCCAAGGCCATAACCGAGCGCCCCCACAGAACCCTCCCTGCCGACCACAATAAAGCCTGGATGACCTAAGCCACTCCATGGCGGGGAGCTGAGGAGGGTGCGGAAACGCCCGGGAAACCAAAGCCCCACCCAGGGCCCTGTGCCCCTCAGCAATTATGAAGAGAAAGTTGAGGGGCAAAGGAAAGATGTGACACTTTGGCTTCCAATCTTGGTAGATTAGGAGGTCAATCCACGCAAGAGACGCCGTCACTTGAGATCTAGAAAATATATAAGTAAAAGGAACAGTCAGAGTAAGCTATGGGTATGGCAGAGATCGCTCAGTTCTCACTCTGATAGACCAGCCCATCACCATTGTGTTTGGTTGAGTTGGGTTAGTTTAGTTGTCCCTTAGCTATCATGGGGTGTGGATCTCTTTCGATGTGCTTAGGTTTTTGAGGTACTGTACATGGGTGTTTTTTGTAATTTTGTGATTGTGTGCTTATCAATTATCAAGGAATTTTAGCTTTTTTGTTTGATGTTCATTGTTTACAAGATTGAGTTTGAGGCCAGTGGGTTATGATTAATGTTGTTTTGTATGTATTTGGGAGCTTTTTCACTAGGTATATTTCAGCTTATTAAGTGATAAAATGTATTACATTAGATCCATTTTCTTTCCAATAGTATAATACTTATTTTGTATATTTTTAGGATCAGTCTGTATAGCCTTGTTGATGCCGAAGATTCGAATAATAAACATGCCGTAGCAGCTCTATCTCTATTCTTCCTCTTGTTATGGAAACTGCGGTGCCCTCGGCCCCCTACTGATGTCTTAGTTATATATATATATATATTTATATATATATTTATTTATTTATTCATGCAGTATATGCATGAAATATTGTTACATACTCTTTTTTATTCAGCCTAGCCTATATGAAACGTTTTCAAATTTGTTTTTGTTTTTTGCTGTGAATGGTGTTGGACTGAGCACATATGACAGAATATAGTCGCAACAGTAGAGGAAGGAACGCTATTTCAATTTTTCGTTTAATTAACTTACAAGAGAGAGAGAGAGAGAGGAAAATAATACAGAACAAGATGGGATTAAAATGAGAATAAAAGTTTTCGACAATTAACGTTATATTAAGGGGAGATGGGTCGTGTTCTGGTCCACCTTCTGCCTCATGTTTAACCCCATTACTATTGAGATTATAAGACGTTCGGCCCATTTGTTTGACGATTTTAACACCTTTCACCCCATTTGGTTATCAATGTTAAGACATTCCGTGCCATTTAGGTGTCGATTTTTATCCTGGCGAGTAATAACGAGCCTGTAATTTAAGAGGAACCAGCTTTCGGCAGGGATATTTTTCTACCGAAAAATAGACACATTTATCTTGAAGGTGGGTCAAGGGGGTGCTATTTTAAGCTTGATGGAGGTCTAGTGAGGAAAATAAAACATAAATGAATATATAAAATAATAGACTATAAATATAGCCACCATCCCCTTAACTCCTTCTGTACCGTCGACGTCAACTTAAGTTTAATCTAGCGATATTTAGACGATCTTGTGCAGTTGGAGAAGGATCTGTGGTAGTCAAAATGATTAAGTGAAATGGTTCAAAGTCTGTTAATTACTGGAGGCCCTTTTTATACTGACTTATTATAGTTTAATAAGTCCCCCTATATAAGGGCAAAGGGGAAAGAGGAGTGTGTGGTAACCACCGAGGAATATGTCTTCTAAGCGTAGTAGGGAAGCTATACAGTAGGGTAGTGATTGAGAGAGTGAGAGTGAGAACGGAGAAATGGATAGGCGACGAGCAGGGAGGTTTTAGGAAGGGAAGAGGATGTGTAGATCATATTTTTACCCTGAATTGTGTTGTGGAGAAATATCTGGAGAAGAAACAAAAGGTGTATGTTGCCTTTATGGACTTGGAGAAGGTCTATGACAGAGTGAATAGAGAAGGTTTGTGGAAAGTACTTAGCATATACGGAGTAGATGGCAAATTGCTGAAAGCAGTGAAGAGCATGTATGAGGGTGCAAAGCCGGCAGTAAGTGTGGAGAGTGAGCAGAGCGAGTTCTTTGACCTGAATTTTGATTTGAAACAGGGGTGTGTGATGTCGCCGTGGTTGTTTACTGTATATATGGATGGAATCATGAAAGAAATACTATCAAGAGCAGTGGATGTTGGTGTATCGCTGAAAAGGGAGGGAAGTGAGTGGAAGCTACCTATACTGCTGTTTGCGGATGATACAGTTCTGATGAGTGATAATGAATGGGAGCTGCAGGGTCTGGTAAATGAATTTGGAACAGTGTGCGAAAAACGGAATTTGAAGATAAATGCGGGGAAGAGCAAGGTTATGGTCTTCGAAAGGGATGAAGCCACAGAGTGTGAGGTGAAGCTGAATGGTCAGGCTATGGAGATTGTCAACTGTTTTAAGTATCTGGGCAGTGTGTTCAGTAAAGATGGGACTATGGATGAAGAAGTGTGGGAGAGGGTACAACAGGGGAAGAGGGTTGTAGGAACGCTGAAAGCTGTAACAAGAAATAGGGTGGTCAGTATGGAAGTGAAGAAGTCGTTGCATGACATTGTGGTAATCCCGACACTAACTTACGGAAGCGAAGCATGGACGTTGGGTGAGAGACTCAGACCAAGAGTGAGAGCAGTGGAAATGAATTACTTAAGAAGTGCGTGCGGAGTTACATGGAGGGATAGATAGACTAATGAGGAAGTAAGAAGGAGGTGTGGTGTGGAGGTAGATATGCTGGAAAGTGTGAAAAGGAACAACTTGAGATGGTTTGGCCATATGGAACGTATGGAAAGCGAGAGAATGACTAAGAGGGTGTACGAGAGCGAGGTGGAGGGACAGAGAGGGAGAGGTAGACCGAGAGAGAGGTGGAAGGATGGAGTGAGGAAGTATATGAACAAAGGCGGTGCTGGTTGGGGGGAGGGGCGTCGATTGACTGGGGACAGAGGTGCATGGGGGCGGTTTGTTCGTGGCCACCCCTTCGGGGATCACGGCGTCGGGCAATAGATAGATAGATAGATTATCGTTTAATAGTAGCCAGAATATAATTACAGAGACGTTTCCGGTACAGAAGGGGTTAAGGTGTGTGTGAGGATCGGTAGCCTGTGTGGCAGTAGGTTAGTAAACAAGTTGACCAGTATTGTATTGATTGTTATTTTGAATACCTATGGTTTGTTAATTATGAGAACTTGGCATGAACCCTCTGAGGATCTCTCTCTCTCTCTCTCTCTCTCTCTCTCTCTCTCTCTCTCTCTATATATATATATATATATATATATATATATATATATATATATATATATATATATATATATATATATATACTGTATATATATATATATATGAGCAAGCAAGAGGAAGAGAGAAGGGCCGCGCGCGCGTGTGCATGTGTAACAGTTGGAGAATATGGAAAGGTAGAAATAACTGTGAGCTGAAAGGCAGCGTAGCACAATAGCAGGGGAGGGGAACAAATAAGAAAGCGAAGGAGAAAGGAGAGGACGAAAAAGAAGAGAGAAAAATACTGACTAGGATTAGGGAACAAGAGAGAAGGGGTATTTCAGACGAAGAGAAGGGAGAAATGAATGGAGCACAGATGAACTAAACAAAGACAAACTGTATACGAACAAATGTGTAAAGAATAATTGGAAATTTGAACACAGAGAAACCTTAGGATCATAACAAATTCCCAGACATTCTTTCTTAATTTATTTAACCCCTTCAGCACCATGACGTCTGTTTACCTTTGATTCTGGCTTTAATTAGATGATGCTATGCAGCTTAAGCAGGTTCTATGTTACTAAGAGGGTTTATTGAGATTGGATTTATATACCCATTTGAATCGTGCACGTAGATTACAAACTAAAGAAAATCGTCTAATGGTAAGCAGATTATGATGGAAATTACGTAATGGTGGTGTTACGACCGGCACAACGAAATAAACAAGGGCACTTAATACTGGACTAGAAGATAGGCTATATCTGCAACAACGGTACGCTAATTCCAAACCCTCGAACTATTAATCCTTAAAGATTGGGGCCGGACTTAAGTCCGGCTCCAATTTGCAGCAAGTTAGGAGCATTATTAAGGCTTTTAAAGGGTTAAAATCGAGAGCAAATGGCCGGGAGCGCAGCGGGCCAGACACCCGACTCCCAGGGCTTACCGCCGCCCATTAACCCATGTTCCCTGTGTTCTCGAGAGGCTGGCAGTGTAGCCAGTAGTGAGCATAGCTGGGAAAAATATGCCGCTATACGCTAAACTCCCATATTACTGGAATCATTGTATGAAAATCACGAGTGCTACGTAGCTCATTCTGGTCTCATTTTGAAGCTTTTAGCGCCTAGTTTTTTGCTAAATATATATTTTTTTTCATGCAGATACTTGATTTATCATTCAGGAGGGCCGGAATATGCGCAAATAAGCCCAAAACACCCCCCTGCTAGACAAGGGTTTAGCCGGTGAACAAAACACTTAAACCCTCCAGAGTTAATCTACTGGATAACGGGGTATCAATTAACTGGGTTTAGTGCACTTCTACAAAGGCTTTCCGGTGACGGCAAAGCCAACTCACAACAGGAGTAGCCTACTTACGTTACTAAAATGCTCTCAAGTAATAACAATGCTTAAATATATACTGTGTGAGTGTGAGTCTGAAATCAACACTAAACTCTTCAATGCTCTATGAAAACACTGGAAGTCTAGTCCTACAGCAAACAGATCTGGAATCTTCTGAAAACGTCTGATGATCTAAGATGCTCGTCGAATATAGAACAGAAATAATGCAGGGGCAGGACACCCAAAGCGTGTATCTTAAATACACCAATAAGTAGGATACATATATATAAAACAAGGGAGTGCAACAACTCTGTGACAGCACTAATAACAGCCACTCAAAAACAGTACTTCCTTAGCCAAGGAAACAGCCAAACTGGGTTGTGCACTATGCATCAACCTAGGCTAAAATATTACGTGAATAATTCCTAAAGCATACGCAGTTAAAGTTAATAAATACAATGCTGTCTTTCTTACTAATAAAGTCTAGCAGCGGCATAAAAGGTACAAGGAGCCTAGGCAGAGCGCAAGCATGCTCGTAGCCTACTGTCTCCCCTGAACAGATTTCCCCTTATGTTATGTTAAGTGACTAGGAGGCTCTCTTGGTAAGTCCAGATCTCAAGTATCTGGTCTTACCCTGGCGCTCCACAAAGGTCAACAAAATGAGGTAGCAAGCATACAAGCAAGAGTAGACAAAAGCCCTTCGCTTGTATACTGCTACGCTCGCAAAGGAAAAATATGCACAAGGGTTACAGGCTACCTAGCTCCGTCGAAGTCGTACAGGCTCTGACTTGCCATATACATAACTCAGACAATGACCATCGATACCCTCCACTGTCTAGCAATAAATAGTAGGAAAGAACAACCCCATAATTAGAAGCAGCCAATACTATGATACCATGTGACTATGACTCTAATAATCCCTAAAGCTAGTGCAAAACATATAAGTGAGAACTGGTGCTGGTAATACGACTGGCCGACTATGGAAGTCGTATGCAGAACCAGAAGGGATGGATAAATGAATAAAGATGAGAAGTATTGGAAAGAAGGAGTTCAGAGAGAGAAACAGCAGTAAAGAGGGTTAGATTGGGGACCGATTGCAATGGACGTCTAGGACCAAGCACAACATACCAAGTTCTGAGGAGACACGCGGGAAGGATTCCCCACCCACCGAGCTAAGACAGCGGCCCCCAATCACAGACGACTACGTCATGTAGAGCAGGCGTCATATGACACGCCAGGCCCGCCGGCCAATCACGAGCGAGTGGCACAGCCCAAGCGAGGAATGCACACGTACATACACACGCACACACTACCACCTCGCTGCTTCCCTTATCTCTCTCTCCTTGCAACTTCACACTACTATTATCTTATAACTCTATCAATGATATAAAATACTTCCAAGTGTCACAGACAAGAATGAAGACAAACACTAATCTGTCTGTGACAACATGAATACTAAGAAAGAAAGAACATCGTTCTACGATTATTATAGCCCATTTCACTGCCCTGGCGAGCGCTAGCGAGTACGAGTACATTCTGGCAAGCTGGCCAGCATAACAGTGGTGAAGGGTTAAATGTTGTAAGTGAGCTTAGATACATCGTGAAATGAAGGAAACTCTCAAGTTTACGAACTCTTACACTTACTTACCCTATAATGGGTATTGTACAATGTTATAATGACCATTCGTAAGATTATCCCGTAACCTTGATATTAGCTCATTTCCAAATATCTTATCCATTTATCTATACAATACGTAGTTGATGCTGTGAAAAATAATCTTTGCATTGTATATAGCAATGCTCAGAAAATATATTTACCACCGTCATATAACATTTTATTTAAATAATAATATTTATAATAATAATAGTAATAATAATAATAATAATAATAATAATAATTCTAATAAAGTAATAATAATAATTGTTATGCCAGGCTTTTGCTGGGGTTAACTGAACTATTTAGGTAGGTTCTTGACTGGAGAAGTTGAATTCACATGCACACATGCATAAAGGCAATAGAGAAAAAATATAATACAGAGTACAATCATAGGTTATATTATTCAGTGTAACTATAATGTAATATACAGTTACTGCCAGACATGGATAGGTATATATACAAGTTGCAGAGCACGAACGAGGATACACAATAAGTTCCAGGGGACTGACACTATGCACTTTCGGGATTTACACTAAGCACTTCCGGCGATATGGCACTTCCGTGGCACTTCCGACGAGGTTCTTGGGCCGTGGTGGTGGTCCTGTCGTGTGGTGATGACAGTGTGACGCCTCCCGGCGTTAGCAGAATGGTTGCGTGGGGCATTGCAGCTCGCTAGCGCTCGCCAGGATGGGTGGATAGGCTACAGTTGTCCTAGAATGATCTGCTTTATTTCATTAGTGTCGTGTTGCCACAGACAGTCTAGAAGTGGTCTTTGTTTTGGTCTGTGACCGTGCCTTATATTTTATATTCGCTATAATATAAATGTTGCTTGTGTGGGAGGCGAGCGAGAGAGTGTGAGGGAGTACACCCGGCAGCGAGGTGAGCTATGACGTGACTCGCTTGGGCGCTGACGGCGTTGGCGGCCGGGTGGTCAACTAGTCCGTTCCCGTCGCGGCCTCGTGTTTTTTACCAGCTCAGAGCTTGCCTGACACGCGTATCGCCTACATCCTTTGCAATTCTGTCCCCCATACTCGCGACTTTGCATACTATCTCTCTCTCTCGACTTTTCCTTTCTCATTCTCTAATCTTTATTAAACTCAACATCCCTTCTGGTTTCAGCATAGACGTTCACCGTCGACCAGTCGTATTGTACGCGAAGCTCTCAGATATTTCCATGTATTAGGTTAACACCTTACGAGCGGCCTATACGGTTTATTTATGTGTACCGCACAGCGGGGTGTTTTTAGCCAAAATAGGGCTGTTTACGTGATCATTTTCATGCCTAAATAAGACCCAGAACGTAAAACAAGTACCTATCCCTGAAAGGGCATAAACAGAGCTTTCGAATGACACCATAACGATCCTTGTATGATGGATAGTTTTCTTGCAATAACCGTGCAACGCGAGTGCAAAAAGCAGGTAATTCGGTACTTTCAGTACATAATTGAGTATGTAGCGAGTGAGAGAGGGAGGAGGGAGCTGAGATTTGTGTCAGTAGGTTCGCCGCGGTGGTCTGGAGCAGTCATACGCTCGCTAGTCTCCTGCCACCACTTGTCTCTCTCTCTCAGCCACATTACGTGCTGAAATTGCCACTCGAGTTATGTCGAGCGCCGCCACATAGTCCAGCTTTATTTAACTCGACTTATGTTGCTCGCCGCTATTTATGGGTTAAGGAGGTATTATGCTTTATTGAGGTTTAGAGAGACGGACTTTTCCGTATGTGTCCTCTCTCGGGAAGGTTGTAGACCGGTATATGTCTCCCTTGCAAGGTGTTGAGTGATTCTTCTTGGTTATCTAAAGCTAGACTAGGGGTAAGGTTACTGTGTAGTTGTCTCCGATGTGTGCAGTGTTAGCTAAGCTCTGCACGACATCGACAGGTACTGTGGGAGCCTAAGTTGTCTTCGGGTTGGTTTACTTTGCGAGCACAGCGCTGTGGTGTGAGAGGGCCATAGCCTATCCCTCACAACATAGTGCTGCCTCTTTGTGTTGACTTCTGAGGGATTGCCAGGATAGAGCTAGGTACTAGAGACCTAGATTTATCAAGAGAGCATCCCCGTCATATAACGTAATCTTCATTATACCACCCTGGGACAACGTTAGGCTACGTGCCGCATGCTCGCCCATTGTTGCCCTGCCTTGATACCCCAGCTAGACTTTATTAACTGAGCAGACACTGGTTAGAGATAAGCCCCATTATTATATGTATGCAGCATTATTATTCACTGCACTTTTGAGCCGAGGTTGTTGTTGAGTTGCACAGCCCTAGTAGGCTGTTGCGTTGTGTCACGAAGCATTTCTTTAGTTGTCGAGCATTACTACCTTTGCGCAGTCTTTATTATTCGCCTGCCTATTATTACTATATGTCCTAGCATTTATTGTGACCCGTATTCTGCATTATAATTGTTCAAGATTCTTTACGAACATCTTCCCAGCATCAGACTTATTTCAGAAGTTTCCAGTTGATGTTGCAGGACTAGCATTGCACTTTCTTTAATACAGGAGTGCCAGTTATTTGAGTATCTACCGTAACGTTAATTAATCACGTTAACTATCTTTTCTTTGTGTAACATAATCGAGTAATCTTTTACTGTTTGAGAATAGGCTGTTTCATTAAGCGTCAGCCTAGTGTATGTGCACCAGTTACCGAGTCATAGGATACCTCGTTGTCCAGGCACGACTCAGGGCAGTAATGGTGTTTTGTTTTCCAGTGTTTAAGGCAGGGGTTGGATCTAGTGTTACCGTTGTTGCTTTTTGCCATTATCTAGTCCAATGTTGAAGAGCCCTGTGTCTTTGAGAACCTGGATTGTAACAAATGGCGACCTAGCTCAGGATCTTGTGAACTAAGAGATAATTGCAGGATTGTTGTGGTCATTTGTTTTATTGAGGAATATAGTGGGCACGTTAGATTTTTTTTGGCTAAGTAGTATAGCACTTGAGAGTTTTCAGACATTTTTGGCAAGTGAATAGTACTACATAAGAGCTTGGGTACTTTTTTTTTTTTTTTATAAACGTGAGAATTTTTGGTAGGCACCATGGGAGACGAATCAGATCATACTGAGGGTTCAGGGAATGATGCAGGCTCTGATGGGCAGATGCCAGGGGGGTTAGTAACTAGTGAGGAGGCCGCAAACAAGTTTTTGGAGGTGCCTATAACAGCTGATCGACTAGAGGGAATTAGCAAGTATGGTCTACAGTGTTTGGCTTCCCTCGTGGGGCTTAAGGTGGCTCATGGCATCAAGAAGAACGATTTGAGGGCTTGCGTACTGGGGGCGGCTAGTGAGGTCCAGGGTGGAGAGGGTGCTCGGGGACTTCTGCTTGAGCCCCCCCTCCACTCTACTCCCATCGGGACCTCTAGGATGCCGGAGTTTAGTACGTTCCCGCAGGCCGATAGCCGCTGGCAGCGTGGTTTAGGATCGCTGGGTGGGCCTCCAATAGGTGCACCACCTCCTCAAAGTTTCACTACAGAAATGCTCTTCCAGCTTGAGATGGCTAAGAAGCAGGCTGAGCGTGAGGAACGTCTCGCTAAGGTTAAACAGCAGACTGATCTCGAACTCGCGAGAATAGAAGCCCAGTCGGAGGCTGAGTCTACCAGGTACCGTGCAGATATCGATCTTGAGAAGACTCGGGTGGAAACGACAGGGCAACGTCTCGGTGGTGGGAATTGTGGGCATGATCAGTCTTTGTCACACCTGTTGAAGCTAGTCCCTGTATTTGATGAGTCGGGTGTCACCAAATTTTTCATGAGATTCGAGAAGAAGTGCCAGGAACACCAGTGGCCTGGGGAGAAGTGGGCAGCCCTTGTTTCCTCTAGACTTGTGGGCAAGGGCTTATGATGCATTGCCTATAGAGTCGTGTATTATCTATGAGGAACTCAAGGAGGCTGTCCTGAGAGAATACGAACTACAACCAGAGACGTACAGGTTGAAGTTCCGGGGTGTTACCAAGGGTCGGGAGAGCACCTTTTTGGAACATGCCCGGGAGCTGTCCGATGCATTTGGGAATTGGCTGAGGTCGGAGAAAGCTACTACGTTTGACGACATTAAACAGTTGGTGCTTTTAGAGCAGTTTTTCAAATGCACGGGCGGCGACCTGACGTTAAAGAAAAGAAAGAAAAGCAACTAAAAACTCTACAGGAGGCAGCTGAGATGGCTGACCGCCGGCTATCACTAATTCGTGGGTGCGGGTCTGCCCAGCGTAGTGAGGCAGGTAACAAGGGGCGTGACGCCCCACCCCCCCGAGTTAGTGATATACCTTATGCAAACAAGTACAAGAGCCATGATACCAAGACTGACCACAAGACTAGCACTGTCCCGTTTAAGAAGGGGCCGGGCCCTTCCCAGTACCAAGGGAAGCCCAAAGGGGAGTTGGAGTGTTATCATTGTCATAAAAAGGGGCACTTTGCAAGAGTCTGTCCTAGCAAACCACCTACAGGAGCTGTGTCTTTGGCCTGCAACATTGGTGTGTCTCCGAAGTCGTCTGAGTTTGCCCGGGGCAGTTCGTCAGAGGCTGAGGCACAGCCAATGCAGAAGCACCTGGGAGGCTCGAACCCTGCTCAGGATGTTTTTTGCGACCATAGAGGGCGGGGTTGCGTGATGTGGGCGGGGCGCAAGTATGGAGTAGAGGTCTTGCGTGATACAGGTGCTTCCCAGACTCTGATGAAAAACTTGACTGGCTACCCTATAAACGCGGCTCGGGTGGTAGTGGTGCAGGGTATTAATGCAACTCGGTCATACCCGCTGGTGCGGTTGGAGTTGGAGGTGGATGGTGTGGCACGTGAACTGGATGTCGGGATTGTGGAGAAACTGCCAGTGGAGGGCGTCGACCTTCTTCTCGGCAACGACTTTGCAATGCCCGCTTCTGAGGTTCTACCCTTAGTTGTTGCCGAGAGGCCGGCCGACGTGAGTATGGAAGAGCAAGAGTGGGTCGAGCGGTGCCAGACACAGCCCATGGCGTGTGTTGTCACTCGAGCTCGGGCAGCTAAAGTGTCACAGCCTTGTCCTCCGTCTTCAGACCAGCGGAGGAACGATCAACAGGAGGAGGCTAAAGCTGGAGTTGGTTTTAAGAGTTTTGACTCGGCGGCTCTCCTGGTAGATTCAGTATTAGCACCATTACTTAATTCTGGAGTAGCCCCTGGGCCTGTCATCGAGAGTGACGAGGCTGGGCATGACGAGTCTCCACGACAGCAACGTTATGTACATCGAGAGAGACAGAGGGAGCAGCCCAGTATCGGGGAAGGTCATGCATTGCTCCGGGAGCAGTTAGATCGCTTGGCACCCTCAGATATACGTCGGTTGCAACTAGAGGACCCTGAGCTCCAAACGTGTGCTAATGGAGCTGTAGAGCTCGACGAGGATGGCGATGTACAGCCAGGAGATTTTTTTTATTTAGAAGGCATCCTCTATAGGCGTTTTCAAGACCCTAAACGTAGTTGGCAAGAGGGGTCCGGAGTAGTGGACCAGTTGGTGGTGCCACGGGAGTGCAGGGATAGCCTACTGAGGTTGGCACATGACGTACCACTGGCAGGACATCTAGGGGTGAGAAAAACGGTGGCAGCTTTAGAAAAATTGTTTTGGTGGCCGGGGTTGAAGGGGCAGGTGGTAACCTGGATAGCAATGTGTCATACGTGCCAGAGGGTTGGAAAACCTAACCAAACAATTCCGAGAGCCCCGTTGCACCCCATTCCTGTCACTGGACCACCCTTCAGTAAGGTCATCATTGATATGGTCGGACCCCTACCCCCTACTAGTGCCGGTAATAAATTTCTATTAACTATCATGGATGTGGCCACTCGTTATCCTGATGCATATCCAATGAGAAGTGGCACGGCGAAAACTGTTGTCCGGAACCTGCTCTTGTATTGCTCGCGGTATGGTTACCCGCAAGAGGTGCAATCGGACCGAGGTTCTAATTTTACATCTAATCTGTTCAAACAAACTATGATTCAGCATGGCATCAGCACTGTCGTCTCTTCTGCGTATCACCCGGAGAATCAAGGGGTGTTGGAGAGGTGGCACGCCACGCTGAAAAGCATGCTTCGATGTTACTGCGCAGAGAATGGAAAGGATTGGGATCTTGGTCTGCCGTATGTTTTATTCGCGGCAAGAGAAGTACCTGGAGAGAGTCTCGGTTTCAGTCCGAATGAGCTTGTTTTCGGGCATCAGGTGAGGGGCCCTCTCCACATGGTGAAGGAGATTTGGGAGGGTACCGCTAAGCCATGTTCTATGTTGAGATACGTCCTCGAGAGCAGAGAGAGAATGCTTAGAAGTCTGGAGCTGGCCGGGCGTAATTTGGTGAGTTCGCAGGCCCGTATGAAGGACAGGTACGATACTAAGGCGAAACTCCGGGAGTTTCAGGTAGGTCAAGAGGTGTTGGTCCTGTTGCCTTTGTCAGGTCATCCTCTGGCTGCCAAGTACGCTGGGCCTTATCGGGTGGTGTCAAAGATCTCCGATCTAGATTACCTAGTTGCCACTCCAGACCGGAAGAAGCGTAACCAACTATGCCACATTAATTTGTTGAAGGAGTATGTTAGGCGCCCACCTGAGTCACTAGCTGTCCCTGTGTTGACCTGCTGCGGTCATGGTGGAGAAGGAGAGGGGGGCAGCAATGATCAGGTGGATGATAACTGGGATTGTCATGTCTCGGCTGATCAGTGGGCGGGGAATTCGAGCCAATGTGCGCACGATGCTCTGGCGCACCTGCCGGAGGAACAGCAGGTGGCAGTGCAGCGCCTGTTCGATTCATACCCCACTGTATTTGCCGAGCACCCAGGCCTCACTACTCAAGCGGTGCATGATGTCGATGTAGGAGAGCACCCCCCCTTCAAGTCGATACCTTATCGGGTGCCACCCATTAAACTCCCAGCGCTCAGGGATGAGCTGGAGTATATGCTGGCGAGAGGCTTGATCGAGAAGAGGGAAGTACGGTGGACTTCTCCTGTCACTCTGCAGCCCAAACCTGATGGAAAATTTCGGTTCTGCATTGACTTTAGGCGGTTGAACGGGTTGACCCCCACCAATGCATATCCTCTTCCCCGGGTGGATGACAGTGTGGATAAGATCGGGAAAGCAAGGTACTTGACCAAGGTAGACCTCGTCAAAGGCTACTGGCAAGTACCACTGTCTGAGCGTGCTAAAGAGGTGTGCGGGTTTGTGGTGGATGGCAGTACTTACCGTTGCAACGTGATGCCATATGGTCTGAAAAATGCACCGGCCACTTTCCAGAGCTTAATGAACGACATCGTAGCCGACATCCCTAACTGTACTGTCTACCTTGATGACATGATCATTTATGACAACGATTTCCAAAGTCACTGTGAGCACATAGAAGCCTTATTTAGTCAACTTAGTAAAGCAGGCTTGGTGGTTAATCTGGGCAAGTGTGACTTTGTGCAAGCCACGGTGCAGTATCTGGGGTTTGTGGTTGGGTTAGGGCAGGTGAGCCCGCCCCAACAGAAGATACAGGCTATCGACTTGTTCTCCAGGCCGACCACCAAGCGGCAGATCATGAGATTTTTGGGTATGATTGGGTATTACCGCCGCTTTATAAGAGGCTATTCTACTGTGTTAGCTCCTTTGACAGATCTACTAGCCAAAGATAAAAATTCCGCTGGGCACCTGAGTGTGAGCAGGCGTTTCGAGTAGTTAAACACCTTTTATGCACTCACCCTATCATCAGGGCCCCGGACTTTGAACGACCATTTCAGTTGGCGACTGATGCCAGCGGAGTAGGGCTGGTGCCATACTTTTGCAGACAGACGAGGAAGGTCTTGAGCATCCAGTCAGTTTCTTTTCAAAGAAATTTAATTCAGCACAGAAAAACTATTCGGTTGTTGAAAAGGAACTGCTGGCAATCGTGTTAGCGCTCAGACACTTTGAGGTCTATGTTCCTGCATATGGGCCAGTCGTGGTAGTGTATACCGACCACCACCTGCTTAAATTCCTCAATCAATTCCACAACCGGAATATGAGGCTGACCAGATGGTCGCTCATGTTGCAAGAGTACAACTTAGACATTCGCCATATTGCCGGTTGTGAGAATGTGATTGCGGACTGTCTGTCGCGGGTGGAGGATCCGGGGTAAGCTACCACAGTATGTTGGTATAGCCGCCTGTCTTAGTCCGCGGTGTATTTTTGCGCTGGTGCTTGTTGGCTCGCGTGTGTAGCATCAGCGTAGGGTCGCAGGGCAGGAGTTGTTGGCTTTGATTAGAAGAAAATTAGGCTACATCTATAGTAGCCGCCAAAAACAACATTAAAATAAAATATAAAAAATTAAATAAAAACTCTTTCTTTTTAATAATTAATTTTAAGATAATATTGTAGCTGAGTACTGAGTGCAGATGATTTTCCCTCAGTAGGCTGTGCTTCTTAAAGCTCGCTCTGGGAGCACAATGTTATGAATTAATGTATTATATTTGGGAAGGGTGATAAGATTTGTTTATATATAAAATGTTGTTGTATTTTTGTTTTGAGGAAACTGAGCTTGCATTCCATGAGAGGCGGAGTGGTTAGGAGTGGCAGATTCTAGCGACATTCTGCCTGTTCAGATATGGGCTCATGGTTGAGTGTCCCATATCTTGGGGGGGTGTGACGCCTCCCGGCGTTAGCAGAATGGTTGCGTGGGGCATTGCAGCTCGCTAGCGCTCGCCAGGATGGGGGGATAGGCTACAGTTGTCCTAGAATGATCTGTTTTATTTCATTAGTGTCGTGTTGCCACAGACAGTCTAGAAGTGGTCTTTGTTTTGGTCTGTGACCGCGCCTTATATTTTATATTCGCTATAATATAAATGTTGCTTGTGTGGGAGGCGAGCGAGAGAGTGTGAGGGAGTACACCCGGCAGCGAGGTGAGCTATGACGCGGCTCGCTTGGGCGCTGACGGCGTTGGCGGCCGGGTGGTCAACTAGTCCCTTCCCGTCGCGGCCTCGTGTTTTTTACCAGCTCAGAGCTTGCCTAACACGCTTATCGCCTACATCCTTTGCAATTCTGTCCCCCATACTCGCGACTTTGCATACTATCTCTCTCTCTCGACTTCTCCTTTCTCATTCTCTAATCTTTATTAAACTCAACATCCCTTCTGGTTTCAGCATAGATGTTCACCGTCGACCAGTCATATTGTACGCGAAGCTCTCAGATATTTCCATGCATTAGGTTAAGGAGGTATTATGCTTTATCGAGGTTTAGAGAGACGGACTTTTCCGTATGTGTCCTCTCTCGGGAAGGTTGTAGACCGGTATATGTCTCCCTTGCAAGGTGTTGAGTGATTCTTCTTGGTTATCTAAAGCTAGACTAGGGGTAAGGTTATTGTGTCGTTGTCTCCGATGTGTGCAGTGTTAGCTAAGCTCTGCACGACATCGACAGGTACTGTGGGAGCCTAAGTTGTCTTCGGGTTGGTTTACTTTGCGAGCACAGCGCTGTGGTGTGAGAGAGCCATAGCCTATCCCTCACAACATAGTGCTGCCTCTTTGTGTTGACTTCTGAGGGATCGTCAGGATAGAGCTAGGAACTAGAGACCTAGATTTATCAAGAGAGCATCCCCGTCATATAACGTAATCTTCATTATACCACCCTTGGACAACGTTAGGCTACGAGCCGCATGCTCGCCCATTGTTGCCCTGCCTTGATACCCCAGCTAGACTTTTTTAACTGAGCAGACACTGGTTAGAGATAAGCCCCATTATTATATGTATGCAGCATTATTATTCACTGCACTTTTGAGCCGAGGTTGTTGTTGAGTTGCACAACCCTAGTAGGCTGTTGCGTTGTGTCACGAAGCATTTCTTTAGTTGTCGAGCATTACTACCTTTGCGCAGTCTTTATTATTCGCCTGCCTATTATTACTATATGTCCTAGCATTTATTGTGACCCGTATTCTGCATTATAATTGTTCAAGATTCTTTACGAACATCTTCCCAGCATCAGACTTATTTCAGAAGTTTCCAGTTGATGTTGCAGGACTAGCATTGCACTTTCTTTAACCCTTAATTAGCGGCTCACCACATAAGTCGAGTTAAATAAAGCTGGACTATGTGGCGGCGCTCGACATAGGTCGAGTGGCAATTTCAGCACGTAATGTTGCTGAGAGAGAGAGACAAGTGGTGGCAGGAGACTAGCGAGCGTATGACTGCTCCAGACCACCGCGGCGAACCTACTGACACGAATCTCAGCTCCCTCCTCCCTCTCTCACTCGCTAAATACTGAATTATATGGGGAAAGTACCGAATTACATGCTTTTTGCACTCGCGTTGCACGGTTATTGCAAGAAAACTAGCCATCATAAAAGGATCGTTATGGTGTCATTCGAAAGCTCTGTTTATGCCCTTTCAGGGATAGGTACTTGTTTTACGTTCTGGGTCTTATTTAGGCATGAAAATGATCACGTAAACAGCCCTATTTTGGCTAAAAGCACCCCGCTGGGCGGTACATATAAATAAACCGCATAGGCCGCTCGTAAGGTGTTAATACAGGAGTGCCAGTTATTTGAGTATCTACCGTAACGTTAATTAATCACGTTAACTATCTTTTCTTTGTGTAATATAATCGAGTAATCTTTTACTGTGTGAGAATAGGCTGTTCCATTGAGCGTCAGCCTAGTGTGTGTGCACCAGTTACCGAGTCATAGGATACCTCGTTGTCCAGGCACGACTCAGGGCGGTAATGGTGTTTTATTTTCCAGTGTTTAAGGCAGGGGTTGGATCTAGTGTTACCGTTGTTACTTTTTGCCATTATCTAGTCCAATGTTGAAGAGCCCTGTGTCTTTGAGAACCTGGATCGTAACAACAGCAGGACTGAAGATGTTGTAGAACTCTTGGGTTTGGGGTCTTAAATGAATATGTTCCGTTCTACCAGTGTTATACGTAACATATCATCGGATTAACGTGAGAAGTTATACCAGATGTTATACTGTCTCGCTCAACTATCCTGACCTTAATAAGAGTTTTTCAAGGACTTTGGATTGGTTTATTTTGGGCCTTTTACGTATACGTGTCATATTGCCAGTGCCTGGGACAACGCATCGTATGGACTCTATGCAGAGTGCAGTTATGCAATTGCTACGGTATCTCGAGAGCCCTTACTTAGAAGAAGCCAATTGCCAGTGCGCGAACTTCTAATATGTATCAGATAGGGTCGGTTTACTACCGCTAAAGTGCAACGTCAGTACAGCTTTCTTTAGCGACAGTAATTCCTGATGATCGAGGCAGAATTAATATTGAGTTGCCACCATGGTGATTCAATAACAATTCCTTTGTAGAGCCAAGATCTAAACCATCCTCAATAAACCTTTATATGCCAGTGCTTTAACCCTCGGGGCCTGGGCTGTCTCTCCAAAGGACGGAGCTCGTATCCGGGCGATCTGGCCGAATATCAACAAAAGTAAACTAAGGCTAATCTCGCTTAATATATTACGTACATTAATCAAACATATATAGAAATGGGCGCCTTACCTTGCCGCGTAGAATGGCGTTGAGTAGAGCTCTCTAGCTCAACTGGTTCCGGAGTGATGGTGATGGAAGTGGAGGTAACTTTTGCCCGTATTTACCTCGGCGCGTCCGAACACTCAACCGCGGCCCCGGCTACGACACCCAGTTGCACTCGTCGCTCCACCCGCAATTATGACGGGAAGCGATTTGATAGTGTTTTATAGTTTATTATGTCATTTATTATAGTTATTATGTTATTTTCACTCAATAAAGTTATTTACATGAACTTATTTGTGTCTCTGTCACTTATTACTTAGTTGTATTATTATTATTATGATTATAGTGTCACTTTCACTGAACTTTGATAATTGATAGTGTCATTTTCACTGTTATGTATTGTTAGGTAAGCTAATAACATATACTGTATAGTGTCACTTTCACTTGTTCATATTGTTATGAAGGCACTTATTATTACTTGTGTGTGTCTCTTTCACTTATACTTAATTTGATTATTATTATACTGTCACTTTCACTGGACTAGGCTTATTGATAGTGTCTTGTTCACTTATTTATTGCTAGAAATATATATTTTAGTGTCACTTTCACTTGTTCATATTGTTATTAAAGGCACTTATTATTACTTATATGTGTCCTTTTCACTTATACTTAGTTATATTATTATCATTAGCCTACAGTTGAGTGTCACTTTCACTGGTGTCACTTCCACTTCAAAAGTTTGTTAGAGTGTGGAAGTCGTTGAAGCAGGTGGCAGCACACAGTCCAACTTGACACTTGAGGCATTCCCAAGTGGTTTTTGTGGCTTTGCGGGGTCTGCGAGTTGTGTGGCGGCACACATGGCACCTCTTCTGCACTCTTGACTTAGTATGAGTACCCTGGAAAGGAAGGGCGTTGAGCTGATGCTTCCTGAAAAAGTCAGCACACCCCCTTCTGTCCAGCTGGCCTGGTCCTTGTAGTGGCCTCCCTGGTGTACCCGCATGTTTAGCCAGGAGCTCAAGTAGCACCTGCTTGTGGAACTTCCGCAGGGACTTGTACTTCTTGGCTCCTGGAGTCCTCAGACGGTAGATGTTGTAGGCATTGAGGACCGACATATCTACCGTATGCAGGATAAACTTCTTGTACCACCTGCAAGATGTTCGCAGGCAGTCGATGAAGCCCATCTGCATGTCAGACTTGTCAACGAGGTGCATGTTGAGGTTGTAATGCAGGACAGCAGCTGGTTTCCGGACGGGGTTCTTGGTTCTTCGGTCCACCTTCCCTGTGGCGACCATCTCGGCCTTGTGGCATGTGGTGAGGAGGTTGACATTGCGCTGGTCATGCCAGTGGATGGAGAGGATGGGGCCACTCTTCTTGTGGAAGATGTCCACCTTTTACGTCTTGGTTGGGTAGCCTGGCATGCCCTTCCTCTTGCCCTTGACTGTGCCGACAGTTCCGGTCTTGCGGTCATGGAGGTACTTGGTCAGGAGAGGCGACGTGTAGTAATTATCTGTGTAGAGGATGTGGTTTTGATTGAAGTGCCTCTCCATCATCTTCTTCACTACAGCGCCACCAAAACCAATGAGGGGGTCAGTCACAATTTCTCCACCCTTGCCGCTGTACACCACAAAGTCCAGCACATACCCCGTCAAACAGTCGCAGAGGACGAAGAGCTTGATGCCGGAGCGGTGTCTATTGGACAGGATATACTGTCGGAAGTGCAGCCTACCATGGAACAGGACCAGAGACTTGTCGAGGCACATCTTCTGGAAAGGAATCAGGTAGGTAGTTAACTGATGACGTATCATGTCATACAGATTCCTGATCTTCCATAATGAGTCGGGAAGGTGGACTGCCATGTTGTTTGTCAGGTGGAGATAGGAGAGGATGTCGAAGTACCTTTCCCTGGACATGTACTTGCCAAATGCTGGAGTCGTTATGATGTCGCCAGTGATCCAGTAGTTTGCCAGAGCGTGCTTCCTGATATGTGTCATCAGCATTGTGAGTGCCAAGAACACATATAGTTCTGCCACAGTAACAGCTCTCCATGACACCATCTTGGCACTGGTCTTCCTCCCAAGAAAGTTGGCACAGATCTCATGATGGTTGTTGGTCTCCTCGAAGAGGTATTCCATGACTTCATTGTCATAGAAGCCACAGAAAATTTCACTGGGGGTAGCATCTGGGCTACAGGGAAATGTTGGTGACACCCCGGACCCAATCTGTATCTCGTCAAAGGCAGGACAATCTGGCTCAAAATCAGCCCCATCTGTCCACACAAACAGGTCTGATGCTGATGCTCGTGCAGGTGCAGCAGGCACACGCCCTGGATGCCCTGGCACACGCCCTTGGCCACGCGGACGCCCACGCCCACGCCCTGGGGCAGCGGCGTTGGCAGCCTGACCACGTCCACGACCTCGCCCTCTCACTCGTCTTGCCGGGACTTCCTCCTGTTCCTCTTCCTCTTCCTCTTCCTCCTCAGGCGACGTCAGGTCATCTGGGCAATGTTGGGGTCGTCAGCATCCTCTTCAGGAGACAATTCTGGTTCAGAAGTGACCGGGCGTCGGCGGCGTGGGGCGTGGGAGGCTGCGGGAGCTTCAACAATGGGAGCCTCGGCCCCGGGAGTTGGGCTCCTTTTGCGGCGAGCCGAGGGCTTCTCCGCATCAAATAATGCTCTGCGGTGTGTTGAGGGCTGTACCACATCACCAATACCACTTAAAGAGGCCCTTTGGTCCTCCTGAAGGAGAGATGAAGCCGAGGGCTGTGGGTGACCCACACGGCGTCCCGGGTCAAGGCGTCGTGACAAAGGAATGCGGGTGGTTGCTAGTCCAGGGTCGGCGTCACTATCACTCTGTTCAGCTTCCCTAGCCTTTTCTGCGGCTGCCCTGCGTGCTTTTTTAGCTGCACTTTTCACCAGCGACTGTTTATAAAAATATTTGCCCACTTTCAAGGGCGTACGGGCAGGCAAAGGGGAAGGTCCTGGAGTAGGGCTATGGCTAGGCCTAGGCCTAGCCCTAGGCTGACCTACGAAAGATGGCGAGGGGGTAGGCCTACCTTCTAGCACACTTGGAAGTTCAATAGCACCTTCCTGAAACACTTCCACATCAGGATCATCACTACTGTCTCCCCCCTCAAACAAATCCACATAATTGTCGTCTCCAAAGCCAACGAAATCTTCTTCTTCGCTTGCACTGATAAATGTTTCTTTGTCCACCAAGCTTTCGCCACTGCTCTCTTCAATATCAAAGAGTTCTCGCTGTATGGCGCTATCACTCAACAAACGCTTCACTTTCTTTCGTTGAGCTTTCTTCTCTGTTGCTACAGGCGTCGAAGTTGCTAGTGGGGTAGCAGTGGGGCCCGCGGGAGGTTGCACCGAATCGGACGCGTCGGAATTCATTTTTCCTGTATTACTCGCTATGGCGGCCACGTATGAACTGATAACGCTAGTAGTTGAGGCATGGTGGCGCTGCGATCACCCCTGCAAAACAATATTTGGCCGCCCGAATTTTGAAGCACGCTTTCAACCGCAGGCCTTTTAACAGGACACCCGGGCTCCTGCCCTTCTTTCGTGGTGTTCTTTGAAATGGACACCCGGGCTGGAAGGGTTAATAGTTTAGTGAGTATAGCCAAAGTCTTCCAGCTCTTAAAATCTCTTCTAGTGAAGTATGGTTTAAGAGCTTTCCAACTGTTGTAGATCTAAACTTTGCCTGTCATAGTCTTACCGCTTGTGGCGTTTCTCCAGGTGTCCCTTCTCCTGGCAAGAAGGGTGGATGTGCTGGGAGGAGGGCTTGTGGCGGCTGGGGTAGCCCCTCTGGATTTCTCTATCACGGCGGTGGTGCAGCTTGGAGGAAGAAGGGCGCGTGGTGGTGTAGGATCTATGCAGGTTTTTACATGCCTTACCTTACTTCTGGTTCGTCTTTCTCCTGTCACTGTTTGGATTCCTAAACGTGACTATTATGACCTTTCCAGGTGTTGGAGGAAGTGTAGGCGTGATGGAGGAGATTCGGGCGTATTCTGGTGGTGTGGCACTTGGGACTTCTTTCCTCGGGGTGTAGTGGCAAGGGTGGTAATATTACTTTTTGGCGGTGTTGTGTTTCCACTCTTTTTGTCTTTTTATTTCAATAATAATAATAATAAATAATAATAACACTAGCTTTATAATAACTAACACAAGATTTATATTGTGTGCATCAGTACACCAGCCCCATAGAAGAAGAATCTATCTATCTATGTATGTATATACTCTAGCATACACCCCATATATATATATTATTATTTGTATTATTAGTTTTTGTTTAAGCTGGGGGTGGCTGACTGGAGACAGCCCGAACAGGTGCTACAACACAAAAAAAACAAAAAACAAAAAACAAAATATATATATATATATATATATATATATAATAATAATAAAAAATAAACCCCAAAACGAAGTAGAAATCCACAGACATCTAGGTTGCCAGGAGGAACCGTAGTGTTATATAGAGGTATTTGGTGGCCACTCTGACCATTTACTACATGGTGAAGAAGGTTAATAACACAGAGTCCACTGACTTTATCAACTTAAGGAGAGGCTTCTTGGTTTTATGGAACCCCCTTCTCCTTAATGTTTAGCCCCATTAGTTTTGAGATTTTTAAGGCGTTTGCCCCATTAGCTTGGTGATTTTAAGACCTTTTGCCCCATTTATTTGTCAATTGTATGACTATTTGTGCCATTTAGGTGTTGTTTACTGGCAAGCGATAGCGAGCCTGTAATTATATGAGGAGAGGACCCAGCCATTAACCGTGAAATTTTTCTACCGAAACATTTTACAAATTTATCTTGGGGGGGTCTAGGGGGTGTTTTGTTAAGCTTGATAGAGGTCCAGCGAGGAAACTACAAAGTAAGTGAATAAATATATAAATCGACCACAATATATAAATCGACCACAATATATAAATCGACCTAACATAACCACTACCCCTTATGGGAAGGTTTGTTTGTTTTCTGGATCCCCTTTTCCCTAATGTTTAGCGCCATTAGTTTTGATATGTTATGACGTTCGCTCCATTTGTTTGGCAATTTTGAGAGGGTCGTGAACGGGTTGAGGCATAACGGAGGGATAGAATGATGGTGATGGGCAATGGTAACGATTGTGAAATAGTTAGGAAGGGAAACACTCACTAAAAAGATGATCGTGAGATATATAAAGCAAACAAAAAGTAAATAAATAAATACAAAAATAAATATATATACTGTATATATATATATATATTGTTACGTATCTTGATCCTCAAGTGGTTAACTTGATGAATCTAGATAGCACAGAGATATATATTAAGGTATCAGTCAGCTGAAGGCAAAACAAAAGTAAAATCTAATAACATTATTTCCTGTTGTTGCTTCCTTTCCTTTTGGATCTTAGGACTTGGTATCCTTTATTGACTGATGCTCTTTAATTATGAAAAATACTGAAACTAATTAAAGTCATGTAGTATTTATAAAGATTTATTATTTAACCGAAGCTTAGTAGGCTATGGTTATGAACCGAATAAGTTATATCTAAAGAAGGACTATTAATTCTATAAAAAGTCTTGAAAGATAAATATTAAAGTAAGAATATTTCTGTCTCTTACCCTTTTTGAAATGAATAAATAGTTTTCTTATAATTATGTCCTTTTATTTATTTAATGTAGTTATTATTCTTGGTTCTTGTCTTACGTTAATAGTATTATATTAATATTATCATCAGGATTAATATCAAAGTCACATAAAAAGTTAGATATATATATTTAATAATTAGTCAAATGTATTTCTTAACCACGTAACATTGAGGTTTGATTATGAGTAAATTTAGTTACAGGATCGCTTCATAGATTCGATTCAGGTCTCACTCAAATAATATGAAAAGCAAAATAATATTTTGAAGCTAAAATAATTGTCTTCAGCTTAGGAAATCACTAGAAGTAACATTAAAACAGCCATGTTAGTCTAAGGCGATATTACTAATATGAGACAATAGCATCACCGTACTAAGCACCGTTAAGCAATGTAAGCTTAATTAAAAGAATATGAAAGAACTCGTAAGTCTTAATATAGAACAATAGTATTACTTTTATCATAACCCAATTACTTAAAGAGTTGCTTTAGTCCACAAGTTAGTCAACTAAAATAGTTAAGTACATAATAGTAGCCATAACGTTAATTCCCATCAATAGAGTTAAGTACATAATAGTAGCGTTAACGTTAATTCCCAATCAAATAGTTAAGTACATAATAGTAGCGTTAACGTTAATTCCCAATCAAATAGTTAAGTACATAATAGTAGCATTAACATTAATTCCCAATCACATATCTCACTAATCAACATAACGTAAGTGTTTACACGGAACACACTTAACACACACTTATATAATCTGACTGACAGTCACAATCCTATTATAATACTTCACCCCGTCTTCCTCCAGCTGCAAGTTCACCTTCCCCAACTCCAAATGAGACTGATTTGAATGCCCACTACTCGGGTCTTATATACTAAATAATGATGGTGTAGGAACGAATCAGGAGGCGGCTGATGGTGCGCGCCCCAATCACAGCTCCTCGAGTTGCGTAGCAGGTGCGTGGTCCAATGGAGTCTCCTGGCGTCGATCATACGTCATAGCGTCGGGTCATCAAAGTAGTTTGCAGGGTCCCCTATGACGCACGCAGGTGTGAAGGCTTGTTTGCTGGTATGCGGACGAGCTGGTTTCCCACTCGCTGGTTCGCTCACTGGTCTGCTTCGCCGCCGGGGTAGTTTGGCACTCCTTCAACTCTTAATTCTAACTTTTAAATTAACATTCAGGGCTCCGTATGTCAGAATATATATATATACACACCTAAATTAATAGTTAAATCAATAAATATATAAATACACATATACAAAAATAAATAAGCAGTGCAGAATCGTACGAGTGAAACCAATCGAAAGTGAGAAGCAAAATTACTAAGTGAAAACAAGCGACTGAAAATAGCCAATTACCAAAACAATAGAAAACCCCAGAGATAGAACTAGGAGAGGACAGAATAAATCAATGCACAAAAAGCTCTCCACGGGAACGGTAACAGCTAGCCCCTTCTGTACTGGCGACGTATTGTATATTTCATGCTAGCTATATTTAAACAATAAAAGCTCTCCACGGGAACGGTAACAGCTAGCCCCTTCTGTACCGGCGACGTATTGTATATTTCATGCTAGCTATATTTAAACAATAAAAGCTCTCCACGGGAACGGTAACAGCTAGCCCCTTCTGTACCGGCGACGTATTGTATATTTCATGCTTGCTATATTTAAACAATAAAAGCTCTCCACGGGAACGGTAACAGCTAGCCCCTTCTGTACCGGCGACGTATTGTATATTTCATGCTTGCTATATTTAAACGATAAAAGCTCTCCACGGGAACGGTAACAGCTAGCCCTTTCTGTACCGGCGACGTATTGTATATTTCACGCTAGCTATATTTAAACGATAAAAGCTCTCCACGGGAACGGTAACAGCTAGCCCCTTCTGTACCGGTGATGTATTGTATATTTCATGCTAGCCTATATTTAAACGATAAAAGCTCTCCACGGGAACGGTAACAGCTAGCCCCTTCTGTACCGGCGACGTATTGTATATTTCATGCTAGCTATATTTAAACGATATTGAGCAGGAGTGAGAGAACTCTATTTGTTATTGCTATTCTGGCAACCTCTGCGTCATATGAGTCTGAAAGGGTTAAGAAGAATTTATGTTAGTAAAAAGGGTTAAGTGAGATAGTTTGGAGCCTGTTAATTGCTGGAGGCCCTTCTTTAACCTGAATAATATCGTTTAATATTAGCCTTAGTAAAGTTAAGGGGGTAGTGCTGGTGTTTCGGCCTATGTATGTATTTATTTATTTATTTTTTAGTTTCCTCAATATACCTTCATCAAGCTTAAAGAAACACCCCCTAGACCCCCTTGCAAGATAAACTTGTACATTTTTCGGTAAAAAAATTATCCCGGCGGAAGGCCGGTTCATTTTAAAATTATAGGTTCGCTTTTGCTCGCCAGGAAACAAAATCAACACCTAAATGGCATGAATGGTGTTAATATTGAGAAAGTAATGGAGCGAAAGGTCTCAAAAACGTCAAACTAATGGAACGAACGTCTTTAAATCTAAATCTCAAAAGTAATATGCTAAACACGAGGGAGAAGCCAGAGGTCCAGAAAAAAATGACTACCTCCTCTTCAAAAGGACAGCACCTGTGCTGAGGGAACTACCGGGGGAAGGGGGGGGGGGGGGGGGGGGGGGCAGTGGGATGGCTGGAAGAGAGGTTGAAGTAAATGAGAAGGCTAAGGGGAGATGACCGCTTTTCTGGTCCCCTTTCTTCCTCATGCTTATCCCCATTAGTTTGTGGATTTTAAGACGATTGCCCCATTAGTTTGTCAATTCTAAGACCTTTCGCCCCATTTCTTTGTCAATATTTAGACCTTTCGTGCTATTTAGGTATTGATTTTTTCACGGCGAACGATAATGAGCCTGTAATTTTTTGAAAAAACGCCCATCAGCCGGGACATTTTTCTTCCTAAAAATGTACAAATTAATCTACAAAGGGGATCTAATGGATGTTTTTGTTTAAGTTTGACGAAGGTCTAGGGAGAAAACTAGAAAAAATCATGAATACATTAAAAAAATCGTTCAAAAAGTGAACCATCCCTCCTTATAGGTAGTCCAGTGGAAGGAATCCAATGACACGAGAAACAGAACTGGAAAAACACACAGAGTTTGGGTGTGCAAGAAAACACAAAAACAAAACTCGGCCAATATGTTTGCTATAAAAAGGAGCATTCTCTTCTCTCTCTCTCTCTCTCTCTCTCTCTCTCTCTCTCTCTCTCTCTCTCTCTCTCTCTCTCAGTACCTATTTATACCCCATTTATCAGATAATAGGTTCTGTGTTATATGTCGCAATTGGCCACTTGTGAGTTTTGGGCTATACGGAAGTTGGAGCAGTAGACATCGATATTTAGCAGATTTACCAGCTAAAGTACGGTCGTAGTACATTTATATATACATATATGATAAAACCAAATTAATCATACCTTCTACCCCTCAGAAACCTACATTATTATTGCATTTCCGTTTACAATTGATGTTTACGGCTCCAACTTCTTTATAGCATGAAACTCGCAAGTCGTCAATTGTGTACCTCTAATTTGGCCTACTCCACAGCCCATTAATCAATATTTCTGATACACATCCAACATTCAGTGCAACTTACTCTCTCCACATTCATTTAAGGGAAGATGGCCGTATTTATTTGCTTATTGTTTGATCTTTATATTATGCTTTTAGTTTCCTGCCTAGACCTCCACCAAGCTGTAACTAACACCCCATAGAACCACCTTCAAGATAAATTTGTACCACATTTTGGTAGAAAATGGGCCGGCCAAAGGCCGGTTACTTCTAAAATTACAAGCTCGCTATCGCTCGTCAGGAAATAATCGACACCTAAATGACACAAACATTCCTAATATTGTCAAAGAAATGGGGCGCAAAGTCTTCAAACCGCCAAAGTAATGAGCCGAACGTCTTACAATCTAAAAACCAATGGGGCTTAATATGAGGGAGAAGGGGATCAATAAAACGACCCATCTCCCCTTAAACCGGAATCGTTCAACCATCCTCGGGCTTGGTACACTGGGATGCCATAGTCTGTAGCCCACTCGTAAATAGTCGTGGATTTCACCTATTTCTAATTATGGGTACATATATCTGGAAATGAATTATGGGTACATATATCTGGAAATGAATTTGTGGATATAATTTCCTATACATCAGCTTCAAATCTATATATACTATATATTGAAAACCAAGTTTTATCCAAATATCAATCAAGCTAACTTTAATTACATAAATAATACATAGGGGGTCCACGAATTCTTATGAGTGGACTAGAGACTATGGCAACAGAGTGTACCAATGCTTCAACTTTGTGTATGCCATCATCAGGGTTTTAAGAAAGGGAATACAACACGGAGGAACGCTAACATTTAGTTCTAAGTCATACATCAAATAATGGACAGAATCCTAGATGCAAGGCACCCGCCTTTCAACACAGTCCCACTCCTATTCTGTCCAGCTCTCCACCCAAGAATCGGCAAATTGTCTTTCTTTCTTCTACTAAATAAGTGAACTCTGGACCTCTCTCCCTCAATCACTCTTTCCATCATCCTATGATTTAAAATGCCTTAAACTTTGTGTGTCCAGGCATTTTGACCCAAACGTTCCTTGAATTTGGCTCTCTCACTCTTTTGGCTTTGGGGGAGACACTCGTTACAGGCAATCTACCTTTTGTCTCCTTCACACACATAGAACAACATATATTGATAATAAAAGACAAGACACAGGACTATACTAAGTATAAAGGGGCTACAGATAAGGTATTAACCCCTTCTGTACCGGATCGTCTTTTTAGTTTTTTTTTCAACCTATATTTAGGCGATTTTTTTAAGTTTAAGAAAGATCTGTGGCAGTAAAAAGGGTTAAGCGAGATAGTTAGAAAGGGTTAAGCGAGATAGTTAGAAACCTGTTATATGCTGGAGGCCCTTTATAACTAAATAAAATGGTCTCATTGTAGCCAGCATAAAGTTAAAAGAACGGCAGCGGTACACAAGGGGTTAATTAGCCGGCACTTATTACTTCATATTATATACCGTACATTGTTTCTAAAGTGTTGTTTCTTCATTGTTATAATAATGGTGGGTGATTTGTTAACTACTGAATAACCCGGACGCCTGTGATGACGATAGCCAGACAGTATGGAAGGGAGCTAGGGTCTTAAGGGGGCCCACTTCGTATTTCTCTTTCTCTCTACCTCTCTCTCTCCGGGTTGTATCCATTCAGTCTACTGTTTTAAGACGCTTATTCATATCTTAATTTTTTTTTGACAGCAAGCTAAATTTGTACATTTTTCGATAGAAAAATTTCTCCGGCGACGCCGGATTTCTCCATACAATGCTGGCTCGCTATCGCTCACCAGGAATAAATCGACACCTGCATGGGGATAAACGTCTTAAAACAGTAGGCTGAAGGGGATCGAATGGATACAAGCCAGAGAAAGAGAGAAAATGAGAGAACAAAAGCAGGTCAGCCACCTTAATATCCCAAGACACGGTCCTTGTGTTCACAAAGGCTATTCTGACACAGCCAGACTTTCTGCCATTGTTTAGTTTAATAAAGCAGTCCAGACCATACCCCGACCTTGGTTTATCCCGCCCACCTTAAGGGAGCTCAGACGGTATTGGGCAGCATAATTACTGGTTCGGCTCAATGGTTTAAGGAGAGAGTTTAGTTTGATCTCTAAACCTCTATCAAACTTTAAAAAGACACCCACAAGATCCCCCTTCGATATAATTTTGTACATTTTTCGGTAAAAAAATGTTCCGGCCGAAGGCCGATTCCTCTTCAAATACAGGCTCGCTATCGCTCGCCAGGAAAGAAATCGACATCTAAATGTCACGAAAGGTCTTAATATTGGCAAAGAAATGGGACAAAAGGTCTGAAAATCGCCAAACTAATGGGGCGAACCTCAAAACTAAACATGAGGGAGAAGGGGGTCCAGAATAAAAAAAATGCCTCCCCTTAACAACGATTATTATGGGAAGTGGCTGGTCCTGTCCAGAGTGAGGTTTGGCATCCTCTACCCAACTTTAGCCGTTTCTGTCTGTCTCTTTCCCCACTACTTTTCCTACTTCGGGGTTGGGAGGCCAGGAATCCTCCTCCCCTTGTAAAATTCACCTACTAGACGAGACAGAGAAAGGGGCGAGGGAACACAAAAGTGGTCCCGGACCGTAAGAATTGGAACTTTATATGTTGTTACTGTTCAGTCTCTGTCTCGAGTCGGCCACCCCAGCTATGGGGTATGTGCCGGAGTACATACATACAATACATACAATATGGGAAATAATGAAGAAGTCAGAGGGTTGATAATTGAGATAGTCGTTACCCAATTAATTCCTTCCGATCGTTTATTCGCTGTTTAAAATCGTCTAATGATACCAACAATAAATTGTAAAATTTTGGAAGGAACATTCGGCAATATTAATTATTTATTAATACAAACATCTATTTATATATGTTGTTAAACATCTGTATGGGCATAGAACACAGTAATCTTCCAACAACCTAGACATGGGTCAATTTATCAAGAGATATGTAAATCACCTGTCAAAGTAGACTTAGGCCAACACATCAAGAAATATAGGTGGTTTGAGCCCGGCTGAGAGTATAAAATCATCAAGAAATATAGGTGGTTCGAGCCCGGCTGAGAGTATAAAAACATCATGAAATAAAGGTGGTTTGAGCCCGGCTGAGAGTATAAAAACATCAAGAAATATAGGTGGTTCGAGCCCGGCTGAGAGTATAAAAACATCAAAAAATATAGGTGGTTCGAGCCCGGCTGAGAGTATAAAAACATCAATAAATATAGGTGGTTCGAGCCTGGCTGAGAGTATATAAACATCAAGAAATATAGGTGGTTCGAGCCCGGCTGAGAGTATAAAAACATCAAGAAATATAGGTGGTTCAAGCCCGGCTGAGAGTATAAAAACATCAAGAAATATAGGTGGTTCGAGCCCGGCTGAGAGTATAAAAACATCAAGAAATATAGGTGGTTCGAGCCTGGCTGAGAGTATAAAATCATCAAGAAATATAGGTGGTTTGAGCCTGGCTGAGAGTATAAAATCATCAAGAAATATAGGTGGTTTGAGCCCGGCTGAGAGTATAAAATCATCAAGAAATATAGGTGGTTTGAGCCCGGCTGAGAGTATAAAATCATCAAGAAATATAGGTGGTTTGAGCCCGGCTGAGAGTATAAAAACATCAAGAAATATAGGTGGTTCGAGCCCGGCTGAGAGTATATAAACATCAAGAAATATAGGTGGTTCGAGCCCGGCTGAGAGTATAAAAACATCAAGAAATATAGGTGGTTCGAGCCCGGCTGAGAGTATAAAAACATCAATAAATATAGGTGGTTCGAGCCCGGCTGAGAGTATATAAACATCAAGAAATATAGGTGGTTCGAGCCCGGCTGAGAGTATATAAACATCAAGAAATATAGGTGGTTCGAGCCCGGCTGAGAGTATATAAACATCAAGAAATTGGGAGGTTTGACGTACCTCCCAACCTACCAAATAGGAAAACCTACTATTTGGTAGTAGTCTTGGAAAATCCAACGTTAAAGCTATTAACCTAATTGCAATGACGACTTGTCTATTTTGACTGCTATGTCGTCATTCCAACCGCGGTTAAAAAGAAAACGTCTAGAGTCTACTCCTTATCTTGCTCTAGGAGACGTTGTACATTAACCAAAACTACCACCGAAGGTGAAAAAAGCATAGAAGAGAAGAAAAAGGGGTTTACCTTAGTTACCGCTCAAGGCCCATCCCGTATTCCGTCATGCGCAGATCCCTGTCGAACGTGCGCATGAGCGACCCTCTCTTGTCATCACATCTCACGTCAGCAGAAGAACGCGGATGGGCAGGGGTCCGGCGTGAGGGAGGGTATTATGTACGTTGGATTTTCCAAGACTACTACCAAATAGTAGGTTTTCCTATTTGGTAGGTTGGGAGGTACGTCAAACCTCCCAATTTGTTAGTAGTCTTGGCAAATCCAACGTCAAGGCTGCATAACAAATAGGAGGAGGACATCCAAGCCCAACATACCAAAGAAAACAATGCATAAGACAAAATTATGAATGACAAAGAAACACAAGTTAAACAAGAGAGTTTAATAAAAGAGTGAAAAACTGAGGAGTAGCTAAAAAGAGCAGTTTTAACACGTGCCCGTCATTCATAGTAATGCAAAACCATAGACTCGTCTTAAACCAAAAAGTACTGTTCACAAAAATCCCTTTTCTTCCAAAACGAACAAAAATATGAAACACAAAAATAAAACACAATTTTCAAGTTGGCAAAAAAAACACTTATGTACTGTATACATATAACATAATCCCAAACTTGCAATCCAGTGTTGCAAACCCGTACTCCCCTCCCCCCCCCTTTTCAAAGAAAACAAAGTAAAAGAAAGAGTGACAAGGGGGGAAGACCAGGCAACTTCGCCAGAGCTCTAGGAAACACGACTCCCGAGAGCTATCACAGGCCGAGGGGGTCTAACAATGGACATGGAGAGGTAGGAGGAGACGAAGGTATGGACAGAAGACCACAAACCCGCCGAGGCTACGTCAGGCAACGAACGAGTCTGCAGGAACCGTAAGGAGGCAGCAAAGGACCGCACATCGTTTGCAGAACCCCGACAAGCAGGGTTACTGGCACGAATGACCCGACAAATGTGGCGTCCTATCTGTACCTTCGAGAGCCTCCCACCAGTCCGAGGAGACACCCACACAGCAGTACCCGAAGTCGGAGCCACAGACTCAACATAGGAGTGCAAGGCCTGCACCGGGCACAACACATGGTGAGTATGCCCACGCTTTAAAGCCTGGATGGTGAAAGGCTTGAAAACGTGGGTCTCTCTCTCATTCTTGGCAACAAAATGAGGGGAGGGGGCTAACGTGACGACATTCAAGGACGGGGAGAATCGCATGCATTGCTGGGAGCGCGACATGGCAGCTAGTTCAGACACCCTATCCCCAGTGGCCAGAGCGACAAGGAAGAGTGTACGCTCGAGCAACTGAACCGGTGTAGTGTCCCGTGTATATGTGTGTGAAGCCAGAAGGTCCAGAGCACCCCCCAGATCCCACTGAGGAGGGATCTGGCGCGGGAGGCGGGCGCTCCCTGAAGGCCGCCTTCATGAAGGAATCAGCTCCTTCGGCGGAACGACCAGCCCAGGGAGGGACTAAAGGACCTCCCGGATGGCAGACAAGTGCTTACGTATAGTGTTGACTTGAAAGCGACGTGTACGGAAGAGGTGAAAACAAGTAGTGTAGGACGAGGGAAGGAGAGCTAACAGTCTGGCGAGTGTCCTGTATCCACCTAGTAAAAGACCTCCAGTGGGACTCGTAAGTCCCCCAAGTCGAAGACGTCCATGAACGCTTCAGGAAGTCAGTCAGGTCCCGTCCGTGGACTGGGAGCCACCGTGCCTCACGAACATCCACGATGCGAAGGCCAACGAGGTCCGTAGGTCTCCAACCTGGCTCAAGTGGAAGTGTGAGAGAGGGAGAGGGACCGGACTCGGGCACCACCGCTTCAACTGGGAGTACCAAGTCTGGGCCGGCCACAGAGGAGCGATGAGCCAGACTCTGCCGCGGTACAGCCGCAGCCTCGCGAGGACTTTGCACATCAACAGTGCGTCTGGTGGCGGAAATATGTATATCGACTGCCACCTGCTCCAGTCTTCCATGAAAGCGTCCGGACCCCCCTCCCGAGGACGGGGCCCGGGGGGTAGGGACCGGGGGAACTTGCGCGTCTCCTTCGATGCGAACAAGTCGACCTCCGGAACACCCCAGGAAGCCGCGAGGTCGTCGAATACAGTCTGTTTCATTGCCCATTCTACAAGAACGCCCTGTCCTCTCGACAGGGCGTCCGCCCATAGGTTGGCAGTCCCGGGCAGGTAGGAGGCGTGCAGGGAGATGTTGTGTCAGTTCGCGAGGAAGAACAACTTCTCGGAGATCCCCAACAGAGTCAAAGACCTGGAGGACCCCTGCTTTTGGATACAGTGGACAGCTGTCTGATTGTCCATCCGGAAGGCCACCGACTGGCCCCGAAGGGCCAGCGCGTGGTCCCGCAGGAAGAACAGGGGAACCAACAGTTCGAGAGCATTGATGTGTAGGTGTGTGTGTCCCACCCATCTGCCGTGATGTTGATGTCCCAGGTTGGATTGGAAACCCCACCCTACCTCGCTCGACGCATCTGTATCCACCCAGATCGTCGGCGGAGGGGCGGTCCAGGGCACAGCCGCAGAGAGCGTGCCCCGAGCAACCCAGTGTCCTAAGTGTCTGTGAATGGTACGGCATGAGCCGATCCATAGGGGCCAACGGAAACACCTTGATGCCCATGAGGATTAGGCGGCGCAGCCTGAGCCTCCCTAAGGGAATGGTCAGAGCAGCCCAATTCAGGGAACCCACTAACGAGTCCCAGATCCTCCTCGTGAGGGAGACCGAGTGCAACACGGCGAAGACCTTCCTGCGAAGATTCACCGCGTTTGGCTGACTCTGGGTTACCGTAGCGTTGGACAGATCCCATTCGAGACCTACCCACGTCACGACACGCGACGGGGTCAGGCGTGACTTGGGAATATTGACTTGGAACCCTAACTGTGTGATGTGTTGAACTACTGTGAGGGTGTCGCGGACGCACTGTTCTAGGGTGTCTGAAACTATCAACCAGTCGTCCAAGTAAAACAGGATCTGGAGGCCGCTCCTGAGGAGAGGATCCAGAGCCTGCTTCACCAGTTTCGAGAAGATCCGCGGCGCGATGTTGAGACCGAAGGGAAGTCTGTCGAACATGAACACCCCCACGATCGGAAGTCTGAATACGGCCAAGAATTCGCTGGAAACGAGGAATGGGATAAGGAAACGTGCCAATACGCATCCTTGAGGTCCAGCGGACACCAACCACAAGACAGAGGTCGCTAGGGCCCAGTCGTACCTGGTGCACCGTCAGCATCCGAAACCGTGTGTTCACGATTGTGTCCCGTTGACGGGCCGACAAGATCCACTAACCGGGTCGCATCACGTTCGCAAGTCCTTCTTT
The DNA here is from genome assembly GCA_032716605.1 of Paralithodes platypus. Taxonomy (NCBI): domain Eukaryota; kingdom Metazoa; phylum Arthropoda; class Malacostraca; order Decapoda; family Lithodidae; genus Paralithodes; species Paralithodes platypus. The sequence continues at coordinate 13,497,239 of CM064534.1, forward strand.
GGTACCAGAAAAAAACACGGGAGAGGGAAAACCGGGTTGACAGGCTTCCACCTCCTTGACGATTTCCCTGCTCGTGCATGGACGTAATCACGTCGGCCACCTCCGAAGGAGACAGGCCGGCTTCGTTGACAAGAGCTGAGTTGGGGGGCCTGGACTTCCATATCCAGGGTGAGACCCCTCCGTGCAATCTGCCGCCCCCACGTCCCTCGCGGCAACCGAGGGGCGCAAGGGCGATAAAACAACCTGTGGGATGGCCCCGAGATGAGGGGTGATTGGCGACCCTTTCTGCGCAGGCGGCGAGAGGAAGGAGGAACAAAGGAGGAGACCGAACCTGGAGAAACTACCACATTTTTGACGTGGAGGGGTCCCCCGGTACGGTGCCTGCGGTCATCAGAGCCACGTTGACCACAGCTACCCCGCCCCACCTCGCCGAAAAAGGGCGGGTCACCCCATCCCTGTCCGTCCGGTGTGTCTGGACCCCGTCGAAGTGCGGCCGGAAGTGGGAAGGCTGGCCAGCCCCTTCACGGCGGGGATGAAAGGTGAGCAGCAGGAGCAGAAGTGCGAGGCGGGAACCGACAGCTCTGGACGGCAACTTCCTCCTTTCTTACGCCCTTTCTTGGGCTGGCAGCCATTGGCGGCAGCACCCCGAAGAGGACCGGCAGAAGGACGGGGACTGCAAAGACCCTGGTCCGCGACACAGCGCGTCTTTGCTGGGCACGTAAGCAGGGAGCTCCGCTGACAGAGAAGCGTAGCGTTCCCAAAGCATCCTGACGCCAAACAAAGCCCCGATGTATATAGCTCAGCGGTCATCTAACAAACCCTGGACGAATATACACATGGGGGCCTTCCGTGCACAGAACTGAGGGGACCTTACGCGTCTCGGCGTTGTCGAGTTGCCTCGCATTTCAAAACAGCCTTCAGCTTCGGGAACCAACAGAACACGCGCGAGCTGGATAGGTGGATCCGCCGAACGTGGTCCCAAAACCCTCGCGAAGATCGCCAGGTTGCAGTCGACCTCGATTAAGCAGCTCAGGTGGTGAACAGACGTCTGGAGGGAAACCTAAAATGACAGGGACAATCAAGTTCGCCACCACTCTGCCGCAAGGGTGGAAAATCCCTGTCGACAGATGGACTCATCTGGGTGGGAGAAGGAACGGGTTAGCAATAGCACAAATTTCAAGTTTAGGGGCGCGCTGAGCCAGGACCAGAACTTGCCATCCAATCCGCCGACAGATACAAGAAGGAGGCAAAAGCAAGCGACGGACTCCGGGGGAGGGACCTGAAACCAGATCTGTCGACGGAACGTGTTGGCGAATTCTAAGGCCTCAGCCAAACCAGGTGGGCCTCCAATGGGAGAGCGGCGATATCGAGCACGACGCGCTAAGCCAGGCTTACCGTTTCGTCGCACAAAACAGTAACATAGGAGGGACTTGTCCCGTCAACACAGCCAGGGACCTGAACATACTGAAGGGATGTCCTGGCTGGGCCTGAAGGTCTGACCAGAGCTTAGTCCCGATGGAGCAGACGCGGGGGCCTTGGGCTTCACCGAAAAGTACTGAAGAGACAGTCCTCGTCGGGTAAGCCCGCACCGCCACGTCGGGCCACCTGGCCATCCACCATGAGCGCCCTGAACTGAATCTTATTCATTAAATTTGGACCGACCAGCTCCGAAGGTAGGGCCCTCTCACCTGACGGGAAGTCGGAAGCCACGCCTCGGGTGGGAGGCCTGCACCCCCTTCCAAACAGCCATAGGAGCCATAGAGATGAGCGGCATAGTCCGCGACGGGAACCTTGGCCTTCTGGATGTGGGGCAGAAGCGCTGGTACCCTGGCCCTAGCAGACGGAGAGAAACCCCCGCATGGGAGGACAGCAGGGGCAACCACCTGAGCCAGGGCAGGAGCCAGTTCTAGCCGACGGCTTCTTCCTCCCGGGCAGGCGGAAGAAGAAGAAAAGAAGCAGGGCGAGAAGGAATATGGTCCACCGCAGAGGGGAGGGGGACCAAAGCAGGGGTAGGTTGGGTGAGGCGCTGATGGTTTGTGTCCACCGCCAAGGAAGCGCGGATATTAAGAGGGGAATCTTGCATCGCCTCCCAAAGGCTGCGCGTCGAAGTGGTCGACACAACCCACACCCTGCATAGCCGAAAATCGATCCGAGAGAGGCGACCCCCCAGAAGATAGGGTCGGCCCGCAGGGGCGAGCTGGTGAGCGACATGAGCGAGAACCACGACACGAAACAGCAGCGTCGCGGCCCAAAGAAGGCGAGCGAAGAGTGCCGTGGCGATCCTGAGGGTCTCGTCCCCGATCACTAACGTCTCATCCGAGGGGGGGGGAAAACATCACCATCCCCATCTTCCAGGAGGGCGACAAGTCAGCCCCCGAGAATGGGGACCCCGAAAATCGCTATACTCTACCGAGTCAAGCGGCGGGGTACCCCCTCGGGGAGGCGGTAAATCGTAAGATCATGGATAGAAGAAGAAGGAGGAGCAGGATGACGGGAGGGGAAGGAGGCCGGGTGAACGGAGGTAAGAAGGAGCCGCGGGGGGAAACAGAGCAAGGATCCCCGGGGCGGGAGAGCAACAGGGCGGCCCGGACACCAGAGGCGGAGGCGGGAGGGACCTCCACCTTGGGACGAGAACGTGAAGGAAGAAGAGGCACCGAAGCAGGAGAAGTAGGAGGTAGAGAGCAACGAAATCTCAGGCGGCCTCCCATGGGAAGAGTAGGAGGAGGGAGCAGAGGGCCAGGTACGAGCATGAACATACGCGCGCGTAGGAGGACAACTGAATGAGGACGTATTTGTGCAGGGGGTAAGCGGGCGGAAGGTAGTTAAGCCCCTATCCGGAGAGGCCACGGGGGGGCGTGACAGGAGCAGAGACGCTAACCCCGGGCCTCAGGGCGAGAACAATGACGAGGGAGACGGGCGGAGTCACGGTGATCAGGAGGACGAGGAGGGGCAGTTAGAGGACGGGCGACGAGGAGAGCGAGAGCGTGGACGGAGCTGGGGATCCACCCGACGATTGTGACGACCGTCACGGGGACGCAGGGACGGAGGGATCCGAGCAGGGAGATGGGCCAGGTTAAACGGCATCCAGCACGGGTCAGGGATGCCCAGGGCGACGCGGATCCGGTCGCTCAACAAAGGGAGGGGAACGGTGGCCCACAGTCAATATGTGGTGGGAAGACCACCGACCACACAGACTGTAAGAGAATGCCAGAGGCCACTGCCGCGTCAGAGGAACCAGGGTGATGGTCCAACACATCACACCAGAGGTCCATACACGGGCCCACCACAATAGCAGGGAGGTAGGCCGCTAGAGGGGCACACCTTGAGAGTGGACCGCGTAAGCAAGGACCTGTGGCATTCCACGGCACAGGGAGCCACCAGCCCCTGGCGAAAGCAAGGCATTCCACCTGCAACGGAAGAACACACACCATAAGCAGCACTGTTGACAGGAAGTAAGTGAAGATAATGGCCAATAACACCCAGGGAATGCGCAGGGCTGTAAAACATGGACACACATGCAAACTGGAAAGTCGTTACTCACTCTAAAACCGGGAATAGCACCGAGGGATGGTGAGGAGGGGCGGTGAGGCGAAAGAGCACAAGCAGAACCTGCAAAGATGGAGAGAGTAATAACCACCACTCAACACCGCACATGCAGGGTCCATATCACCAGGAAAGAGCACACATCCAATTATAGTATTCAGGGCCAACAAGACGACACCCAAACAAAAAAGGGTTCAACAGTTGATTAAGCCAACTATTAGACGCAAATTTGCGGGACAATGGAGGCCATAACCGTACCGAAACACCACCCTCCCGCCTCAAACGCGAGACCCCCCAGCGCTCTCCGCAAATTTGCTGAGCCGAAACGTCGAGAGGACCGAATCGAGCACTCCGCAAAGTTGTTGGGACCGGTAGAGATGGTTACGGGCGACGAAAAAGCGCAGAGGAGCGTCCTAGGGAATATCCAAAAGAGGCCCAGAAAAAAGTCGTCAACTCCCTCTGAACTCCAAGCGACAATGGCCAGCAAGCTGAGCAGTGTCTTCCTTGATAATATCCTGACTCAAGTCCGGTCGCCGGTAGGAGAGGCAAGGGAGCCACACCAGGGGAGAGGAGGCACATCCCCCAGGAACCACCCAAACCCCACAGAGATAGAGCAAAGCCCATG
>CM064534.1:13501506-13916506 GCA_032716605.1 Paralithodes platypus
CATCCACACAGACCAAACACCTGCTGTTACTATTATCGTCTGTGTCCTCACTTTATAATACAATACACACCAACACACACCTCTCTCTCTCTCTCTCTCCTAATCCACACAGACCAAACACCCTGCTGTTACTATTATCGTCTGTGTCCTCACTTTATAATAAATACACAGACCACACACAACCTCTCTCTCTCTCTCTCTCCTCTCTCTCTCTCTCTCTCTATCCACACAGAACCAAACACCTGCTGTACTATTATCGTCTGTGTCCTCACTTTATAATACAATACACACCAACACACACCTCTCTCTCTCTCTCTCTCATCCACACAGACCAAACACCTGCTGTTACTATTATCGTCTGTGTCCTCACTTTATAATACAATACACACCAACACACCTATCCAACAAACACCTGCTCTTTTATCTCTCTCTCTCTCTCTCTCTCTCTCTCATCCACACAGACCAAACACCTGCTGTTACTATTATCGTCTGTGTCCTCACTTTATAATACAATACACACCAACACACACCTCTCTCTCTCTCTCTCTCTCATCCACACAGACCAAACACCTGCTGTTACTATTATCGTCTGTGTTGTCATCCTCCAACCACTGTATAACGACAATACACACAAACAACACACAGACATCTCGTATCTCTCTCGCGATACGCGCATCCACAACAGACCAAACACCTGCTGTTAAATATCGTCTGTTTGTCCTCACTTTTTATAAGACAAATAAACACCAACACACACTCTCTCTCTCTCTCTCTCTCACTAATCCACACAGACCAAAACACATGATGTTACTTTATTATCGTCTGTGTCCTCACTTTATAATACCATACACACCAACACACAACTCTCTCTCTCTATCTCTCTCTCTCTCTACTCTCTCTCTCAGTCATACACACAGAACAAAACACCTTTGCTGTTACTATTATCGTCCTGTGTCCTCACTTTATAATAAAATACACAACCAACACACACCTCTCTCTCTCTCTCTCTCGGCTCATCACACAAGACCAAAAACCTGCATGTGACTATTATCGAGTAGTGTCCTCACGTTATAATACAATACACACCAACACACCTATCTTCTCTATATATCTATATGCCTCTCTCTATATCCTATCTCCTCTCTCAATCTGCTCTCTCTCTCTCATCCACAACAACAGAAACCCACAACAAAACACTCACTTGTTGTTACTATGTATCGTCTGTTGTCAGCACTTTTTATAATACAATACACACCAAAACCACACCTCGTCTCTCTGCTCTCCTCTCCTCTCTCTCTCAACACACAACTCCTCTCTCTCTCTATTCTCCTACTCTCTCATATCATTCCACCCAGACGAGCAGATCCCAAACACCCACATGTCTCCCTGCTGTTATCTGTTAAATTATGCATTTCTGTGTTCATAACTTTTATAATACAATACACACACAGGTGACACCACACCCTCTCTCCTTATCACTCTCTCTCTCAAGCACAAAGACCAAAACACCTGCTGTTACTAATTATACGTCTATTGTCCTCCACTTTAAAAATTAACAATTACACTTCCAACTCAACACCTCTCTCCTCTCTCTCCCTGACACACACACACTCTCATCACACAGACCAAAACACCTCTGCTGTTACGATTATAGTCTTGGTGTCCTCACTTTATAATTACAATACACACAAAACCACACACTTCTCTCCTTCTCTCATATCTCTCCTCTCTCTCCTCTCTCATCTCATCTCTCTCTCCTCTCATTATCACACGTACCCCCGACCCAATACACCTTGCTCTGCTCTGTTACTATTTATCGTCCTCTGTGTCCTCCCATCTCACTTTCTGATAATACACCAATTACACTAACCAACACACCACACCTCTCTCACTCTCCTCTCATCCACACAGACCAAAAACCTGCTGCTGTTACTTAAATATACGTCGGTGTCCTCACTTTTAAAATACAATACACTTCCCAACACACACTCTCTCATTCTCTCTCTCTCTCTCTCTCTAATCCACACAGACCAAAACACCATGCTGTTACTATTATCGTGTGTGTTCCTCACTGTTATAATCACAATACACACCCAACTCACACACCTCTCATCTCTCTCTCGCTCTCTCTATTCATCCACACAGACCAAACAACCTGCTATGTTAAGATTATCGTCTCGTGTCCCTCAATTTTTAATTACAATACACACCAACACACACCTCTCTCGTCTCTCTCTCTCTACATCACACTAACAGACCAAACACACTGCTCGTTACGGATTGTATTCGTCTGTGTCTTCACTTTATTAATACAATACACACCAACACACAACTCTCTCTCCTCTCGTCTCTCTCTCGCTATCATCTTCTTCTTCTCATGCCACCACAGACAAAACAAACCTGCTTGTGTACTATTATCGTCTATGTGTCCTCACTTTTCATTAATTTACAACACACAACAACACACCCCACCTCCCTCCCCCCCTCTTTTCTTCCCTTCTCTCTCATCAACACAGACCCAAAACAACATTGTTGTGTTTTACTATTATTCGACGGTGGAGTGTGTCCCTCACTTTTATATAATACAATACAACACCAAACCACACCTCTCTATATCTCTTCTCTCTCTTCTCTCTCTCTCCTCTCTCTCTCTCTCTCTCTCTCCATCTCTCTCTCTCTCTCATCCACAAAGACCAAAACACTGCTGTTTGGTAAATATTTTTGTCTGTGTTCCTCACTAAAGGTTTATAATTACAATTTACACACCTAAAAACTTTTTTCACACATATTTATGTTATCTTCGCATCTCTAAATCCTCTCGTAGCATATTCGTTCTTAGTCCTTCTCTCTAGCGTCCTCCTCTTCTCCTCAGACTTCCTTCATCAACAATCGGGAACCAAAACACATGCTGTTAATGTTATCATCTGTGTCCTCACTTTAGAATACAAATACCCACCAACACAAACCTCTCTAGCACTCTCTCTCATACACACAGACCAAACACCTGCTGTTACTCAATAATTCGTACGGTTGTGTGTCCCGCACTTTCACTAATACAAATACACTCACATACTCACAACTCTCTCTCTCCCTAGTCTCTCTCTCTCTCAACCAGGCACAGACCTAAACAACGTCATCTTGTCGTGCGGTGTTCAGATGTATCGTATGTGTCCTAACTTTTATCAGACGTACACATACCACAACCAACCACACACTCTCTTCTCTCTCTCTATCTCTATCTCTCTCTCTCTCTCTGCATCCAAGGAGCACACAGACCCCCGCCCCAAAAACAACTGCGGTGGGTACTAGGATTAGGGTCGGTCTCGGTGGGTCCCTCACTTTTATGAATACAATACAACACCAAACACAAACACCTCTCTCACTCTCTCTCATCCACACAGAGCCCACAAACACCTAGGCTTGTTGGGGGATTAATATCGTCTGTGTCCTCACTAGTATAATACAAATTACACTCCAAACACACCACCTCTCTCTCTCTCTCTCTCGCTCTCTAGCCACACAGACCAAAACACATGCTGTTACTATATCGTCTGGTCCTACTTGATTTAAGACTAATACACCACCAAACAACTATCTCTCTCTTCTATCATTCACACAGACGTGTCAAAAGCCCCTGCTGTTACTAGTTGATCGTCTGTGTCCTCCACTTGGATTATAAATACAATACACACCAACACACACCTCTCATCTCTCTCTCATCCCACAGACCAAACTCAATTGCTGTTTCTCGCATCTATCGTCGGTGTCCTATCTTTATAATACAATACAAACCAACAGACCACACTCTCTATCTCTTCTCTCTCTCATCTCTACATCCACACCCGACCTAAACACCTGCTGTTTACATTTATCGTTCTGTGTCCTCAATTGATAATACAATTACACACCAACACACACCTCTCTCTCTCTCTCTCATCTCTCTCATCCACACAGACCAAATCACCCTGTTGTTACTATTATCGTCGGTGTGGCCTCTCTTTATAATTTATTACAATTACACACCAACACACACCTCTCTCTCTTCTCTCTGTCTCTCATCCAACACAGACCAGAACACCGGTTTTTACTATTATCGTTTCTGGCCCTCACTTATATTTTAAATTTACAATACAACGCCAACACCACAACATCTCTCTCGTCTCTCCTCTCTCCTATATCTCGCTCCTCTCTTCTCTATCTCTCTCTCTCCTTCATCCACAACAGGACCAAACACATGCTGTTCACTATTTATCGTCTAGTGTCCTCACTTGATAATACAATACACACCAACACAAACCTCTCTCTCTCTCTTTCATCCACATCAGACCCCAAACACCTGCTGTTACTCTTATAGTCTGTGTACCCTCTACTTTATAATACAATACACTTACCAAAACACTCTGCTCTCTCTCTCTCTGTCTCTCAGAACTCACCACACAGACCACACACCCTTTCTCTGCTGTTACTACCCCTTGCATACGTCTGTTGTCCTCACAATTTTATAATACAATACCCACCAAACACAACACCTGCTCTCTCTCTCTCTCAATCCACACAGACACCAAACCACCTGCCTTTGTTACTATTATCGTCTGTCTGTGTCCTCACTTTATAATACAACTTTTACAACACCACAAAACACCACTCGTCTCTCGCGCTGTATATCATCGCACACAGACTCCCAAACATCTGCTGTTACTCATTATCGTCTGTGTCCTCAATTGATAATACAATTAAACACCATCACACACCTCTCTCTCTCTATCCTCTCATCCACAGAGGAGAACCCCCCAACACCCCTTGCTGTTACTATTATCGTCTGTGTGTCCTCACTTTATTAATACCAATTACACAACCAACACACCTCTCTCTCTCTCTCATCCACACAGACAAACACCTGCCGTACTATTATCGTCTGTGTCCTCACTTTATAATACAATACACACCAACACACCTCTCTCTCTCTCTCTCTCTCGCTCTACAACAGGACCAAACACATGCTGTTATTATTTATCGTCTGTGTCCTCACTGTATATACAATACACACCAACACACCTTCTCTCTCTCTCTCTCTCTCATCCACACAGACCAAAAAGCTGCTGTTCTTATTATCGTCTGTGTCCTCACTTATAACAATACGCACCAACACACACCCTCTCTATCTCTCTCTCATCCACACAGACCAAACAACTGCTGTTTATTATCGTCTGTGTCCTCACTTTATATACAATACACACCACACTCTCTCTCTCTCTCTCTTTCTCTCTCTCTCTCTCTCCTCTCTCATACACACAGACCAAACACCACTCTGCTGTTACTATTCTCTGTGTCCTCCTCTCCTCTCTCTCTCTCTCTCTCATCCACACAGACCAAACACCTGCTGTTACTATTATCGTCTGTGTCCTCACTTTATAATACAATACACACCAACACACACCTCTCTCTCTCTCTCTCATCCACACTGACCAAACACCTGCTGTTACTATTATCGTCTGTGTCCTCACTTTATAATACAATACACACCAACACACCTCTCTCTCTCTCTCTCATCCACAGAGACCAAACACCTGCTGTTACTATTATCGTCGGTGTCCTCACTTTATAATACAATACACACCAACACACTCCTCTCTCTCTCTCTCTCTCTCTCTCTCTCTCTCTCTCTCTTCAACACAGACCAAACACCTGCTGTTATTATTATCGTCTGTGTCCTCACTTTATAATACAATACACACCAACACACCTCTCTCTCTCTCTCTCTCTCATCCACACAGACCAAACACCTGCTGTTACTATTATCGTCTGTGTCCTCACTTTATAATACAATACACACCAACACACACCTCTCTCTCTCTCTCTCATCCACACAGACCAAACACCTGCTGTTACTATTATCGTCTGTGTCCTCACTTTATAATACAATACACTCCAACACACACCTAACTCTCTCTCTCTCTCTCTCTCTCTCTCTCTCCTTTCCAATGTTCCCTTACCCACTCTAAACCTCTGTTTGGACACTTGATCCTCAGTGTTTTGGAGGACAAGCAGCCTAGAAGGGTCACTAGATCTGTTGTTGCTTGATTTCCTTTGTACTTTGTACTCCTTTGTACTCCTTTGTACTCATCCACACAAACCAAACACCTGTTGTTACTATTATCGTCCGTGTCCTCACTTTATAATACAATACACACCAACACATACCTCTCTCTCTCTCTCTCTCATCCACACAGACCAAACACCTGATGTTACTATTATCGTCTGTGTCCTCACTTTATAATACAATACACACCAACACACACCTCTCTCTCTCTCTGTCTCTCATCCACACAGACCAAACACCTGCTGTTACTATTATCGTCTGTGTCCTCACTTTATAATACAATTGCAATACCTTCTTGCGGATATTTTCTCCACCAACTCAACCTTAGATGAAATCAATCAAGATGTCCCTGTACTTAATTTTAATTCACCTGAAATTCCCTCACTTAAGATCCACACCAGACATGTCAAAACTATTTTGCAGAATCTCTCAGTAGATAAGGCTCCTGGTCCAGATGAAATTCCTCCAATAGTACTTAAGAATTGCTCCTTGGTGCTCGCTCCTGTATTGGCAAATTTTTTCCGTCTGTGTACTCATACCTCATGCTTCCCAGTACCCTGGAAAGAAGCAAACATCCATCCAGTTCCTAAAAAAGGTGCCTCTTCAGATCCATCAAACTACAGACCAATAGCTATAACTTCCACTCTTGGCAAAGTTTTTGAAATTATATTAAATAATCACATAATTAAGCATCTGGAGAATAATAAATTAATCAGTGATAGGCAATTATGGTTTTAGACGATGTCGATCAACTGCAGACATTCTTTGCCTTCTTACGCATCAAATCAACGAAGCTACAGACCAACATGGTGAAACACATACAATAGAACTGGATATATCAAAGGCATTTGATAGAGTCTGGCATCATCCTTATTGTCGAAGATGTCACACTACGGGCCTTGCATCATTAGTTCCACTAATTTCTTCTTATCTTCATTAACAGAAAAAATACGTGTAATGGTAAGATGGCATTTATTCTCAATTTCACTCAATAAATGCTGGTGTTCCCCAGGGATCAGTTTTGGCCCCAACTCTGTTCCTCATTCATATCAATGATCTCATATCTACCATTCATAATCCAATACATTCCTACGCAGATGACTCAACACTCCCCAGTTCCTTCACATTTACCAATTCTTTCACCCAACCCGATCTTATAAATTCAAAAATAAACACTGCAATTTCTCTGAACCATGACCTTTCTAGAATTAATGAATGGGGACAAGAGAATCTAGTTTCCTTTAATGCACAGAAAAACCAAGTACATTCAATTTTCTAAACTGACAGAATCTCACTGACTCCCATATATTTTTTAATGATGTAAATATTCCCACTTCCCCTAGTATTGAACATTCTCGGTGTAACATTAACTACTAACTTGAGCTGGACACATTATGTTAGAAGCATTGCTAAGAATGCCTCTAAAAACTGGGACTCCTGTACAGAGTTCGAGAATTCTTCACTGACGAGCAGTTGGCCGTAATATATAAAAGTCATGTGCGCTCTCAGATGGATTACTGTTCACCTCTGTGGGGTGGAAGTGGAGTGGTTGCATTGAGGCAGTTGGACAAAATTCAAAATAAAGCTATTAGATTAATCAATAACCCTGCAATCACACAGGACCTTCCTACATTAGCCATCCGAAGAAACGTTGCATCCCTTGCATTATTCTACAGATATTTTCACAGCAATTGTTCCGAGGAACTTGCTTCAATTGTGCCGCCTCTCCACATCTTTCCCCGTAGAACTAGGGCAGCTGAGAGCGCCCATGAATTTACACTTTCTCCTCCACAATGCAGAACTTCTGCTTATCAGAATTCATTTATCCCCAGAGCTACTACTCTTTGGAATTCACTTCCCTCGAATTGCTTTCCACAAACTTACAATCTACAAATGTTTAAATCCAGTTGTTACAAACATTTTATGAATGGAGGATGCCTTTAGGCACATGGACCTTTTTGTTTTATCTGTGTTTTTCCTTCCTCCGTTCATTGTCTCTTAAAAAAAAAAAAAACAAAAAAAAACAATACACACCAACACACACCTCTCTCTCTCTCTCTGTCTCTCATCCACACAGACCAAACACCTGCTGTTACTATTATCGTCTGTGTCCTCACTTTATAATACAATACACGCCAACACACACCTCTCTCTCTCTCTCATCCACACATACCAAACACCTGCTGTTACTATTATCGTCTGTGTCCTCACTTTATAATACAATACACACCAACACACACCTCTCTCTCTCTCTCTCTCTCTCTCTCTCTCATCCACACAGACCAAACACCTGCTGTTACTATTATCGTCTGTGTCCTCACTTTATAATACAATACACACCAACACACACCTCTCTCTCTCTCTCTCTCATCCACACAGACCAAACACCTGCTGTTACTATTATCGTTTGTGTCCTCACTTTATAATACAATCCACACCAACCCCCACTTCTCTCTCTCTCTCTCTCTCTCTCTCTCTCTCTCTCTCTCTCTCTCTCTCATCCACACAGACCAAACACCTGCTGTTACTATTATCGTCTGTGTCTTCACTTTATAATACAATACACACCAACACACACCTCTCTCTCTCTCATCCACACAGACCAAACACCTGCTGTTACTATTATCGTCTGTGTCCTCACTTTATAATACAATACACACCAACACACCTCTCTCTCTCTCTCTCTCATCCACACAGACCAAACACCTGCTGTTACTATTATCGTCTGTGTCCTCACTTTATAATACAATAATCTCCAACACACCTCTCTCTCTCTCTCTCTCTCTCTCTCTCTCTCTCTCTCTCTCTCTCTCTCTCTCTCATCCACACAGACCAAACACCTGCTGTTACTATTATCGTCTGTGTCCTCACTTTATAATACAATACACATCAACACACACCTCTCTCTCTCTCTCATCCCCACTGACCATACACCTGCTGTTACTATTATCGTCTGTGTCCTCACTTTATAATACAATACACACCAACACACACCTCTCTCTCTCTCTCTCTCTCTCATCCACACAGACCAAACACCTGCTGTTACTATCATCGTCTGTGTCCTCACTTTATAATACAATACACACCAACACACACCTCTCTCTCTCTCTCTCTTTCATTCACACAGACCAAACACCTGCTGTTACTATTATCGTCTGTGCCCTCACTTTATAATACAATACACACCAACACAATGGTCAGTATGGAAGTGAAGAAGTCCTTGCATGACAGTGTGGTAATCCCGACACTGACGCGAAGCACGTGAGACTCAGAACAAGAGTGAGAGCAGTGGAAATGAAGACTTAAGGAACTAAGAAGTAAGAAAAGGGTTAGACTTTATAAACGTAAAAGCGAGAAGGAGATACGAGTAGAAGAGTGAGAAGGGTGTGGAAGTAGGACAATGTGAAAATGTTCGCGCATAAAAACGATGGAAAGCGAGAGAAGACACATGTACAGGGACAGAGAGGAGGTAGAATATAATATGAAAAGGATGGGGAGTGAGGTAAGTACATGAACGAAGGGTTGCCCTGGTTGGGGGGGGGGGTCCGAAGGCCTGCTGGGACAGATGTGCTGGGACAGAGGGGCGTTGTTCGTGGCCACCCCTTCGGGGATCACGGCGTCAGGCAATAGATAGATAGACCAACACACAGCTCTCTCTCTCTCTCTCTCTCTCATCCACACAGACCAAACACCTGTTGTTACTATTATCGTCTGTGCCCTCACTTTATAATACAATACACACCAACACACAGCTCTCTCTCTCTCTCTCTCTCATCCACATATACCAAACACCTGCTGTTACTATTATCGTCTGTGTCGTCACTTTATAATACACTACACACCATCACACACCTCTCTCTCTCTCTCTCTCTCTCTCTCTCTCTCTCTCTCTCTCATCCACACAGACCACACACCTGCTGTTACTATTATCGTCTGTGTCCTCACTTTATAATACAATACACACCAAACACACACCTCTCTCTCTCTCTCTCTCATCACACAGACACTGTTACTATATTCTGTCTATTATGGTGTTCCTCACTAATTACAATACACACCAACACACACCTCTCTCTCTCTCTGTCTCTCCCTCACAGACCAAAACACCTTGCTGTGTACTATTATCGTCTGTGTCCTCACTTTATAATACAATACACACCAACACATACCTCTCTCTCTCTCTCTCTCTCTCTCTCTCTCTCTCTCTCTCTCTCTCTCTCTCTCTCTCTCTCTCTCATCCACACAGACAAAAACCTTGCTGTTTACATTATCGTCTGTGTCCTCACTTATTAAACAATACACACCAAACACACACCTCTCTCTCTCTTCTCCCTTCATCCACAACAGACCAAACACCGCTGTTACTATTATCTGTTGTGTCTCACTTTATAATACAATACACACCAACCACACCATATCTCTCTCTCTCTCTCATCACTCATCCACACAGACCAAAACCTGCTGTTACTATTATCGTCTGTGTCCCACTTTATAATACAATACACACCAACACCACACCTCTCTCTCTCTCTCATCCACACAGACCAAACACACATGTTACTATTATGTCTGTGTCATCAATTTATAATACAATACACACCAACACACATCCTCTCTCTCTCCTCTTCTCTCCTCTCTCTCTCTCTCTCTCTCTCTCTCTCTCTCTCTCTCTCTCTCTCTCTCTCTCTCTCTCTCTCTCTCTCTCTCTCTCTCTCTCTCATCCACACAGACCAAACACCTGCTGTTACTATTATCGTCTGTGTCCTCACTTTATAATACAATACACACCAACACACACCTCTCTCTCTCTCTCTCTCATCCACACAGACCAAACACCTGCTGTTACTATTATCGTCTGTGTCCTCACTTTATAATACAATACACTCCAACACACACCTAACTCTCTCTCTCTCTCTCTCTCTCTCTCTCTCTCTCTCTCTCTCTCTCTCTCTCTCTCTCTCTCTCATCCACACAGACCAAACACCTGCTGTTACTATTATCGTCTGTGTCCTCACTTTATAATACAATACACACCAACACACACCTCTCTCTCTCTCATCCACACAGACCAAACATCTGCTGTTACTATTATCGTCTGTGTCCTCACTTTATAATACAATACACACCAACACACCTCTCTCTCTCTCTCTCATCCACACAGACCAAACACCTGCAGTTACTATTATCGTCTGTGTCCTCACTTTATAATTCAATACACACCTACACACACCTCTCTCTCTCTCTCTCTCTCATCCACACAGACCAAACACCTGCAGTTACTATTATCGTCTGTGTCCTCACTTTATAATACAATACACACCAACACACACCTCTCTCTCTCTCTCTCTCATCCACACAGACCAAACACCTGCTGTTACTATTATCGTCTGTGTCCTCACTGTTAATACAATACACACCAACACACACCTCTCTCTCTCTCTCTCTCATCCACACAGACCAAACACCTACTGTTACTATTATCGTCTGTGTCCTCACTTTATATACACATACACAAACAACACCTCTCTCTCTCTCTCTCTCTCATCCTCACAGACCAAACACCTGCTGTTACTATTATCGTCTGTGTCCTCACTTAATAATACAATACACACCAACACATCTCTCTCTCTCTCTCATCCACACAGACCAAACACCTCCTGTTACTATTATCGTCTGTGTCCTCACTTTATAATACAATACACACCAACACCTCTCTCTCTCTCTCTCTCTCTCTCAACGAAAAAGATTTTGCATCCCAGGAGCTGGACTGGACGACATTGTGGAAGCCTTCGAAGATACCACAAAGGATGCAAATGAAAATACCCTTTTTGTCATCCATGCTGGTTCAAATGACGTCATGCGCACCAGATCCGAAGAGTTGATGGAGAAATATCGCAAGATGATCCAGCACTACAAAAACAAGTCAAGGAATATCATCATCTCAGGCATTCTCCCCAAGATCGACGCACCTGACAAATTCTACGACAAGGCTTTCAGCACAAATAGCCGACTAAAACATTTGTGTCTGAGGGAAGAAGTTGAATTCATCAACCTCTGGGACAACTTCTACAACCAGCCTACTCTGTCCCGCAAGGATGGCACTCATCTAAACCCTGTGGGTTCAGCACGCATGGGTCGTCTCCTACACGAAGCAGTCCGCAGCCATGGATCAAAAAACGCCATCCGAGAAGAAGCAGCAGTGACATAAATCATCCAACGCCAAGAAAAAAACAGAGGCAACCGAGGACCACCAGCGATAAGGACCGAAGACAGCGAGGACCGAGGACAGCCATGAACATAAATGTAGATCCGAGAAGAACCAAAAATATTATTAAAGAGCGTTCCGTGAGTTCTAAAATAACAAATTTAAAGGTTTCTATGCAAACGCTCGTAGCATACGCAATCAATTTTCAGATTTAGAGGAGCTAGTGTTTACAGAAAATTATGATGTGATTGGCATAACAGAATCTTGGCTCAATACAGAAGATAGAGACTTTTTAGCAGAGTATTCACTTCCCGGTTATGTAATGTTTGAGAAAAGCCGAATAAATCGAAATGGAGGTGGCGTGTACTTTATATCAAAGAAAGTCTTAACCCTACCCTCTTGTCAAAACCTCAAATTGTGAACGTCGACGCATCTTTTGTGCTAATAAAGAATAATAAAGGTACCAAAAAAAAACTTGCATTAATATACAGACCTCCAGCTCAATCAGTGCAAACTGACCGAGAGATTTACGAACAGATTACAGATGTAAGTAAACTCACAAGATACCGTAATTTTTGGTTGACTTTAATTTACCTGTGACCAAGTGGGGCGATACTCTTACTTCACACTCCGGACATGACTTGTATACGAACTTGCAAGAGAGTTCGCTTTAGCAATTTGTTCGAACGCCGAACCGTGGTTAATAACGTTCTTGACATTGTACTTGCAACAAAAGAAGAATTAATAGAGAATTTGAATGTTGGTGATGAATTCAGTAACAGCGACCATCGTACGATAACTTTCACTTTAAAGTTTACTAGTAACGAACCAAATTAGTAGCATCGAAAAAGTCCCTAATTTCAAGAAAGCAAACTTCCATAAACTTAGAGCTATGTTTAAAGAAACTGACTGGAGCTTTTTAATTCACAATAACGACATAAATACATATGGGAAGTTATTCGAAGCCACTTACCTAAAAGCAGTGCAAGACTGCATACCATCGAAAAATCGGCGTCCAGGCCATAATAATAAGCCCAAATGGTGGAATAAAGATATTTCAAACTGCCTGCTTGCTAAAAAAATTGCTAATGATAGATTAAAATCCTCACAAAATGACGAAGAACGGCTGAAATTTGTAGAGCTACGACCCAAAGCCAAAAAGTTAATTAAGCAAAGTAAAAAGACCTTAGAGTTACATATTGCGAATCAAAGTAAAACAAACCCGAAAGAATTCTATAGTTATATCAGAAAGAAAAAAGTCGTTACTTCAACTGTTGGACCGTTAGTCGATGAAAATGGAGAATACACCAAAGACGAAGAACAAATGAGTAATGCCCTCAATACCTTCTTTGCATCAGTTTTTACAACAGAAGACCTCAGTGATATCCCTACACCATCGCCGATTCAGATTGATAATTCAGATGTTCTAAGCAATATCACCGTTACAGAGAGAGAAGTATTGAATTGTTTAGATAAACTCAAGGTAAATAAAACGCCTGGACCTGATACAATCTCGCCTAGAGTTCTAAAGGAAGCTAAGGATGAGCTCTCTAAACCACTGACATTACTATTCAATAAATCCTTGCAGTCGGGAACTATGCCCGATCAGTGGAAGCTAGCCAACGTAACACCGATATTCAAAAAAGGCAGCAAATCCCTAGCCAGTAACTATCGTCCAATTAGCTTAACCTCAGTTGTATGTAAAATGCTAGAAACGGTCATACGAGACAGACTCGTAAATCACTTAGAGGAAAATAACATACTTAAAGATACTCAACACGGCTTTCGTAAAAAACGTTCCTGTTTAACAAACCTCTTAGACTTCTTCCACGATATCCTCAACCTCTACGATGAGAGTAAAGCTGTAGATATTATATACCTTGATTTTCAAAAGGCCTTTGACAAAGTTCCCCACAAACGTTTACTGCTAAAACTAAAAGCGCATGGAATACAAGACGGTGTGTTGAAATGGATAGAAAATTGGCTCAGCGACAGAAAGCAAAGAGTAGTCATAAACGGTAAGGCATCAAAATGGACCAATGTAAGTAGCGGGGTACCCCAGGGATCGGTACTAGGACCAATTCTCTTTCTAATTTACATCAACGACATAGATGAGGGTCTCACCTGTACAATCTCAAAATTTGCTGACGATACAAAAATTGCAAATAGCGTACTCTCAAAAGAACAAGTTGACGATATGCAACACAATCTAGATAAATTGTCATGTTGGGCCCAAATTTGGCAAATGAGTTTCAATGCGGATAAATGTAAAGTACTACATATCGGATACCTAAATGAGAAAGCAAACTATTCGATGAATGGCACTCAGCTTAAGAATGTAAACAGAGAAAACCGATCTGGGAGTAACAATATCGAGTAACCTAAAACCGAGTCAACAATGTTCAGAAGTTGTTAAGAAGGCAAACAAAATAATTGGCTTTATAGGCAGGTCATTTGAGCATAAATCCAAAGAAGTTATCCTAACCCTTTACAATTCATTAGTCCGCCCTCTTCTGGAATACTGCATTCAATCCTGGTGCCCTTATTACCAAAAAGATATAAACAAGCTAGAACGAGTTCAACGTAGAGTTACCAAAATGATACCTAGCCTAAAGAACAAACCATACGAAGAGCGTCTTAGAGAATTAAATCTAGTTCCTTTAACCCAGCGCAGATTAAGAGGTGACTTAATTCAAGTGTTCAAAATCATCAAAGGCATCGACAATATGAACTGTAGTAAGTACTTCACTATCGACCAATCTAATTACACGCGGGGAAACGGTTGCAAAATTATTGGTAAATCTTTTAACTCACACGTATCTAAGAATTTCTTCTTCAATCGAGTTGTCAACTTGTGGAATGGGCTTCCCCGAAACGTTATAGACTGCATCACCGTTGATTCATTTAAACTCCACCTAGACAAATATCTCGCATCAAACCCGCGACTGACTGCGTTTGTAAATGAATAACTTTATTTTATCCCCCCCTTAGTTACTAACCCATCTGTCCCCTACTAACTTCCTAATCCTGCCACGGACATTAGTTCCAGGGCAGTAATTCCCTTTCCAATGTTCCCTTACCCACTCTAAACCACTGTTTGGACACTTGATCCTCAGTGTTTTGGAGGACAAGCAACCTAGAAGGGTCACTAGATCTGTTGTTGCTTGATTTCCTTTGTACTCCTTTGTACTCTCTCATCCACACAGACCAAACACCTGCTGTTACTATTATCATCTGTGTCCTCACTTTATAATACAATACACACCGACACACACCTCTCTCTCTCTCTCTCTCTCATTCACACAGACCAAACACCTGCTGTTACTATTATCGTCTGTGTCCTCACTTTATAATACAATACACACCAACACACACCTCTCTCTCTCATCCACACTGACCATACACCTGCTGTTACTATTATCGTCTGTGTCCTCACTTTATAATACAATACACACCATCACACACCTCTCTCTCTCTCTGTCTCTCATCCACACAGACCAAACACCTGCTGTTACTATTATCGTCTGTGTCCTCACTTTATAATACAATACACACCAACACACCTCTCTCTCTCTCTCATCCACACAGACCAAACACCTGTTGTTACCATTATCGTCTGTGTCCTCACTTTATAATACAATACACACCAACACTACTCCGAAAACACTCCCGCCGGCTTTAGCACCGCCAACAGCTCCGCATCGCCACTGAGAAAACTCGGTCCTAATTTGAGTATTTCATATCCCAATTCCCTTTATTCATTGCATGAACAGTAGTTAAGTGCTTGTTTAACCTCCACATAGTTCTGTAGTTGCCGTGCACGTTATTTTATTGCTTTTCTGACTGATAAACATTGTTGTTTACATATGTTATCCTAGCTTGTAGCAGACGACGCACGCGCACCTCTAATCGACCTAGCTGTGTATTTTCTTATTAACTCTAGTAGTTATCGTATTCATCTACTGTAGCTATATATCTGTAATTTTAGTTGTTGCTTGCATGATCTTGTAGTAACCTTTGACTGATAACTTTGTTTATCTAAATATAATCCTGCTTGACTGGCCTACAGTGACACCAGCGCCATCTGTTGATACAGTATATTAACCCCTTGTGTGCAGTTACACCTTATTATTATATAATCTCTATTTGGTGAATTGTATATTTAGTTACATATTCTATTATATATATATATATATATATATATATATATATATATATATGGTCAATATACAGGAGGCGCTACAATATTGGTAAAAAATTAAGCTCAATAGCATGTGATTAAGCGATTTTTCTCCAAATTGTTGATGTAGGTGTCATTCCCGGGAAACTAACATAATACATATTATATGGATATTTACGTTTTAAGGGTTTGTTTACATCTTCTTCTTTTTCGTCTTCATCTGGGAGACTTCTTTTGTGTGACTGTCAGTCAACAACTGAGACATCTGGTGGCGAATGCAATGAACTATACTGGTGGCATCGTAGCCAAAGTAATCACCCTACCTAATTCATGCCAAGAGTACTCGAGTTCACTGACACGTGATGTCTATCGACCAATCAGGTGATGCCATGATTTGGAAACAGGTGGCCCAGGATATAAGCTGTCAGTTTGACTCTGGCCAGCCTGTGTAGAGGGTGTGAGCCGATCAAAGCTTTTCCACCGTCTTTAAAAACACTGAGGCTGCTTAAGACCTTTTCGCCTTCCAATAAGTGTAAACTGTCCAAAGTGCAATAACCAGTGTTCCAAATACAGCTGACGAGGACAGCTGGTTTTGAAATGCACATACACTTGTTTTAAATGGAAAAATTCGAAACAAAAATCCACCAGCTGTTGACCAAGATGCTTAGACAAGTGGTGATCGAGCCTCCAGCGGCCAGCCAGGCAGCCCAGTTCCTTCACTGTTCATTAAGGTTAGTTGGTTGGTCGGGACAACATAAAGGAGCCGGACCACAGCTAGCTCGGGAATCTTAATGGGTCATCGCAAAGTAACATAAAGTAACAGATTTTTTCGCATAGGATTAAACTAGCATGCAAGGGCTAGTTGGTTATACTGATGTTTTGGACCGACAGTTAGCCCATCGATCTTTTTAGGCCTAATAGGTCCGGTAGAGCATAGGCTAAACATCATTGCTATATGTCATTAAGAGCTGAAATGTATTAGCCTATAAGGGAGAACAAAATAAAATAAAATACCTAGGCCTACTGTAACAATAAGTTTTTTCAGCCAGTACCCAACCAGCGGGGGTGTGGGGGCGGCAGCCCCCACCAATAATACTAGGTTAGGTTAGGTAAGGTTGTTAGGTTAGGCTAATGTTAACCCCATTCTTACTAGGTTTAGGTAAGGTTGTTAGGTTAGGCTAATGTTAACCCCATCTTACTAGGTTAGGTTAGGTAAGGTTGTTAGGTTAGGCTAATGTTAACCCCATCCTTACTAGGTTAGGTTAGGTAAGGTTGTTAGGTTAGGCTAATGTTAACCCCATTCTTACTAGGTTAGGTTAGGTAAGGTTGTTAGGTTAGGCTAATATTAACCCCATTCTTACTAGGTTAGGTTAGGTAAGGTTGTTAGGTTAGGATAATGTTAACCCCATTCTTACTAGGTTAGGTTAGGTAAGGTTGTTAGGTTAGGCTAATGTTAACCCCATTCTTACTAGGTTAGGTTAGGTAAGGTGTTAGGTTAGGCTAATATTAAACCCATTCTTACTAGGTTAGGTTAGGTAAGGTTGTTAGGTTAGGCTAATGTTAACCCCATACTTACTTCGTTAGGTTAGGCTAATGTTAACCTTATGAAAACCCAAACAAAGATTTTAGGGTTACTGTGTAATTTTAACATGAACATTAGTAAAATCCGAGCCAAGTTTCGTCAAAACTTGGCTCGTGTTTTCTAAATGTCGGGTTATATGGGTATGGAAATTTACAAAACCCGAGCCAACATGTTAATAAGGTTACTGTGTTATTTTCATTTTTAAATTAGTTAAATCCGAGCCAAGTTTCGTCAAAACTTGGCTCGGGTTTTCAAAAAGTCGGGTTTTATGGGTCTGAAATTGACAAAACCCGAGCAATTTTACCAAGGTTACTGTGTTATTTTCATTTTTACATTTGTTAAATCCGAGCCAAGTTTCGTCAAAACTTGGCTCGGGTTTTCAAAAAATTGGGTTTTATGGGTATGGAAATTGAACAAACCCGAGCCAAATTTGGGTTACAAATGTGTATTATCGTGTTCTATAGTGTTCTATACGCTTTTTACCCCTCAATTTCCCTGATCTTCATAGCCCTCCCCACTATCAGGGGGCGTGTCTTTAGATTGATGGATAATGGGTAAATGCTTAATTCCCATTCAATTTCATCACTAGATACGACTAAAACACCAAAAACAAAATCAAAATACAAAAAAAAAATACCTGAAAAACACATTGTTGCGTCTCCTGTATATTAACCATATATATATATATATATATATTTGTTTTGCTTTTTTAGGTAGCTTATCACCCCTGGTAGCCTACTTCTGCATATTTCATACTTTTTTGTTTTTGGTTATTTTTGTTTTCGGTTAGTCTAGGCTATCATCCCTGGTGGCCTATTTCTGTGTACGGTACTTCCAATTTTTAAATTTTCAGTTAGGCTATCACCGCTGGTGGCCTATTTCTGCGTACCGGTATTTCATAATTTTTGTTTCGGTTATTTTTGTTTTTGGTTAGTCTAGGCTATCATCCCTGGTGGCCTATTTCTGCGTACTTCAATTTTTAAATTTTCAGTTAGGCTATCACCGCTGGTGGCCTATTTCTGCGTACCGGTATTTCATAATTTTTGTTTTCGGTTATTTTTGTTTTCGGTTAGTCTAGGCTATCACCGCTGGTGGCCTATTTCTGCGTACCGATAATTCATAATTTTTGTTTTCGGTTATTTTTGTTTTCGGTTAGTCTAGGCTATCATCCCTGGTGGCCTATTTCTGCGTACTTCAATTTTTAAATTTTCAGTTAGGCTATCACCGCTGGTGGCCTATTTCTGCGTACCGGTATTTCATTTCATAATTTTTGTTTTCGGTTAGGATAGGCTATAACCCCTGGTGGCCTATTTCTGTTTAAATAAACATAAAATTGTTTTCGGTTCGGCTATCCCTGCGTATTCAAATTTAATTTGGTTTTGTTTTAACACCTTACGAGCGGCCTATGCGGTTTATTTATGTGTACCGCACAGCGGGGTGTTTTTAGCCAAAATAGGGCTGTTTACGTGATCATTTTCATGCCTAAATAAGACCCAGAACGTAAAACAAGTACCTATCCCTGAAAGGGCATAAACAGAGCTTTCGAATGACACCATAACGATCCTTGTATGATGGATAGTTTTCCTGCAATAACCGTGCAACGCGAGTGCAAAAAGCAGGTAATTCGGTACTTTCAGTACATAATTGAGTATGTAGCGAGTGAGAGAGGGAGGAGGGAGCTGAGATTTGTGTCAGTAGGTTCGCCGCGGTGGTCTGGAGCAGTCATACGCTCGCTAGTCTCCTGCCACCACTTGTCTCTCTCTCTCAGCCACATTACGTGCTGAAATTGCCACTCGACCTATGTCGAGCGCCGCCACATAGTCCAGCTTTATTTAACTCGACTTATGTTGCTCGCCGCTAAATAAGGGTTAATTTTCGGTTAGGCTATCACCGCTGATAACCTATTTGTGTGTATTTCAACATTTTTGTTTTCGGTTAGGCCTATTTAAGTAAGTCAAACGACCTGAAGGGAGTGAAGTGTTTTTAAAGTGAGTTTAGTGTTTTTAAAGTGAGTTAAGTGTTTTTAACACCTTACGAGCGGCCTATGCGGTTTATTTATGTGTACCGCCCAGCGGGGTGTTTTTAGCCAAAATAGGGCTGTTTACGTGATCATTTTCATGCCTAAATAAGACCCAGAACGTAAAACAAGTATCTATCCCTGAAAGGGCATAAACAGAGCTTTCGAATGACACCATAACGATCCTTGTATGATGGATAGTTTTCTTGCAATAACCGTGCAACGCGAGTGCAAAAAGCAGGTAATTCGGTACTTTCTTTACATAATTGAGTATGTAGCGAGTGAGAGACGGAGGAGCTGAGATTTGTGTCAGTAGGTTCGCCGCGGTGGTCTGGAGCAGTCATACGCTCGCTAGTCTCCTGCCACCACTTGTCTCTCTCTCTCAGCCACATTACGTGCTGAAATTGCCACTCGAGTTATGTCGAGCGCCGCCACATAGTCCAGCTTTATTTAACTCGACTTAAGTGGTGAGCCGCTTTTTAAGGGTTAAATGAGTGAAGTGATCTGAAGAAAGTGATCGTCACCATGCCTCGTGCCTGTACGAACTGAGCCGGTAGATTTGGTGCTTCCATGTTTGCTCCTGCCGATCCACAAGTCTGCCGACTCTGCCAGCAACGAGAGGATTTGACAGCAAAATTGGATGAAGCCCACAACAAGATCAACGCCCTCACCAGGAAGCTGGAATCACTCCAAGAGTTTGTAACACTCAACGTTGGAGTATCACTAACTCCAATTGTTTCAACTCCAGCATCCACCACCACCCCAACGTCATCTGCCAACAATCCAACACCTGCAGTAGACACTGCAGCAGATGCTTCTGACGAACCTGAGCCGACATCAAACCAGGACAGCCGCCCTGTTCACCTTAGTCTCTCCCCCACTCCTCGTGCAAGAAGCCTTCTAGCACGAACAGTACCAACCCCTCGCCCCCGTTCTAACCACTCCTCTCCCCGACCTGTACGTAGAGTCCCGCCACCGCAGGTTTCCGGATTTACACCAGTGAGGAGCGGTGCACGGCCAACGCAGAAAAGGTCTCATCTACCAGTCACAATGTCAAACAGATTTGAGATATTGGTAGAGATGGAAGACGAACCAGAAGAGACCAGGCTCGTTGGGGATTCCATCCTACGAGGACAGGTCGAAGAGTTCTGCGACAGAGTCCCAAATCAACGAAAAAGATTTTGCATCCCAGGAGCTGGACTGGACGACATTGTGGAAGCCTTCGAAGATACCACAAAGGATGCAAATGAAAATACCCTTTTTGTCATCCATGATGGCTCAAATGACGTCATGCGCACCAGATCCGAAGAGTTGATGGAGAAATATCGCAAGATGATCCAGCACTACAAAAACAAGTCAAGGAATATCATCATCTCAGGCATTCTCCCAAAGATCGACGCACCTGACAAATTCTACGACAAGGCCTTCAGCACAAATAGCCGACTAAAATATTTGTGTCTGAGGGAAGAAGTTGAATTCATTAACCTCTGGGACAACTTCTACAACCAGCCTACTCTGTTCCGCAAGGATGGCACTCATCTAAACCCTGTGGGTTCAGCACGCATGGGTCGTCTCCTACACGAAGCAGTCCGCAGCCATGGATCAAAAAACGCCATCCGAGAAGAAGCAGTGACATAAATCATCCAACGCCAAGAAAAAAAACAGAGGCAACCGAGGACCACCAGCGATAAGGACCGAAGACAGCGAGGACCGAGGACAGCCATGAACATAAATGTAGATCCGACAAGAACCAAAAATATTTTTAAAGAGCGTTCCGTGAGTTCTAAAATAACAAATTTAAAGGTTTTCTATGCAAACACTCGTAGCATACGCAATACATTTTCAGATTTAGAGGAGCTAGTGTTTACAGAAAATTATGATGTGATTGGCATAACAGAATCTTGGCTCAATACAGAAGATAGAGACTTTTTAGCAGAGTATTCACTTCCCGGTTATGTAATGTTTGAGAAATCCGAATAAATCGAAATGGAGGTGGCGTTTTACTTTATATCAAAGAAAGTCTTAACCCTACCCTCTTGTCAAAACCTCAAATTGTGAACGTCGACGCATCTTTTGTGCTAATAAAGAATAATAAAGGTACAAAAATAATACTTGCATTAATATACAGACCTCCAGCTCAATCAGTGCAAACTGACTGAGAAATTTACGAACAAATTGCAGATGTAAGTAACTCACAAGATACCGTAATTTTTGGCGACTTTAATTTACCCGTGACCAAGTGGGGCGATACTCTTACTTCACACTCCGGACATGACTTGTATACGAACTTGCAAGAGAGTTCGCTTTATCAATTTGTTCGAACGCCGACCCGTGGTAATAACGTTCTTGACATTGTACTTGCAACAAAAGAAGAATTAATAGAGAATTTGAATGTTGGTGATGAATTCAGTAACAGCGACCATCGTACGATAACTTTCACTTTAAAGTTTACTAGTAACGAACCAAATAGTAGCATCGAAAAAGTCCCTAATTTCAAGAAAGCAAACTTCCATAAACTTAGAGCTATGTTTAAAGAAACTGACTGGAGCTTTTTAATTAACAATAACGACATAAATACATCTTTGAAGTTATTCGAAACCACTTACCTAAAAGCAGTGCAAGACTGCATACCATCGAAAATACGGCGTCCAGGCCATAATAATAAGCCCAAATGGTGGAATAAAGATATTTCAAACTGCCTGCTTGCTAAAAAATTTGCTAATGATAGATTAAAATCCTCACAAATGACGAAGAACGGGTGAAATTTGTAGAGCTACGATGCAAAGCCAAAAAGTTAATTAAGCAAAGTAAAAAGACCTTAGAGTTACATATTGCGAATCAAAGTAAAACAAACCCGAAAGAATTCTATAGTTATATCAGAAAGAAAAAAGTAGTTACTTCAACTGTTGGACCGTTAGTCGATGAAAATGGAGAATACACCAAAGACGAAGTACAAATGAGTAATGCCCTCAATACCTTCTTTGCATCAGTTTTTACAACAGAAGACCTCAGTGATATCCCTACACCATCGCCAATTCAGATTGATAATTCAGATGTTCTAAGCAATATCACCGTTACAGAGAGAGAAGTATTGAATTGTTTAGATAAACTCAAGGTAAATAAAACGCCTGGACCGGATACAATCTCGCCTAGAGTTCTAAAGGAAGCTAAGGATGAGCTCTCCAAACCACTGACATTACTATTCAATAAATCCTTGCAGTCTGGAACTATGCCTGATCAGTGGAAGCTAGCCAACGTAACACCGATATTCAAAAAAGGCAGCAAATCCCTACCCAGTAACTATCGTCCAATTAGCTTAACCTCAGTTGTATGTAAAATGCTAGAAACGGTCATACGAGACAGACTCGTAAATCACTTAGAGGAAAATAACATACTTAAAGATACTCAACACGGCTTTCGTAAAAAACGTTCCTGTTTAACAAACCTCTTAGACTTCTTCCACGATATCCTCAACCTCTACGATGAGAGTAAAGCTGTAGATATTATATACCTTGATTTTCAAAAGGCCTTTGACAAAGTTCCCCACAAACGATTACTGCTAAAACTAAAAGCGCATGGAATACAAGACGGTGTGTTGAAATGGATAGAAAATTGGCTCAGCGACAGAAAGCAAAGAGTAGTCATAAACGGTAAGGCATCTAAATGGACCAATGTTAGTAGCGGGGTACCCCAGGGATCGGTACTAGGACCAATTATCTTTCTAATTTACATCAACGACATAGATGAGGGTCTCACCTGTACAATCTCAAAATTTGCTGACGATACAAAAATTGGAAATAGCGTACTCTCAAAAGAACAAGTTGACGATATGCAACACAATCTAGATAAATTGTCATGTTGGGCCCAAATTTGGCAAATGAGTTTCAATGCAGATAAATGTAAAGTACTACATATCGGATACCTAAACGAGAAAGCAAACTATTCGATGAATGGCACTGAGCTTAAGAATCTAAACAGAGAAACCGATCTGGGAGTAACAATATCGAGTAACCTAAAACCGAGTCAACAATGTTCAGAAGTTGTTAAGAAGGCAAACAAAATAATTGGCTTTATAGGCAGGTCATTTGAGCATAAATCCAAAGAAGTTATCCTAACCCTTTACAATTCCTTAGTCCGCCCTCTTCTGGAATACTGCGTTCAATCCTGGTGCCCTTATTACCAAAAAGATATAAACAAGCTAGAACGAGTTCAACGTAGAGTTACCAAAATTATACCTAGCCTAAAGAACAAACCATACGAAGAGCGTCTTAGAGAATTAAATCTATTTCCTTTAACCCAGCGCAGATTAATAAGTGACTTAATTCAAGTGTGACACAAACCAAACACCTGCTGTTACTATTATCGTCTGTGTCCTCACTTTATAATATAATACACACCAACACACACCTCTCTCTCTCTCATCCACACAGACCAAACACCTGCTGTTACTATTATCGTCTGTGTCCTCACTTTATAATGCAATACATTTCCCGGGGAAGAACTTTATCTGAGGGCGGTGTGCTCTCGCTCTCTCTCTCTCTCTCTCGCTCGCTCTCTCTCTCTCTCTCTCTGTCTCTGTGTGTCTCTCTCTCTCTCTCTCTCTCTCTCTCAATCAGGCGATGTCAAGATCTGCAAGTGTATTATTGTTGACATTTTTTTTCGGTAAACGGTAATTTTATAAGTTTGTCAATTGTGACGTCTACTAGCGTTGGCAGAATCGCCTCTCGTTGGCCACTAGCGCTCGCCAGGGACATCGAAATGGGCTACTGTTATCAGAGAATGTTGTTCTTTCTTTCCTAGTAATCGCATTGTCACAGACAGTCCAGTGGTGGTCTTTGTTTTCGTCTGTGACAACGGGAAGTATTTTATATCAACAGTAGTGATAATAGTACCAGCGTGTGAATGAGAAAGACTTTCAGAGCGAGGAGGTAGTAAGTGTCTGTATGTACGTGTGCATTGCTGCCTCTCGCTCGCCATTGGACGGCGTGTCTGGCTGTGTCCTATGACGCCTGCTGTCTTGTGACGTCTCGGCCCGTGATTGGCCGACCATCGCGCCTTTGCGGTCTCCTGTGTAACTTAGCTCCTCCATGAGGGTCCCCAGGAGCTGTCCTCGTCAGGACAGGCTTGGCGCGTGTGCTTCCAACATCCCTTTGCATACTCTCTCCCGATCACCACCTTTATCACTGTTTCTCTCACTCGATTCTCTCTTTCCATACTCTTACCTTTATTAACTGCACAACATTCCCCTTGGGTTCTGCATACGGTTTTCATAGCCGGCCCATTGTATTGCATGCGCCGTCCTCAGAGATATTTACATGTACTTAGAATAGGTTTGAGGGTTCTTAGTTAGTATAGGTTAAGAACATTGTGTGTCTCCATTATTGATTTAGTGTTTCTACTCTTTTGTTTAATGCTAGACTGGGATAAGGTAACTGTAGTCGATGTCTCCGATGTGTGTACGGTTTGCTTATACCTACACGACTTCGACCGGTCCTGTGGTAGCCTGGGTTGGCTTTTCGGTTGCGTCCTTTGCGAGTGCAGCATTGTGTTGACTGAGGGTTTTGGCCTGTACCAGTTCCACACTTTGCTGCCTCTTTGCTTGTCTTTAGAGGGTCGCCAGGATAGAACCAGATTCTTGTGATCTGGATCTATCGAGAGAGCCCCCTAGTCAATTAACGTAACTTAAAGGATGCAGTCTTAACACCTTACGAGCGGCCTATGCGGTTTATTTATGTGTACCGCACAGCGGGGTGTTTTTAGCCAAAATAGGGCTGTTTACGTGATCATTTTCATGCCTAAATAAGACCCAGAACGTAAAACAAGTACCTATCCCTGAAAGGGCATAAACAGAGCTTTCGAATGACACCATAACGATCCTTGTATGATGGATAGTTTTCTTGCAATAACCGTGCAACGCGAGTGCAAAAAGCAGGTAATTCGGTACTTTCGGTACATAATTGAGTATGTAGCGAGTGAGAGAGGGAGGAGGGAGCTGAGATTTGTGTCAGTAGGTTCGCCGCGGTGGTCTGGAGCAGTCATACGCTCGCTAGTCTCCTGCCACCACTTGTCTCTCTCTCTCAGCCACATTACGTGCTGAAATTGCCACTCGAGTTATGTCGAGCGCCGCCACATAGTCCAGCTTTATTTAACTCGACTTATGTTGCTCGCCGCTAATTATGGGTTAAGGACATCGCTAGGCTACGAGCCTGTCTTGCTCAATCCCAGTTCCTTACCTAGAGTATCCCAGCTGGACATTATTAATCGATTAGACACTTGTTAGTATTTAATATAAGCTCTTTGATATGTGCGCATTATTATTCACAGCATTTATTAGTCTAGGTTCTTGCTGAGCCGCACAACCATAGCAGACTGTTTCGTTGATGAGGAAGTACTTCTTTTAGTGTCGAGCATTGCTACCGTTGCGCATTTATAGTATTCTCGTGTCAGTTAACATTATATGTCCTATCTTTTAGTGTATTCGATTTACACGTGTGGTGTCCTGCCTCCTGCCTTTATATAGTTCTAAATCAGTACAAGCATCTTATGAGCATCAGACTTTCTTCAGAAGTTTCCAGGTCTATGCTGTAGGACTATACTTCACTTTCTTTCAGATAGGAGTGAAGAGTTAATTGTTGTTTAGAGTAACTGTATTGAAGCATCTTTTTATTGTATTAAATCTTGCAGTGATTTAATTAATCTTTCCATAGATTCCTTTTTATGCATTTTAATGTAACTTGCATCTTGTTTGTTATCAGGCTATACCAGTGCAGGTTAGCCTGAAGTAGAGTACCTTTATGCCCAGTTAAGGATACCCTGCTATCGCAGATTAACCCTGGAGAGTATAGGTGTTTTGTTCGCCGGCATATAAGTTCGAGGGTTTGGATCTAGCGTACCGTTGTTGCATAGTGCCCTATTACTAGTCCAATCATTGAGTGCCCTTGTTTTATTCGTAGTCCTGGTCATAACAAATGGCGACCTTGCCTAGTATCTTATCTTAGTCGTCATAATGAATGGCGACCTTAGTCTAGGATTTAGTGAACTAAGAAATAATTGCAGGATTTTTTGTGGAGAATGTTTATTTTTTAATCACCGTTTGGGGGTCGATTGTTATTTCTCACAGTTTGGCAGTAGACATTTGTTTTTGAGGAATATTTTGGACACGTTGGATTTTTTTTTTTGCAACGTAGTATAGCACTTGAGTTGTATTCAAGCATTTTTTGAGTGAATAGTGCTACATGCGAGTTTAGGTACTTCTTTTTTTTTATAAACGTTGAGGATTTCCGGTGGACATAGTGTCCACCGTCGAACGACGGATCAGTGCACAGTGAGGACACAGTACGGGAACCAGGCGAGAAGGTGGAGAAGGTGGAGTTGTCTAACGGCGTTCGGGTGGTGAACAATGAGGAGGATGCTCGGATTTTTTTGGAGGAGCCTGTGTCGGCGGATTGGGTGTCGGGGCTAGACCGGTACGGACTGCAGTGTGTAGCCACAGTCTTAGGGTTGTCCGGTACTAGTGGTTTGTCGAGAGGTGAGCTGGTTGCCTGGGTGCTGGGTGGGGTGCATGGGGCTTCGGGTGGAGTGGGAGCTGGGGCACCTTCTGCCCAGCCCCCATTCCACTCGACTCCTATCATGGCGCCTCCTCGGGCTCCTGAACCGGGTACGTTCCCGCAGGCCTATGCCCGCTGGCGGTTGGGTATGCCTCTAGGTGATTCACGGGGTGGGTCCCCAATAGTAGCACCCCCTCCTCAGGGTTTGTCTTCCGAGATGTTGTTTCAGCTCGAACTCGCCAAACTCGAGCAGCGAAAGTATGAGGCTGAGCTCAGGCAGCAGCAGCAGCAGCGGGAATCTGAGCTTAGGATTCAGGCTGAGGAGAGAAAGGCCATACGTGAGGCTGAGCTTCAGGTTGAGGCTACAAAGTACTGTGCAGACATAGAGCTTGAGAAGTCTCGACTGGAGTCGACAGGGCAGCGTCTCGGTTCTGGGAATCAAGGTCTTGATCAGTCTTTATCGCACCTTCTTAAGTTAATCCCTGCATTTAATGAGTCGGGTGTCACCGAGTTTTTCCTGCATTTTGAGAAGAAGTGCCGGGAGCACCAATGGCCCGAGGATAAGTGGGCAGCCCTTGTTTCCTCTAGGTTGGTTGGCAAAGGACTCAAGGCATATGATGCGTTGCCCTTGGAGTCTTGCATCGATTATGAGGTATTGAAGGAAGCTGTTCTGCGGGCGTACGAGTTACAACCAGAGACATATAGGTTGAAGATTCGGGGTGTTACGAAGGGTCGTGAGTGCACTTTTCTAGAACATGCCCGGGAACTGTCTGATGCTTTGAGAAATTGGCTGAGGTCAGAGAAGGTGACGACGTTCGAAGAGCTTGAGCAGTTATTCCTTCTAGAGCAATTTTTTAAATGCACAGGCGGCGACCTGACTTTGAACCTCAAAGAGAAACATCCAAAAACTCTACAAGAGGCAGCTGAGTTGGCTGACCTGAGATTATCGCTGATTCGTGGGTGCGGATTTGCACAACGGACTGAAGCAGTTATCAAGGGGCGCAACACTCCACCCCCCCGAGTCAGTGATGCAACATTTAATAACAAAAGTAAGAGCAATGATACTAATTTTGATCACAAACCAAAACCGTCCCGTTTAAGAAAGGTCAGGGCCCTTCCCCACCTCAAGGGAAATCCAAGGGTGAAGTAGAGTGTTTTAAGTGTCATAAAAAGGGGCATTTTGCACGTTCCTGCCCTAGTAACCAACCTGCAGCAGTCGTGTCTTTGGCTAGCAACATTGGGGTGTCTCGGAGGTCTTCTGCGTTTACCCGTGGTGATATGTCAGATGCGGGGGCACAGCCAGTGAAGGAGTGTCCAGAAGGCTCGAAACCTGTCTGCGATGCTTTTTGCGACCATAGAGGGCGTGGCTGCGTGAGTTGGGCTGGTTGAAAGCATGGGTTGGAGTTGTTGCGTGATACAGGTGTATCCCAGACTCTGATGAAAAACTTTACAGGCCAACCTATAAACGCGGCACGGGTAGTTGTGGTGCAGGGTATTAATGCTACACGGTCATACCCGTTGGTTCGAGTGGAGCTGGAGGTTGATGGTGTGACACGAGAGATAGATGTTGGAATCGTAGAGAAACTGCCAGTAGAGGGCGTCGACCTTCTTTTCGGCAAAGACTTTGCGGTGCCTACTTCTTAGGTTCCACCCTTAGTCGTTGCCGAGAGGGCGGCCGACGTGAGTAGGGAGGGGCAGGAGTTGGTCGAGAGGTGTCAATTACAGCAGATGGCGTGTGTTGTCACCCGATATCGTGCATCTAAGGTGTCACAGCCTATTCCTCAGTCTCTAGACCAGCGGAGGAACGGTTGGAAGGAGAAAGCTAAAGTTGGGAGAAGTTTTGTGAGTTTTGATCCAGCGGCTCTTCCTGGCGACTCAGTATTAGCACCAATGTTTAGGTCCGGAGTGGCCCCAGAACCTGTCACACTTGGTGAGGAGGTAGGGCGTGAGAAAACTCTGAGACAGCAACGTTACACACTTAAGCAAGATAGGATCGAACAGTCCAGTATCGGGGGAGGCCATAAGTTGCTCGGGGAGCACTTAGATAGATTGGCTCCTTCGGATATCTGTCGGCTGCAGATAGATGATCCTGAGCTTCAGAAGTGTAGTAACTGTGCGATTGAACTTGATGAGGAAGGGGATGCAAAGCCGGGGGACTTCTTTCGTGTGGAGGGCATATTATACAGGCGTTTTCTAGATCCCAGACGGAGTTGGGAGGGTGGGTCGACAGTGGTTGACCAGTTGGTAGTGCCTAATGTGTGCCGTGATAGCCTTCTGAGGTTGGCGCATGATGTACCGTTGGCAGGGCATTTGGGTGTACGTAAGACGGTAGCAGCATTGGCAAAATTGTTTTGGTGGCCAGGTATGAAGGCACATGTGGCGTCATGGGTGGCAATGTGCAGTACCTGCCAGACAGTAGGTAAACCAAACCAGTGTATTCCCAAGGCTCCGTTACTCCCTATTCCTGTAATCGGGCCACCATTCAGTAAGGTTATAATCGACATGGTTGGCCCTCTACCCCCTACTAGTGCAGGCAACAAGTTCCTCCTCACAATCAGGGATGTTGCCACTCGTTATCCGGATGCATACCCCATGCGAAATGGTACTGCTAAGACTGTTGTTCGTAACTTGCTATTGTACTGTTCTAGGTACGGGTACCCGCAGGAATTGCAGTCAGACCAAGGGTCAAACTTTACTTCTAACCTTTTCAAACAGACCATGCAGCAGCACGATATCAGTACAGTTGTCTCTTCAGCCTATCACCCAGAGAGTCAAGGGGTCTTGGAGAGGTGGCACTCGACTCTGAAAAGCATGCTGCGTTGTTACTGTGTTGAGAATGGCAAGGATTGGGATCTTGGGTTGCCCTATGTATTATTCGTTGCTCGGGAGGTACCTGGTGAAAGCCTAGGGTTCAGTCCCAATGAGTTAGTTTTCGGACATCAGGTCAGAGGCCCCCTCAACATGGTTAGAGAAATCTGGGAGGGCACAGCAAAACCATGTTCCATGTTAAAATATGTCCTCGAGAGTAGAGAGAGAATGCTGAGAAGCCTTGAGTTGGCAGGTAGGAATTTGGTAGGGTCGCAAGCACTTATGAAGGACAGGTACGATGAGAAGACAAAACTCCGGGAGTTTAAGGTGGGGCAGGAGGTGTTGATTCTGTTACCTCTGCCAGGTCATCCGTTGTCTGCCAAGTACGCTGGTCATTATAAGGTGGTAAAAAAGATCTCTGACCTAGACTATCTTGTGGCTACTCCAGATACAAAGGAGTACAAAGGAGTACAAAGGAGTACAAAGGAAATCAAGCAACAACAGATCTAGTGACCCTTCTAGGTTGCTTGTCCTCCAAAACACTGAGGATCAAGTGTCCAAACAGTGGTTTAGAGTGGGTAAGGGAACATTGGAAAGGGAATTACTGCCCTGGAACTAATGTCCGTGGCAGGATTAGGAAGTTAGTAGGGGACAGATGGGTTAGTAACTGAGGGGGGGATAAAATAAAGTTATTAATTTACAAACGCAGTCAGTCGCGGGTTTGATGCGAGATATTTGTCTAGGCGGATATTAAATGAATCAACGGTGATAGGCGTAAAAAGAATCAGCTGTGCCATGTGAATCTGGTGAAAGAGTTTGTGAGGCGCCCCTTGAGCCTCTCGCTGTCCCTGTGTTGACCTGCAGCGGTCATGGAGGAGAAGGAGTGAGGGACAGTGAAGCTCAGGTGGAGGATAACTGGGAGTGTCATGTCTCTGCTGACCAGTGGGCGGGGAACTCCAGACAGGTGGCTGACGATGCTCTAGTGCACCTGCCTGAGCAACAGCGTGTAGCCGTGCAGCGCCTGTTTGCTTCATACCCCACTGTGTTTGCAGAGCATCCAGGCCTCACAAGTCGAGTGGTGCATGACATGTACGTGGAAGATCACCCCCCCTTTAAATCGGTACCCTACAGAATTCCACCCATTAAACTCCCAGCCCTCAGAGAGGAGTTAAAGTAGGAACGGGGGCTGATTGAGAAGGGGGCAGTTAGGTGGACATCTCCTGTCACTCTGCAGCCCAAGCCTGATGGGAATGTTAGCTTCTGCATTGACTTTCGGAGATTGAACGGGTTGACTCCCACCCCTGCTTATCCCCTTCCCCGTGTTGACTATAGTGTAGACAAGATTGGTAAGGCACAGTTTCTAACTAAGGTAGACCTAGTGAAAGGCTACTGGCAGGTGCCCTTGTCTGAGTGGGCGAAGGGGGTATGCGGGTTTGTGGTTGATGGGAACACCTACCGTTGCAATGTGATGCCGTATGGCCTTAAAAATACCCCAGCAACCTTCCAGAGTCTTATGAATGAGTTAGTAGCTGAAATCCCTAACTGCACTGTCTACCTAGATGACGTTATAATCTACGATGACAACTTTGAGAGTCACTGTGAGCACATAGAAGCCTTGTTTAGGAAGCTCAGTGAGGCCAGCTTGGTGGTCAATCTGGGCAAGTGCGACTTTGTCCGGGCAACTGTGCAGTATCTTGGGTTTGTGGTCGGGTTAGGCCAGGTGTGCCCCCCCCAAAACAAGATACAGGCTATTAACCAGTTCCCAAGGCCGTCCACCAAGCGGCAGATCATGAGATTTTTGGGCATGATCGGTTACTATCGCCGCTTCATTCGGGGTTATTCTACTGTGTTAGCTCCCCTGACAGATTTGCTAGCAAAAGAGAAAAATTTCAAGTGGGCACCTGAGTGTGAAAGGGCTTTTTCGCTGGTCAAGCACCTACTATGCACTCACCCAATCCTCAGGGCCCCTGACTTTGAAAGACCGTTCCAGCTGGCAACAGATGCCAGCAGTGTAGGGGCTGGTGCCGTTTTAATGCAAACAGACGAGGAAAGTTTGGAGCATCCAGTCAGTTTCTTTTCCAAGAAGTTTAATTCCGCTCAGAAAAACTACTCTGTGGTCGAGAAAGAACTGCTGGCAATAGTGTTGGCGCTCAGGCACTTTGAAGTATATCTTCCTACCTACGGGCCAGTCGTGGTGATTTACACCGACCACCACCCTCTTAGATTTCTGAACCAATTCCACAATCGGAATATGAGGCTGACACGTTGGTCACTCATGTTGCAAGAATACAATCTAGACATTCGCCATACTGCCGGTTGTGAGAATGTGATTGCAGACTGTTTGTCGAGTGTAGAGGATCCGGCGTAGATCACCACAGGTGCGTGGGTTTGAGTGGAGAAAAACCAGGCTTGCCCCTGTAGAGCAGCCGTCAAAAACAACATTAAAATTAAATAAAAAATCACATGAAAACTCTTTCTTTTTGATAGTTAATTGTAAGTTGCCAATGTTATAGCTAAAGTCCTAAGTTGAACCTGTCTTTCACTTAGTAGGCTGGGCTCTGTGCAGCTCGCTCAGGGAGCATAGCAGGCTAAATTATACTATTGTGTTTGGGAGGGGTTGTATATTTTCTTTATGCTAATATGTTGTTTTATTTAAGATTGAGCTTTTCATTTCATTTCTGGTGGAGTGGCTAGGTGTGGCGGGTCTTGTCGGCATTCTGCCTTGCCAGATATGGTGCTCGCCTAATGTTGAGCGTCCCATATCTTGGGCGGGGTGTGACGTCTACCAGCGTTGGCAGAATCGCCTTTCGTTGGCCACTAGCGCTCGCCAGGGACATCGAAATGGGCTACAGTTATCAGAGAATGTTGTTCTTTCTTTCCTAGTAATCGCATTGTCACAGACAGTCCAGTGGTGGTCTTTGTTTTCGTCTGTGACAACGGGTTATATTTTATATCAACAGTAGTGATAATAGTACCAGCGTGTGAATGAGAAAGACTTTCAGAGCGAGGAGGTAGTAAGTGTCTGTATGTACGGGTGCATTCCTGCCTCTCGCTCGCCATTGGACGGCGTGTCTGGCTGTGTCCTATGACGCCTGCTGTCTTGTGACGTGTCGGCCCGTGATTGGCTGACCATCGCGCCTTTGCGGTCTCCTGTGTAACTTACCTCCTCCATGAGGGTCCCCAGGAGCTGTCCTCGTCAGGACAGGCTTGGCGCGCGTGCTTCTAACATCCCTTTGCATACTCTCTCCCGATCACCACCTTTATCACTGTTTCTCTAACTCGATTCTCTCTTTCCATACTCTAACCTTTATTAACCCGTACAGCCCCAGCGACGCGTCTGACGCGTCGGCGATGTATGTAACGCACAGCCCCAGAGACGCGCCTGACGCGTCACCCTAATTGCGCCGACCGTAACCTCAGGTGTAGCCACTCAAGAGGGCTCAGATTTGTATGGGAACTGTGTACGTATCCCACGCAACCGTGCCGATGGTTGAAAACTCTCAAAGTCCACGTGCGTACGCGCGAGCGCTCAATAACCTGTTTTTTTGGGATAATTGCCTTCAATTTTTTACTCTTGTAAAACCCATTTTCGGGGGCTCTGTAGGACCATTTTTTAAGCTTTTTGAGCAGTTTTTCGTGGTTTTTCCTTCATTCCTAACCCATTCGCTATTGTTTCTGGAATAAAACCATTTTTTGAAAACCCGCCGGGTTCTGGTGCGCAAACATTACAAAACTAGCCGGGGCTCCACGGGTTAACTGCGCAACACTCCCCTTGGGTTCTGTATACGGTTTTCATAGCCGGCCCATTGTATTGCATGCTCCGTCCTCAGAGATATTTACATGTACTTAGAATAGGTTTGAGGGTTCTTAGTTAGTATAGGTTAACAACTTTGTGTGTCTCCATTATGTGTTTCTGCTCTTTTATACATTGCTAGACTGGGATAAGGTAACTGTAGTCGTTGTCTCCGATGTGTGTACGGTTTGCTTATACCTACACGACTTCGACCGGTCCTGTGGTAGCCTGGGTTGTCTTTTCGGTTGCGTCCTTTGCGAGTGCAGCATTGTGTTGACTGAGGGTTTTGGCCTGTACCAGTTCCACACTTTGCTGCCTCTTTGCTTGTCTTTAGAGGGTCGCCAGGATAGAACCAGATACTTGTGATCTGGATCTATCGAGAGAGCCCCCTAGTCAATTAACGTAACTTAAAGGATGCAGTCTTAAGGACATCGCTAGGGTACGAGCCTGTCTTGCTCAACCCCAGTTCCTTACCTATAGTATCCCAGCTAGACATTATTAATCGAGTAGACACTTGTTAGTATTTAATATAAGCTCTTTGATATGTGCGCATTATTATTCACAGCATTTATTAGTCTAGGTTGTTGCTGAGCCGCACAACCATAGCAGACTGTTCCGTTGATGAGGAAGTACTTCTTTTAGTGTCGAGCATTGCTACCGTTGCGCATTTATAGTATTCTCGTGTCAGTTAACATTATATGTCCTATCTTTTAGTGTATTCGATTTACACGTGTGGTGTCCTGCCTCCTGCCTTTATATAGTTCTAAATCAGTACGAGCATCTTATGAGCATCAGACTTTCTTCAGAAGTTTCCAGGTCTATGCTGTAGGACTATAATTCACTTTCTTTCAGATAGGAGTGAAGAGTTTATTGTTGTTTAGAGTAACTGTATTGAAGCATCTTTTTATTGTATTAAATCTTGCAGTGATTTAATTGATCTTTCCATAGATTCCTTTTTATGCATTTTAACGTAATTTGCATCTTGTTTGTTATCAGGCTATACCAGTGCAGGTTAGCCTGAAATAGAGTACATTTATGCCCAGTTAAGGATACCCCACTATCGCAGATTAACCCTGGAAGGTATAGGTGTTTTATTCGCCGGCATATAAGTTCGAGGGTTTGGATCTAGCGTACCGTTGTTGCATAGTGCCCTATTACTAGTCCAATCATTGAGTGCCCTTGTTTTATTCGTAGTCCCGGTCATATGACAATGCAGCTATAAAAATGTGTATCTGTTTTTGTGCTCTATTTATCTGTCAATCTATGTATTTGTCTATCTATCTATCTACCATTCTAGCTATATACCTGTATATCTATCTATCTATTGTTACGACCGGCACTACAAAATAAACAAGGGCACTTAATGATGGACTAGATGATAGGCTATATCTGCAACAACGGTACGCTAATTCCAAAACCCTCGAACTATTACGCCGGTGAACAAAAACACTTTAAACCCTTCAGAGTTAATCTACTGGATAACGGGGTATAAATTAACTAGGTTTTAGTGCACTTCTACAATGGCTTTCCAGTGACGGTAAAGCCAACTCACAACAGGAGTACTTATGTTACGAAAATGCTCTTAAGTAATAACAATGCTTGAATAAACTATATAAGATTTAATAAAGGAATAAATGCTTACATTAACTTTAGTGTGAGTCAGTACTCGACACTAAACTCTACAATGCTCTATGAAAACACTGGAAGTCTAGTCCTACAGCAATCAGATAAGGAATCTTCTGAAAAGGTCTGATGCTCTAAGATGCTCGTTAATATAGAACACACATAATGCAGGGGCAGAACACCAAAGCGTGTATCTTAAATACACCAATAAGCAGGATACATATATATAACAAGGAAGTGTAACAACTCTGTGACAGCACTAATAATAGTCACTCAAAAACAGTACTTCCTTAGCCAACGTAACAGCCAAACTGGGTTGTGCACTATGCATCAACCAAGGCTAATATAAGGCATGAATAATTCCTAAAGCATACACAATGAAAGTTAATAAACACAATGCTGTCTTTCTCACTAATAAAGTCTAGCAGTGGATAAAAGCTACTAGGAAACTAGGCAGAGTGCAAGCATGCTCGTAGCCTACTGTCTCCCCTTGAACACATTTCCCTTATGTTACGTTAAGTGACTTGGAGGCTCTCTTGGTAAGTCCAGATCTCTAGTATCTGGTCTTGCCCTGGCGCTCCACAAAGGTCAACAAAATGAGGTAGCAAGCATACAGGTAAGTATAGGCAAAAGCCCTTCACCTGTATACTGCTACACCTGCAAAGGAAAATATGCACAAGGGTTACAGGCTAGCTAGCTTCGTTGATGTTGAACAGGCTCTGACTTGCCACATACATAACTCAGACAACGACCAAAGATACCTTCCACTGTCTAGCATTAAATAATGGGAAAGAACAGCTCACTAATTAGAAGCACCCCAACACTAGGCTACCATATGACTATGACTCTAATAATCCCTAAAACTAGTGCAAACATATATGGAGAGCTGGTGCTGGTAATACGACTGGCCGACTATGGAAGTCGTATGCAGAACCAGAAGGGATAAGTAATTGAATAAAGAGAGAAGTATGAAAAGGAAGAAGTTCAGAGAGAGAGAGAAAGTAGTACAGGGGGTTATATGGGGGACAGATTGCAAAGGACATGTAGGACCAAGCACGCTGTGCCAAGCTCTGCAGGAGAAACGCGGCGGGAGCCCCAGGACCAACACTAGGACAGCGGCACCCAATCACAGACCACTACGTCATGAAATGCAGGCGTCCTTAGGACGCGCCAAGCGGGCCAGCCAATTAAGGGCCTGGGAAAGCCCGCGCGCGAGCGAGGGAGGCACACGTACATACACACGCACATATTACCACCACGCTGCTCGCTCTCTCTCTCCCTACAACTTCACACAATGCATCTTATATTCTATGAATGATATAAAATACCTCCAAGTGTCACAGACATGAATAAAGACCACCACTGATCTGTCTGTGACAACATGAACTCTATGAAAGAAAGAACATCGTTCTACGATTATTGTAGCCCATTTCACTGCCCTGGTGAGCGCTAGCGAGTTACAAGTGCATTCTGGCAAGCTGGCCAGCGTATCACCCCGCCCAAGATGTGGGACGTTTCAGCCTTAGGTGAACTCCACATCTGACCAGACAGAATGCTCACCAACCCTGCATCCCCCAGCTACTCTCCCAAGTTGTGAAAACAAGGCACGATCACAAACATAAAACACTGCATTATAAAACAAAATCTGCACAACACTTCCCCAAAATAATAGCATCATAATAATTATATCACGCTCAACGAGCAAGCTTAACCAAGCCTAGCCTACTAAGAAAACAACTCAGTGTGTCTTAGATGCTTGCTGTGATATACTGCACTTATATACTATCAAAAAGAAAGAGTTTTTATGTGAGGTTTTTATATTTTTAATAGTGTTTTTGGTGACATTGCACTACAGGGGCAAGCCTAATTTTTCTCTTCTCTCAAAACACACACTGACTGAACGGCGAGGGTGCTCCTTAAGACATTCCCTCCCGTGACAAACAATCAGCCACAACATTATCAGTGCCCTTAACATGCCACACATCCAACTTGTGTTCCGGCAGCAAAACAACACCTGACACTGATAAACTACCCAGTCCATCACAAGACTGGCATTTCTCTTCGCTCTTTCCGGCAACGGGACCTGCCAAAAACCTTTCACTAGTTCTACCTTCGTGATTAAGCGATGCAGCCCCGATGCGGTCTATAGGGTCGTCAACTCTGGGTAAGGTATAGGCATCTGTCAGAGATAATGCACACACACTCTTGCAATCAACACACACACGGATCTTGCCACTTAACACAGGTTACAAAGTTACAGGCAAAGACCACTCACGATATCCTTTATCCCTCTGACCCTTCTCCAACATGAAGTCAAGCTCTGCTTTCACGACAGGCAGGATTTATATGGTAGGGAGCCAATTTGAGCCTTGCCCTATCTCCAGCCTCCATGTCGGATTCAAACCCGTACATCAGGCCTGGAGAACCAACAATCATGCGGATGTACTGTCACAGCCTAGTAAACAACTTCTCTTGACGCTTAGGAACAAGAGGTTGCAACTTATCTCGACGAACAACATGCTCATTGCCCTCCCACAACCCAGCCGAGACCGCAGTTTCTACACTATAGTCTCCCTCCTTCTCCACCCTTGTCCCTAGAACAGCCAGGTCATGAGAGGGACAATCTGTACCACCTGTCCAGTCACTCCCATAGTTCATAATTGCTAAGGCTTCCCCGTCGATACCGTGCATGCACACCCCCGCATTCCTTGCGACTACATCTGCCTGCGCAGCATCACCGCCTTCAGCGACACGGACAGATACAGTCGGTCTATGGTAGGGCTGTTGCATTCGACTAGAGCAGCATTGGGAGGCTATGTGACGACCGGGCACATCCACTCCACAGCCAACCTCACCAATCTGCTCAATGTCTCCATTCTGACCACCACCCTTGGCAGCCATGGGTCGACCCTGACCTGACAACCATGCCAAAGCCTCGTCGCCCACCTTGAACCACCGAAACAACGAGGCCAACGGTCTACTCACACTCAAGTGACTTGTCCGCGGAACATCGTGCACCGCATGAGTTGTGAGGCCTGGGTGCTCGGCACAACCAGTGGGGTATGAACCGAGCCGGTGCTGGAGCGCTGCACACTGCTGCTCAGGCAGGTGCTCTAGCACTTCCACAGCCACCTGACTCGTGTCCCCCGCCCACTGCTCCGCCGAGACATGACAATCCCAACTCTCCTCCACCTGTGCCCCACTGCCCCCCTCTCCTTCTCCACCTTGGCCGCTGCAGACCAACATAGGGACAGACCAACTACAGACCAATAGCTATAACATCCACTCTTGGTAAAGTCTTTGAAATTATATTAAATAATCACATAATTAAGCATCTTGAGAATAATAAATTAATCAGTGATAGGCAATATGGTTTTAGACGATGTCGATCAACTGCAGACATGCTTTGCCTTCTTACGCATCAAATCAACCAAGCTACAGACCAACGTGGTGAAACACATACAATAGCACTGGATATATCAAAGGCATTTGATAG
Source organism: Paralithodes platypus (assembly GCA_032716605.1). Lineage (NCBI taxonomy): Eukaryota > Metazoa > Arthropoda > Malacostraca > Decapoda > Lithodidae > Paralithodes > Paralithodes platypus. Next base: position 13,540,858 of record CM064534.1, read on the forward strand.
AGTCTGGCATCAATCCTTATTGTCGAAGATGTCACACTACGGCCTTGCATCATTAGTTCCACTAATTTCTTCTTATCTTCATAACAGAAAAATACGTGTAATGGTAGATGGTCTTTATTCTCAATTTCACTCAATAAATGCTGGTGTTCCCCAGGGATCAGTTTTGGCCCCAATTTTGTTCCTCATTCATATCAATGATCTCATATCTACCACTCATAATCCAATACATTCCTACGCAGATGACTCAACACTCCACAGTTCCTTCACATTTACCAATTCTTTCACCCAACCCGATCTTACAAATTCAAAAATAAACACTGCAATTTCTCTGAACCAGGACCTTTCTAGAATTAATGGATGGGGACAAAAGAATCTAGTTTCCTTTAATGCACAGAAAACCAAGTACATTCAATTTTCTAACCGACAGAATCTCACTGACTCACTTATATTTTTTAATGATGTAAATATTCCCACTTCCCCTAGTATTGACATTCTCGGTGTAACATTAACTACTAACTTGAGCTGGACACATTATGTTAGAAGCATTGCTAAGAATGCCTCTAAAAAACTGGGACTCCTGTACAGAGTTCGAGAATTCTTCACTGACGAGCAGTTGGCCGTAATATATAAAAGTCATGTGCGTTCTCAGATGGATTACTGTTCACCTCTGTGGGGTGGAAGTGGAGTGGTTGCATTGAGGCAGTTGGACAAAATTCAAAATAAAGCTATTAGATTAATCAATAACCCTGCAATCACACAGGACCTTCCTACATTATCCATACGAAGAAACGTTGCATCCCTTGCATTATTCTACAGATATTTTCACAGTAATTGTTCCGAGGAACTTGCTTCAATTGTGCCGCCTCTCCACATCTTTCCCCGTAAAACTAGGGCAGCTGAGAGCGCCCATGAATTTACACTTTCTCCTCCACAATGCAGAACTTCTGCATATCAGAATTCATTTATCCCCAGAGCTACTACTCTTTGGAATTCACTTCCCTCGAATTGCTTTCCACAAACTTACAATCTACAAATGTTTAAATCCAGTTGTTACAAACATTTTATGAATGGAGGATGCCTTTAGGCACATGGACCTTTTTGTTTTATCTGTGTTTTTCCTTCCTCCGTTCATTGTCTCTTTAAAAAAAAAAAAAAAAAAAAAGTAGGCTGCTCAGGTGGTTGCCTCACAAACTCCTTTAACAGGTTCACATGACATGCTTCCCCGTCCTCGAGTTCAATAGCCCAGTTCCCACAACTCTCAAGACTCAGATCTTCCAGTTGTCCCTGGGAACTACTCTGTCGCGGAGTGCCATCACGCCCTACCATGTCACTAGGGGGGACAGGTTCTGGGGCCACTCCGGAGCTCACCTTTGGGTCAAGTACCGAGTCACCAAGGAGTGTCGCTGGATCCAAACTCTCAACCCGACCAGCCTTGACGTTCTCCTTCTGACCCTTCCTCCGCTGGTCTAGAACTTGGTGACTAGGCTGTGACACCTGAGCGGACTGAGATCTCTCGAGCCCCTCTTGCTCCTCCCTACTCGTGTCGGCCGCCCTCTCGGCAACGACTAAGGGTGGAACCTCGGAAGTGGGCACCGCAAAGTCGTTACCGAGAAGGAGGTCGACCCCCTCAACTGGCAACTTCTCCACCACACCCACATCCAACTTCCGTGTCACACCGGCCTTCTCAAGCTCCATTCTGACCAGTGGGTAAGACCGCGTAGCATTGATGCCTTGAACCACCACAACCCGAGCCACGTTAATAGGCTTGCCAGTGAAATTCTCAACAAGTGTCTGGGAAGCGCCCGTATCACCCAACAACTCAAGCCTATGCTTCACACCAGCCCACCTCACAGTGCTGTGCCCCCTATGACCACAAAAAGCATCACGGACGGGTGACGAGCCCTCCTGCTGCTTCTGCACCGACTGTGACTCCGCAACCGACGTATTACCCCGGGCAAACGCGGAAGACCTCAAAGACACACCGATGATGCTCACTAGTGACACCACTCCTGTAGACGGTGTGCTCGGACATGAGCGCGCAATATGCCCCTTCTCATGGCACTTGAAACATTCCACCTCACTCTTGGACTTCCTCTGAGGTGAGGAAGGGCCCTGGCCTTTCTTAAACGGGAAGGGTTTCGACTTGGGTTCATAATTGGCAACAGTACTCTTAAATGGATAATTTGTGTCATTAATTCGTGGGGGGGGGGGGAGTGGTACGCCCCTGGTTACCTGCATCAGCTCTCTGTGCAGACCCGCACCCACGAATCAATGACACCCTAAGGTCAGCCAGCTCAGCCGCCTTCTGCAGAGTTTTTGGTTACTTATCTTTAAGGTTAAGAGTCAAGTCACTGCCAGTACATTTAAAAAATTGTTCCAGCAACACTAGTTCTTTTACTGAATCAAAAGTAGTTGCCTTCTCCGACCTTAACCAATTTTCAAATGCATCTGACAGCTCTCTTGTGTGTTCCTGAAAAGTACTCTCCTTTTTTCTTTTGGGAACCGCCCTAAACTTCAGCCAATAGGTCTCTGGCTGTAGCTCATACGCCCTCAGGTCAGCCTTTTTCAACAACTCGTAATTCACACAGGAATCTAGTGGCAAAGCATCGTATGCCTTGAGTGCTTTCCCCGTCAATCGTGAAGAAACAAGGGCTGCCTACTTCTCCTCAGGCCATTGGTGATCCTGGCACTTTTTCTCGAACCGGAGAAAAAATTCTGTAACTCCTAACTCATCAAACACTGGAACCAACTTAAGTAGATGCGACAGGGACTGGTCATGGGCTCGACCCCCCTGGACGACCCGGTTCCTTGTCACCTCTACACGAGTTTTCTCTAGATCAACATCGGCACAATACCTTTCAGACTCAAACTTAAGCTCAGCCTCTCGCTGCTGCTGCTGCTGCCTGAGCTCAGCCTCTCGCTGCTACTGCTGCTGCCTGAGCTCAGCCTCATGCTTTCGCTGCTCGAGCTAAGCCTCATACTTCCGCTAGTTGAGCTCGGCCTCATGCTTAGCCTGTCGCTCCTGTTGCTGAAGTTTGGCGAGTTCGAGCTGAAACAACATCTCGGAAGACAAACCCTGAGGAGGGGGTGCTGCTATTGGGGACCCACCCCATGAATCACCTAGAGGCATACCCAACCGCCAGCAGGCATCGGCCTGCGGGAACGTACCCGGCTCCGGAGTCCGAGGGGGCGCCACAATAGGAGTTGAGTAGAATGGGGGCTGGGACGAAGGTGCCCCAGCTCCAGCTCCACCCGAACACCCATGCACCCCACCCAGCACACAGGCAACCAGTTCACCTCTCGACAAACCGCTAGTACCGGGAAACCCTAAGACCGTGGCCACACACTGCAGTCCGTACCGGTCTAGTCCCGACACACGATCCGCTGACAAAGGCTCCTCCTAAAATATCCGAGCATCTTCCTCATTGTTCACTACCCGAACGCCGCTTAACAACTCAACCTTCTCCACCTCCTCGCCTGCCTCTCGCACTGTGCCCTCACTATGCTCAGACCCGTCCAGTGACATGATGGAGTCAACAACAAAAAATCTCAGTCAAAACCAAAAGTAGTCAAACTCTTGCGTAGCTTTATTCACCAAAAAATATTCGAAGATGTTCTTGAGGGCAATACTAGGTCACCAATAACTCCAACAAGTTCTATGTATCCTCAAAACAATGTCTACTGCCAACAATGCGAGAAATAAATTCAACCCCAAATGGCAATAAGATTTCTCAAAAAAAAACTGCAATATTCAGTTCACTATATTCTGGTCTAAGGTCGCCATTTGTTACGACTGGCACTACGAAATAAACAAGGGCACTTAATGATGGACTAGATGATAGGCTATATCTGCAACAACGGTACGCTAATTCCAAAACCCTCGAACTATTACGCCGGTGAACAAAAACACTTAAAACCCTTCAGAGTTAATCTACTGGATAACGGGGTATCAATTAACTAGGTTTTAGTGCACTTCTACAAAGGCTTTCCGGTGACGGTAAAGCCAACTCACAACAGGAGTACTTACGTCACGAAAATGCTCTTAAGTAATAACAATGCTTGAATAAACTATATAAGATTTAATAAAGGAATAAATGCTTACGTTAACTTTAGTGTGAGTCAGTACTCAACACTAAACTCTACAATGCTCTATGAAAACACTGGAAGTCTAGTCCTACAGCAATCAGATAAGGAATCTTCTGAAAAGGTCTGATGCTCTAAGATGCTCGTTAATATAGAACAGACATAATGCAGGGGCAGGACACCAAAGCGTGTATCTTAAATACACCAATAAGTAGGATACATATTATATACAACAAGGGAGTGCAACAACTCTGTGACAACACTAATAAAAGTCACTCAAAAACAGTACTTCCTTAGCCAACGTAACAGCCAAACTGGGTTGTGTACTATGCATCAACCAAGGCTAATATAAGGCATGAATAATTCCTAAAGCATACACAATGAAAGTTAATAAACACAATGCTGTCTTTCTCACTGATAAAGTCTAGCAGTGGCATAAAAGGTACTAGGAAACTAGGCAGACCGCAAGCATGCTCGTAGCCTACTGTCTCCCCTTGAACAGATTTTCCTTATGTTACGTTAAGTGACTTGGAGGCTCTCTTGGTAAGTCCAGATCTCTAGTATCTGGTCTTGCCCTGGCGCTCCACAAAGGTCAACAATATGAGGTAGCAAGCATACAGGTAAGTATAGGCAAAAGCCCTTCACCTGTATACTGCTACACTCGCAAAGGAAAATATGCACAAGGGTTACAGGCTAGCTAGCTTCGTCGATGTTGTACAGGCTCTGACTTGCCACATACATAACTCAGACAACGACCAAAGATACCTTCCACTGTCTAGCATTAAATAAGGGAAAGAACAGCTCAATAATTAGAAGCACCCCATTACTAGGCTACCATATGACTATGACTCTAATTATCCCTAAAACTAGTGCAAACATATATGGAGAGCTGGTGCTGGTAATACGACTGGCCGACAATGGAAGTCGTATGCAGAACCAGAAGGGATAAGTAATTGAATAAAGAGAGAAGTATGAAAATGAAGAAGTTCAGAGAGAGAGAAAGTAGTACAGGGGGTTATATGGGGGACAGATTGCAAAGGACATGTAGGACCAAGCACGCTGTGCCAAGCTCTGCAGGAGAAATGCGGCGGGAGCCCCAGCACCAACACTAGGACAGCGGCACCCAATCACACACCACTACGTCATGAAATGCAGGCGTCCTTAGGACGCGCCAAGTGCGCCAGCCAATCAAGGGCCTGGGAAAGCCTGCGCGCGAGCGAGGGAAGCACACGTACATACACACGCACATATTACCACCACGCTGCTCGCTCTCTCTCTCTCCCTACAACTTCACACAATGCATCTTATATTCTATGAATGATATAAAATACCTCCAAGTGTCACAGACAAGAATAAAGACCACCACTGATCTGTCTGTGACAATATGAACTCTATGAAAGAAAGAACATCGTTCTACGATTATTGTAGCCCATTTCAGTGCCCTGGCGAGCGCTAGCGAGTTACGAGTGCATTCTGGCAAGCTGGCCAGCGTAACCCTATCTATCTGTTTGTCTGGCTATCTATCTATCTATCCATGTATCATTAACGCTACCACTATGCTAATGTCAAAGAGGCAAGGTTTACGAGAACAACATTGCCTTTTATATCACTTCCCTTCACCCCACTTCCAAACACAAGCAAAGATATAATATATATATATATATATATATATATATATATATATATATATACAGTATATGAAAGCAATAAATAGGATATTACAGTATGTCTACAGCTAAATAAAATCGTCTATTGTTAGCCTGAGCAAAATTATACCATCGTAGTAAGAGTTAACCATCTAAGTATGATAAAGATTAATTACATTATATTCTAGTTATCATTAGACCAACTTATACATCTTAGGAAAACCCTAAGGGATTTTAAAAATAAAAATAACTTAATATTACCTCAATCAATCCTCTGGCTCCACCAAGCCTTTCCTATACTTAATAATATCGTCTGCTAATACCCCCCCCCCAAAAAAAAAAAAAGAAAGAAAGAAAAGAAAAGAAAGGAATACTAGCTTGATCGACCACCGAAAGGGTTAACACGTGTGGCAAGCCTGGCAATTGGAGGTCTGGGAAGGGGAGGGTCACAAGTATTATGTGCTCTTATATATATATATATATATATATATATACAGTATATATACACCAGTAGGAAGAATAGGACAATATGTTGCTGAGCTCCATCTTTATTAACTAATTTTCGGCCACAATCAGAGGCCATCTTCAGGTGTACATTATGATCCTAGACAATGAAAAAATGCGTTATTTAAAATTAAAGTGGATCAAAAAACTAAGTTTAATACAATACGAATTAACACCAAAACCAATATAAAATACATAAGAGAACTACCTTCACCTCAGTAAACAGCAACCACAGTAAGACTAAACAGTAATAAGAAAATCATGTTTACGTTACCTAACCTATCATTCAAACTAAAACCCTAAACAAACAAAAAATAAAACAAAAATAAATTAATTATATCGCTCAATAGTCTATGAATTATTGGAAATGTTCAACTCAGGTTTCAATTTTTCAATGAGCAATTTATCACCGATCAATGTTTCATAATGGCTATAGAATCTCGCAATTACTTTAAAGTCCTGTATACTAAAAGCATGGTCTTCCTCGCGTGCGTTGTTCCTAATGGCCGAAAAAGAAGCAGTTTGTAACAATTTATTTGATCTCACACACCTACCCATGTGTTCAAACACCCTGACTTTCAAGGATCGTCCAGTGGATCCTATGTACCTGGCCTGACAACCAGGACACGAAAATTCATACACGATGTTTTTTTTTTTTTGTTTTTTTTTTTTTTTTTCTATGTGATTGAGGGAGGCAAAAGGCATAACTGCCTATAGCGAGTGCCTCCCCCATAGTTGAAAGAGTGACAGGGCCAAAATCAAGGGACGTTCGAGCCAAAATGCCGGGACACACGGAGCTTGAAGCAATTTAAGTCATAGGAAGAGGGAAAGACTGATTCTGGGAGAGAGTTCCAGAGCTCAGATGTTGAGTAGAAGAAACTTTGAGAGTAACGTTTCACTCTTGGGTTGGAGAGTTGCACAGAATAGGGGTGGGATTGAGTTGCAAGACGGGTACCACGTGCCCTACGTAAAGGAGGTGGTATGCACTGGGATAGCTCTGAGGAACACTGATTATTATAGTAGCGATAGAATAGCGAGAGAGATGCAACATTGCGGCGGAGAGAGAGAGATTGCAGAGAGTTGGTGAGTGGACGGGAGTTAATGATACGAAAGGCCTTCCTTTCAACTTTGTCTAGGAGAGCGGTGTGAGAGGAACCACCCCACACATGTGAACAATACTCAATACAAGGGCGCACTATGCCCCTGTACAGAGCAAGAAGCTGTGCAGGGGAAAAGAACCCCTAAGGTGGTTGAGCACACCCAGCTTCTGGGAGGCTGCCTTAGCAAGACTGGTAATATGGTCCTTCCAAATGAGAGCAGAAGAAAAAAAGACACCAAGAATATTGAGAGAAGATGAAGGGTTGATTTTTGTATTGTTGAAGAATAAGGGATAGTCCGCTGGGAGATCCTGACGGGTAGATAGATGGAGAAATTGGTTTTGGAAGCATTAAAGTTAACAAGGTTTTCTCTGCCCCAATTGGAAATAGTATTTAGATCAGAATTTAAGAGTTCTATGGCTTCATTACGTTTGTCGTTGAGGGACTGCTGGCTGGGGCGTTCTGAAAAACTAATGGAGCAGTGTAAGGTTGAGTCGTCTGCGTATGAATGGATGGGAATTAAGGTACAGTTAAGGAGATCATTTATAAAATTAGAAAGAGAATAGGAGATAGGACAGAGCCCTGAGGAACACCGGAGTTTATAGGGTGAGGAAGTGAACAATGGCCGTCCACAACCGCAGCTATGGAACGGCCGGAAAGGAAATTAGAGACAAAGGCACAGATGGAGGGATAGAAACCGAAGGAGGGTAGTTTAGAAATTAAAGATTTATGCCAGACTCTATCGAAGGCTTTCGATATGTCTAGTGCAATAGAAAAAGTCTCACCGAAGTCCCGAAAGGAGGATGACCAAGAGTTAGTAAGATATGAAAGAAGATCACCAGTAGAGCGACCCTTAAGGAAGCCATACTGGCGATCTGAGAGCAGATTATGAGAAGAGAAATGGAATTTGGAAGCAAGAATAGTTTCAAAAACTTTAGAAAGACAAGCGATAAGAGCGATTGGACGATAGTTGGAGGGTTGAGAGTGGTCACCCTTCTTTGGGACAGGTTGAATGTGAGCAAACTTCCAGCATGAAGGGAAGATGTTAGAGGATAGACAGAGACGAAAGAGTTTGCCTAGGCAGGGAGTCAGCACGGAACCACAGTTTTTGAGAACAACAGGAGGAACACATGAGATCCGGTATCTGATCTTTTACGTTAAAAAAGTTACCAATTCTGAAGTCATTAGTTAAGATTACCCGAAAATCCACCGCTGGGAAAACATCTTTAAGTAATTTAGTTATGACCTTTTTTTTTTTTTTTTTTTTTTTTTTAAGAGACAATGAACGGAGGAAGGAAAAACACAGATAAAACAAAAAGGTCCATGTGCCTAAAGGCATCCTCCATTCATAAAATGTTTGTAACAACTGGATTTAAACATTTGTAGATTGTAAGTTTGTGGAAAGCAATTCGAGGGAAGTGAATTCCAAAGAGTAGTAGCTCTGGGGATAAATGAATTCTGATAAGCAGAAGTTCTGCATTGTGGAGGAGAAAGTGTAAATTCATGGGTGCTCTCAGCTGCCCTAGTTCTACGGGGAAAGATGTGGAGAGGCGGCACAATTGAAGCAAGTTCCTCGGAACAATTGCTGTGAAAATATCTGTAGAATAATGCAAGGGATGCAACGTTTCTTCGTATGAATGTAGGAAGGTCCTGTGTGATTGCAGGGTTATTGATTAATCTAATAGCTTTATTTTGAATTTTGTCCAACTGCCTCAATGCAACCACTCCACTTCCACCCCACAGAGGTGAACAGTAATCCATCTGAGAGCGCACATGACTTTTATATATTACGGCCAACTGCTCGTCAGTGAAGAATTCTCGAACTCTGTACAGGAGTCCCAGTTTTTTAGAGGCATTCTTAGCAATGCTTCTAACATAATGTGTCCAGCTCAAGTTAGTAGTTAATGTTACACCGAGAATGTCAATACTATGGGAAGTGGGAATATTTACATCATTAAAAATATATGGGAGTCAGTGAGATTCTGTCGGTTAGAAAATTGAAGGTACTTGGTTTTCTGTGCATTAAAGGAAACTAGATTCTCTTGTCCCCATTCATTAATTCTAGAAAGGTCCTGGTTCAGAGAAATTGCAGTGTTTATTTTTGAATTTATAAGATTGGGTTGGGTGAAAGAATTGGTAAATGTGAAGGAACTGTGGAGTGTTGAGTCATCTGCGTAGGAATGTATTGGATTATGAGTGGTAGATATGAGATCATTGATATGAATGAGGAACAGAGTTTGGGCCAAAACTGATCCCTGGGGAACACCAGCATTTATTGAGTGAAATTGAGAATAAAGGCCATCTACCATTACACATATTTTTCTGTTATGAAGATAAGAAGAAATTAGTGGAACTAATGATGCAAGGCCGTAGTGTGACATCTTCGACAATAAGGATTGATGCCAGACTCTATCAAATGCCTTTGATATATCCAGTGCTATTGTATGTGTTTCACCATGTTGGTCTGTAGCTTGGTTGATTTGATGCGTAAGAAGGCAAAGAATGTCTGCAGTTGATCGACATCGTCTAAAACCATATTGCCTATCACTGATTAATTTATTATTCTCCAAATGCTTAATTATGTGATTATTTAATATAATTTCAAAGACTTTACCAAGAGTGGAAGTTATAGCTATTGGTCTGTAGTTTGATGGATCTGAAGAGGCACCTTTTTTAGGAACTAGATGGATGTTTGCTTCTTTCCAGGGTACTGGGAAGCATGAGGTATGAGTACACAGACGGAAATGTTTTGCCAATACAGGAGCGAGCACCAAGGAGCAATTCTTAAGTACTATTGGAGGAATTTCATCTGGACCAGGAGCCTTATCTACTGAGAGATTCTGCAAAATAGTTTTGACATGTCTGGTGTGGATCTTAAGTGAGGGAATTTCAGGTGAATTAAAATTAAGTACAGGGACATCTTGATTGATTTCATCTAAGGTTGAGTTGGTGGAGAAAATATCCGCAAGAAGGTTAGCTTTACCTCGTGGGTCACTTACAAGATTGCCAGTCGGAGATTTTAATGGTGGAATGGATGAAGCAGTAGTGAAGTTGGATTTGAATGAGTTAAGAGTAGACCAAAATATTTTGTTATCATTTGGATTATTTAGAAGTTTATTTGCCTGCTTATGGAGAAAGTTTGATTTAGTTAGGTTTAATACAGTTTTGGCATGATTTCTGATGTTTCTAAAGTAATTAAAGGCTTCATGTGTTTTTGATCTTGTGTATGCATTGTAGGCTATTGCTTTTTGTTCAGTTACTCTAGCACAATTATGGTCAAACCATTTAGGTGAATTAGATCTTTTACTGTACTTTTGATGAGGAATAAAAGTTTCCATTCCAATTTTTACAAAATCTTGTATGTGGCTCAAGGTGGAGTGTGCATCATTAGAAAAGAAAGAGGTCCAGGGAATATCAATAAAGAAACCTTGAAGACCCTCCCAGTCTGCCCTATCGTAATGCCATTTAGTCACCAAAACAGGTTCAGAGTGGGAAGGTGTGGTAGGTGATAGACAGGTGGCCTGTATCAGACAGTGATCAGAAGATCCAAGTGGGGACCTCACTGTAACATCATAATTTTCTGAATTGGTTGTTAAAAATAAGTCCAGTAGGTGGGAATTATGATTAGGATTATCTGGTACACGGGTGGGTTGGTTGACTAGTTGAATGAGATTAAATGAGTCTGCAAATAGCTCACATTCAAGACCAGCATCATCAGTCCTGGCTGAATGAGTGAGCCATTCAACATTATGGACATTAAAATCACCCAACACAGTGATTTCAGAAGAAGCATTTAAGTTGAGGACACTGAGTTGTGAGGACAGAGAATCAAAAAGACTTTGCTCTGGAGGAGTATTTGGGGAACGGTAGATGCAACATATGTATTTAAATTTACCAGCAGAAATTAATTTGTATATAGAATAATCAAAATAGGGACAATTGAAACTAGTAACCTCCTCCAGGGCAATTTCAGATTTTGCGAAGCAACATACACCACCTTTAGGTCTGAAATTTTGGAGCGGTTGATAACCTGGAAAATTAAATCTAGATGTGTCAGATGTGGATGTTACTTGAGTCTCTGTCAAAAAAAGGAGAGTAGGGGATTCTGCTTGAAGAAATTGGTGTACAGAATTGATGTTAGAGTGAAGTCCCCTTATATTACTAAAGAAATAGCTGTACTGACAATCAGCTTTGGGACGTTGCAATGCTCTTGACACAGTCGCATGATGACGACCGGGAGGGCCCTGTGTCAATAACCCAACCCTGCCGGGGGTGGATATCCGAGGGACCACCAGGTTTGCTCTTAACAATTGCTCTTATACTTAAAACTGATGTGACCGTAATATGGCATTTTGATATATTTAATTAATTTCGGGACTTGAAAAGTAGTTGTTTGTTGATTGCAAAATTTAACAGAAAGAAATGTATTTAGAATTCCATCAAAAATATCATTTGTATAATTGTTCATGTTGAAATATCTCCTGAGCCTACACATTTCAGAATGTAAAGTTTCATAAGTGGAACATACATCATACGCTCTGTTTAACAAAGTTTTTATAAAATTAAGTTTGTAAAGTAATGGAGTGAAACTATACCAATTTAATCCTTGATCTGTGGATGTAGGTTTCCTATATATTCCGGTGACTATAGTCCCTGTTCCGTTTTGTTAACTAAAACATCCACATATGCTAATGAACCATTATTTTCAGTTTCGGAAGTAAAGGATATATTTCTATGTTGTTTATTCATGTAATCCAGAAATTTCTTATTTGCACTATCATTGTCAAATATCAGGAATAGATCATCTACATAACGCCTGTAATACAACGGCTTAAACTCATCAGGGCAACTATTTAACCACTCTGTTTCTCTAGCACAAAGAAAAGCATTACTCATTGCTGAACCTAAACTTGAACCCATACTTAACCCATCTACTTGACTGTATAAAGTGCCATTAAAAAGGAAAGACGACTCTGAAGTAGAAAATCTTAGTAACTTCTCATAGTTTTGCGATCTAAATCATAAAATTCTGTATATATATATATATATATATATATATATATATATATATATATATATATATATATATATACTGCATATATATATATATACAGGTATATTCTCTTTAATACATTCGAGGTTGAAAGAAATGGCAATTTCTGCGTTGGAAATTTTATTATTCAAAGTTTCCAGGTCTCTGATGAGTTTTCGCTGGGTGGCAGGAAGTAGATGAATGAGATTAGCAAAATTCATGGTGGTACAGGGTTACATTAATGTACATGATGATGCAGGATATACGATGCGTTTCACTGGACAACCAGCATTATCAAGTAAGGATAGAATGATATAAAAGGTAAACAGGAAGGGTATATATAGAGGGTGGAGGATCAGAGGAGGCGAAAATCAGGGGGCAAAAGTCTGCTATTGGTGGAGGGGTATTCTAGGAGTGTTAAAGAGAGATCCGCATCACGCAGGCGCACTGGATGCGGGAAGGTGGTGGTCGGTTGGCGGGGTCGAAGCTGATTGGCTGCGTGGCCTAAGTTGCGTAGTACGTGTGGCGCCGGCAGAAGACAAAGCTGAAGGAGATAGCGCGGGGGGCGTTAGGTTCTGTAGGATAGTGCCTTTTGGCAGAAGGAAGGATCTGAAGGTCCAGAGTTTGGTTGTTGATGTTAGGATGTAAGGCTTGGATATATAACGCTTCGAGTATAGGTAATCTCCTTGGGTCACTTTCTTTATCGAGTATGGTGGTGTGTTTCTCTAACTCGTTGCGTGTGAGGTGGGGGTGGTTAGGGGTGAGATAGTGGTCTTTGATGGCTCCAGCCTGAAGGTGAAGAGTTAACCGACGTGAAAGATGAGTCTGCGTCATGCCAATATAGGAAAAAGGTCCACAGTCCTCATAATTACAGGTATGTTGGTAAATGACGTGATCGTCGGTCATCGGGCTCTTTTTCTTGGTGGAAGCTGGTTTGTTGCGGAGAACGAGGTTGGAGATCTTGGGGGATTTGTAATAAATTATTATTTTGATTTTGTTTTCCGGGTTGGTTGGGTGGACATGCTTGGAGATTATTTCTTTTAAGACGGCCTCGTCATTTTTGTGTTCAGAGGACATAAAATTGCGGTAGAAGATCTTAATTTCATTGGGAGGGTCAATGTTGGGAGGGCTTTGTGTGTACCATTTTTCAAGATGGTGGTTGATGGTGCTGGAGATGTCGGAGTTGGAGTATCCGTTATTCACTAAAACTTGGGATAGTCTTTCTAGTTCCTGGTGGGTGTCGGCCCAGGTAGAACAGTGCGTGAGGGCTCTCCTTACATAAGCGGAGATGGAGGATAGAAGATAACGGCGGGGGCATTCACTATCGCCGTTGAGGCATTGTCCTGTGTTAGTTGGTTTAGTGTAGACGGTGGTTTTGAACCCATGGTCGTTCAGAGCAACGAGGATGTCGAGGAAGGGGAGTTGTCCATTGTTTGATTTTTCAAAGGTGAAGTTAAGTTCGGAGGAGGTCATGAAGCGACGCTGGAGTTCCTGTAGTTCATGGAGGTCCTTGATTTGCACGAAGATGTCATCCACGTATCTACAGTAGACGGCGGGTCGTTGGGCAGCTAGGAGCTCTTTCTCGATGGTACCCATAAAAAAGTTAGCAAAAAGAACTCCTAGGGGGCTGCCCATCGCCACACCGTCTATCTGCTTGTACATGTTGCCCCGGGGGCAAAGGAAAGGGGCCTCCTTGGTACATAGCTCCAGCAGTGTTTTCAGGGCCTTCTCCGGGATGTCCAGTGTTGGTGTATCAGGGCAATGGTAAATTCGACGTAGAATCATGTCAATGGTCCTATCCACTGGCACGTTGGTGAACAGGCTATCTACGTCGAGGGAGGCGATTGTGTGGTTGTTGTTCCGGGGGGCGTCTCGTAAAATGTCCAAGAAATCGTGGGCTGAGTTAAGGTTGTATTGGCAGGGCACGTAGGGGGTGAGGAGGTTGTTCAGGGCCTTGTCGATCTGGTAGGTGGCAGTGGGGATCTGGGAGATGATGGGGCGGAGGGGGTTCCCAGGTTTGTGTTTTTTGATGGTTCCGTACGCATAACCAGGGGTGTATTCTCCGACGAGGTTTTTAACCCTTATTTAGCGGCGAGCAACATAAGTCGAGTTAAATAAAGCTGGACTATGTGGCGGCGCTCGACATAACTCGAGTGGCAATTTCAGCACGTAATGTGGCTGAGAGAGAGAGACAAGTGGTGGCAGGAGACTAGCGAGCGTATGACTGCTCCAGACCACCGCGGCGAACCTACTGACACAAATCTCAGCTCCCTCCTCCCTCTCTCACTCGCTACATACTCAATTATGTACCGAAAGTACCGAATTACCTGCTTTTTGCACTCGCGTTGCACGGTTATTGCAAGAAAACTATCCATCATACAAGGATCGTTATGGTGTCATTCGAAAGCTCTGTTTATGCCCTTTCAGGGATAGGTACTTGTTTTACGTTCTGGGTCTTATTTAGGCATGAAAATGATCACGTAAACAGCCCTATTTTGGCTAAAAACACCCCGCTGTGCGGTACACATAAATAAACCGCATAGGCCGCTCGTAAGGTGTTAAGGTGGACCCCTCCTTGTTTGGCGTTGATGGCGGTGATGGTGGTGTTGGCAGTACGTTTGATTTCGTCTGTTTGGTTGCGGGTGATCCTTTTAAATTTGGTGTTGTCACTTAAGATGACGTCCATTTTTCTAAGATATTCCTCCTTGTCATGGATCACGAGGCAGGAAGCTTTATCCGCACGACGGATGATGATGTTGGGGTTGTCTCTTAATTGTTTGGCAGCTTGGAAGTGTTGACCCTGGAAGTGTCTGACCCTGGACCAAGAACACCTCCTCAACAAGGGCCTCAACTGCCACTACAGCTCCAAACCTGACCCCCACTGGAAACACCTAGAAACGGAAATCCTCCTGGACGACATCCTACGACTCAAGAAGGATGGCAAGGTCACCACTACTCCCGCCCTACAACCTACTCTCCTCGCTGAAGTCACCAAAACCAGAGGAACTCACCATAGCAAAATCGTCAACAAACAACACTTCCAAGCTGCCAAACAATTAAGAGACAACCCCAACATCATCATCCGTCGTGCGGAAAAAGCTTCCTGCCTCGTAATACTAATAATGAACACCACACCTAATACTACCCGCTACTGCACAGGGGGTCATTACAAACACCAGCGGCTCACCTTCGCCATCCATCACTCCCCCCCGCCTCCTAATATCACCTCCTACCCCCTGGTGTCTTCTAACGGTGAGCGACTATGACAAGGCCGGGGGGCGCGGTTAAGGGGGTAGTGGCTGTTTTTTTTGTTTTTTTTTCAGTAGAAAAATATCCCGGCCAAAGGCCAGTTCCTCTAAAAATGACAGGCTCGCTATCGCTTGCCAGGAAAAATAGACACCTAAATGGCACGAACGGTCTTAAAATTGACAACTAAATGGGACGAAAGGTGTTAAAATCGTCAAATTAATGGGCCGAACGCCATAAGATCTCAAACAAATGGGGCTAAACACGAGGGAGAAAGTGGTCCAGAAAACGAGCCCATCTCCCCTTAATGTCTCAATGGTGGGAAGGGGGCGGTAATTTCGGGGGAGACTCGTAGTAAAGAGCCTGGGAGGAAGAGAGACATTATTATTTTATTTGTTTTCCTTTTTTTCAAATTCAAATAGTTTTATTGTCACCCATGTTAAATACATCAACATTTTACCATTTTAAACTTGATATACAGTACATACAGTAAGTGACAATGAGGAGTTGATGTCTTACGGCATAATTATACTGTATGTCCTCATTGATATATTGCCACTACATATTATTAGGTCAACCCAAGCAACGAAATATGTACAAGAGCGGTAAAGGGTACTGATCCACCTCCCGCTGCATGCAACCCGTGAAAATAATATAAACAATAATAATAATAATCTATCTATGTATCTATTGCCTGACGCCGTGATCCCCGAAGGGGTGGCCACGAACGAACCGCCCCCATGCACCTCTGTCCCCGGTCAGTCTACGCCCCTCCCCCCAGCCAGCACCGCCTTCATTCATATTTTTCCTCACTCCATCCTTCCACCTCTCATTCGGTCTACCTCTCCCTCTCTGTCCCTCCACCTCGCTCTCGTACACCCTCTTAGTCATTCTCTCGCTTTCCATACGTTCCATATGGCCAAACCATCTCAAGTTGTTCCTTTTCGCACTTTCCAGCACATCTACCTCCACACCACACCTCCTTCTTACTTCCTCATTCGTCTGTCTATCCCTCCATGTAACTCCGCACGCACTTCTTAGGTAATTCATTTCCACTGCTCTCACTCTTGGTCTAAGTCTCTCAACCAACGTCCATGCTTCGCTTCTGTAAGTTAGTGTCGGGATTACCACACTGTCATGCAAGTACTTCTTCACTTCCATACTGACCACCCTACTTCTTGTTACTGCTTTCAGCGTTCCTACAACCCTCTTCCCCTGTTGTACCCTCTCCCGCACTTCTTCATCCATAGTCCCATCTTTACTCAACACACTGCCCAGATACTTAAAAGAGTTGAACGAAAGTCATTGATTGATTATGTATGTGTGGATGAACGAATGAGGAGATTTGTGATGGATGCTAGGGTGTATAGGGGTATTGGAGGGGGTCTGTCTGATCATTATTTAGTGGTAGCTAAGGTTAGGATACAAAAGAAGTGGGTGAGGAGAGCTGGCAGGAGGCAAGAGGAGTGTGGAATGGTGAAAAGGGTGGAGAGGTTGCAGGAGGAGTAAGTCAGGGAGGAGTACAGGAGTGAAGCGGAAAGACGACTAGGTGGGTTCGACCTGGAAGTTATGGAGGAAGTGGAGGAGATGAGCAAGGTGTTTAAGGATGAGATCTGTGCAGCATGTGAGGAGGTGTGTGGAGTGAGGAGAAGAGGGAGGGGAGTGAAAGTTACAGCATGGTGGACAGAAGAGGTATGGTGGTGAGATAGTGATCGAATGGGTATGGAAAATGTGTAAACTAGCATGGGAGAAGGG
This sequence comes from Paralithodes platypus, assembly GCA_032716605.1. Classification (NCBI taxonomy): domain Eukaryota; kingdom Metazoa; phylum Arthropoda; class Malacostraca; order Decapoda; family Lithodidae; genus Paralithodes; species Paralithodes platypus. The sequence goes on from CM064534.1 coordinate 13,558,221, forward strand.
AACATGACTGGAAGACTGTCATAATAGTCCCCCTATATAAGAGCAAAGGGGAAAGAGGAGTGTGTGGTAACCACCGAGGAATATGTCTTCTAAGCGTAGTAGGTAAGGTATACAGTAAGGTAGTGATTAAGAGAGTGAGTGTGAGAACGGAGATATGGATAGGCGACGAGCAGGGAGGTTTTAGGAAGGGAAGGGGATGTGTAGATCAGATTTTTACCCTGAATTGTGTTGTGGAGAAATATCTGGAGAGGAAACAAAAGGTGTATGTTGCCTTTATGGGCTTGGAGAAGGCCTATGACAGAGTGGATAGAGAAGGTTTGTGGAAAGTACTTAGAATATACGGAGTAGATGGCAAGTTGCTGAAAGCAGTGAAGAGCATGTATGAGGGTGCAAAGGCGGCAGTACGTGTGGAGAGTGAGCAGAGCGAGTTCTTTGACCTGAATGTTGGTTTGAAACATGGGTGTGTGATGTCCCTGTGGTTGTTTACTGTATATATGGATGGAGTCATGAAAGAAATACTATCAAGAGCAGTGGATGTTGGTGTATCGCTGTAAAGGGAGGGAATTGAGTGGAAGCTACCTATACTGCTGTTTGCGGATGATACAGTTCTGATGAGTGATAATGAATGGGAGTTGCAGGGTCTGGTAAATGAGTTTTGAACAGTGTGCAAAAAACGGAATTTGAAGGTAAATGCGGGGAAGAGCATTGTTATGGTCTTTGAAAGGGGTGCAGTCACAGAGTGTGAGGTGAAGCTGAACGGCCAGGCTATGGAGATCGTCAACAATAGTAATAATAATAATAATAATAATAAAAATAATAATAATAGTAATAATAATGACAAAAATAATATTAAATAATAATCATCATCATCATCATCGATTTGTGTGTGTGTGTGTTGTGTTACTGGAAGGTTTAACTGTTTTTTATGAGCGTTTAGTAAAGGTTTGAGTGAAGTCCCATGACAGGTCAGATGGATGAGAATCTTGAACCCATCCATCCTCTACAGATTATTTATTACTGAACAACTCAATTTAATGATGTGAGATAGTCTATCTTTACTGTACAGTTGGCTACACGTCTAGCTGGTTTAGAGGTAGATATAATGTTCATATATAATGTATACATCTACTGTATGCATATTAACTATATCTCACAAATAAACGTAAACTACTAATGTTCTTATACTCTCAGTGGGGCTCGAACCACTGACAATCAGGACGATGGTCCATGCTTTATAGTTATCAACTCTACCAGATTTGATGAATAAATGTAATAATTAGGGAACTCTGACCACATTCTTCGCCCATGGCCTATGAGCAAATACGTTTTCCATTGACTGCCCATAACATAGAATAACCAGATATATCTGTGAAATATTGATGACAATCCTTATGTTAGTATTGGGAGTACTAGTAAGAATATTATATTGACTTTTGAACTTGACCTTTACTTATACAATATTGATCTTAAATTTGGTCTGCATAATACAAATACAAGCAGCAACTGTACTCTGTTTCTTGTCAGCTGACGATAAATTGAATCCCTTAGCAGTTTATGTAACAATACTAAATGGAAAAATATGAAATTATTATGCCTCCACATCATATCAAGACCAAGTTTATTTAATTAGCACCATATTTCACTACAAAATCTTTATAATAACTTAGAAATATTGATGGGTACTTTGCAATTTACCGTCAGTTGGAAAGAAACAGACTATAGTGCAGTGAACATGGTGAAGTTTGATTACAGATTTGAAACACAAATATTTTTACTTTCCCATTTGAGCGTTTACTCATGTGTTTCTTTCCCATTTGAGCGTTTACTCATATGTGTTTCTTTCCCATTTGAGCGTTTACTCATATGTGTTTCTTTTTTCGATTGACCCTTGCCTTGTCTAATTGGATATCACTTTGGACTTCTGTAAATTAAGTGTCTTAGGAGCAGTTTGCACACAAACAGAGACATACGCATATATAGTTACGCACTAGTTTTGTGTAGGGTATAACTGTATCAAATATGGCTTCCAAGAGATATATGTCTGATCTCTCTTATTACAGGATCTTATATCAGCCCCACTCCTGCCTCAAGTGAGACCGGGCAAGGGGGATAAAGGTGGGGTCACACGAGCGATTTTTCCGTCAATTTGTTTGGAGAATTGCTGTCTGGCAGCTTCAAAGTGTAAATTCCATAATCATTAAACTACCGGACATAATATAGGCCTACCTGCGATCTAGTTTCCGATCTAAATGCAAAATAGCCTCGATATGGTACGACAAAAGACTTGTTCATCGAAAATTGCCGGAATAGGCGTACGTGTGACACTACCTTAATACAGGGAGGTAATAGCTAGCAGTGAAAGAAAACAAATATTGATTTCCTGGAGTGAGTGAAGGCCCTGCAAACATGGAAGGCTTTCAGGTGCACAAGAAAGAGAGAAAGACCTTGAGAAGAAGACACATTGGCGCAGAAGATAAACTATGAATCTACAGTATAATGGAGAATATGAAAGTCAAAACTTGTATTACAACGAAATATACAAAGGATGCAGAGGACGTTATTTATTTATTATATAATGTATATAACAATGTATTATTATGTTTTGTTTAAATATCAAGTTATTCAAGTGCATTGCTGTTGGCTATGATAAACAGTAGTCATTTAATAATTGTTTCTTTAGATATTATGCGCAAATACTATTTACTCTCAATGTAGTCATGGAGGTAAATATCTTTGACAAATAACATATGCATTATACTCAAATACATACGTATACAGAAATGCACAAGCACACACACACACAATACAAACATCAGTCCTTCATCTTCTCTCAATATTCTTGGTGTCTCTTTTTCTTCTGCTCTCTCTTGGAAGGACCATATTACCATTCTTGCTAAGGCAGAAGCACACCAAGAAGCTGGGTGTGCTCAACCGCCTCACGGGACTCTTTACCCCTGTACAGCTTCTTGCCCTGTACAGGGGCACTGCGTCCATGTACTGAGTATTGTTAACATGTGTGGGGAGAATCCTCTGACACAGCACTTCTAGACAAAGTAGAAAAGAATGTATTTCATATCAATACCTCCTGTTTACTCACCACGTCTTTGCAATCTCTCTCTTTGCTGCACTGTTGCATCTCTCTCGCTATTCTATCGCTACTACAATAATCAGTGTTCCTCAGAGCTCTCCCAGTGTATACCACCTCCCCTACGTAGGGTACGTAGTACCCGTCTTGCAACACAATCCCACACCTACTCTGTGCAACTATCCAACTCAAGAGTGAAATGTTATTCTGTCATTCTTCTATTCAAGAGCTGAGCTCTGGAACTCTCACCCAGACTCAACATTTCCCTCTTCCTATGGCTTAAATTGCTTCAAACTCCGTGTGTCCAGGTATTTTGGCTCGAGCGTCCCTTGATTGTGGTCCTGTCACTCTTTCAACTATGGGGAAGGCACTCGCTACAGGAAGTTTTGGCTCCTGTCTCCCTCATTCACATAGTTTTTTTTCTCTCTCTCTCTCTCTCTCTCTCTCTCTCTCTCTCTCTCATAAAATCTAAAAAATCTCATAAAATCTTAAGAATCAACGTTATAAGCAAATATTCCACAGTAAAAACAACAGGAATGATTTCGGACTTTAAAAACGCAAATTATGACGGACTTAAGGAATCGCTATCAAACATACACTCAAACCTCATAAATATAAACGAAGTAAATGAACTATGGGGACATTTTAAGTCTACAATTACAGAAGCGCATAAACAATTTGTACCCATGAAACCAAAACGTAATACGAAATCAAGTATGCCCCCTTGGTACAGTAGAGACATTGGCAAGGCAATAAGGAAAAGGAATCAACTCCACTAACTTGTAAAATATAAGACAAACACTGAAGTAATTAAAAACTTGTACAAAAATAGTAGAAGGGAAGTGAAAAAAATAATTAGGGCGAACAAACAAAATTACGAAATTACTATTGCCAGAGAGAGTGCCACAAACCCCAACAAATTCTACAGTTATGTAAATAAAAATAAACAGATCAAAAGCGGAATCGGACCGCTAATAGAAGATGGCCAGACAATAACAGGTGACACAAACACGACAAATATGCTCAACAAATATTTTGGCTCAGTTTTCACAGAAGTTATCGATCATACCCCTGAAAATAACACCTCAACTCATGTGATAGGAGATTTCACCATCAGTGTTAGCGAAGTACAAAGCAAATTGAGTAATTTAAATGTAAATAAGACCCCGGGACCCGACATGCTCCACCCGAAAATAATTAAGAATGTTAAGGACGAAATAGCAAAACCTCTGACACAACTATTTATCTTATCATTACTACAGGGGATTGTACCGAGTGATTGGAAAGATGCGAACATTACGCCGATATACAAGAAGGGTAGCAAGGTCAAAGCGAGTAATTACAGACCAATTAGTCTAACTTCAATTGTAGGAAAAATCATGGAAAAAATCCTTAGAGATAAGATAGTAGATTACCTCGAATCAAACAACCTAATCAAAAATAGTCAACACGGCTTTAGATCAAATAAGTCACGCCTAACAAATTTGATTAAATTTTATAACAAACTTTTCACATATAACGACATGACGAAATCACTAGATATAATCTTCTTGGACTTTCAAAAAGCTTTCGACAAGGTGCCACACCGAAAACTATTGGCTAAACTGGAGAGGATAGGTATCAAAGGTGAAATTAATTCTTGGATACAAAATTGGCTTACAGACAGACGACAGAGAGTGGTGATAAATGGAGTGGAATCGGAGTGGGAGCCTGTCACTAGTGGAGTTCCACAGGGTTCAGTCCTTGGACCAGTCCTGTTTCTCATTTCTATCTATCTATCTATTGCCTGACGCCGTGATCCCCGAAGGGGTGGCCACGAACGAACCGCCCCCATGCACCTCTGTCCCCAGTCAGTCGACGCCCCTCCCCCCAACCAGCATCGCCTTCATTCATGTAGTTCCTCACTCCATCCTTCCACTTCATATTCGGTCTACCTCTCCCCCTCTGTCCCTCCACCTCGCTCTCGTACACCCTCTTAGTCATTCTCTCGCTTTCCATACGTTCCATATGGCCGAACCATCTCAAGTTGTTCCTTTTCACACTTTCCAGCACATCTACATCCACACCACACCTCCTTCTCTTTCTCATTTACATTAACGATATTGATGTAGGGGTAAACAACACCATTTCCAAATTCGCCGACGATACAAAAATAGGAAATACAGTCCTGAACGAAGATGATAGAAATGCGTTGGAATCTGATTTAAACAAGATATCAGAGTGGTCGAAAAAATGGCAGATGCCCTTCAATGTCGATAAATGTCAGGTGCTGCAGGTTGGTAGCATAAATATGAAATACAAATACGAAATGAATGGCAAACAAATAAAAACCGCAACGGTAGTAAAAGACCTAGGGATACTAATATCTGAAAACCTAAAAACTTCCGACCAATGTATAGAAGCTGCAAATAAGGCAAACATAGCATTGGGCTATATTAAACGACAATGTACATATAAACATGAGAACGTAATAGTGCCACTGTTCAAAAGTATGGTGAGGCCCCACTTTGAATATGGTGTGCAGTTCTGGTCACCTTATCTAATCAAGGACATTGTAAGACTCGAGTCAGTACAGTGTAGAGCGACGAAGATGATACCCTCATTAAGAAATAAATCATATGAAGAAAGACTTAAGGGGAGGTTTTTAGTGTGTTTCCTAGACTTCCATCAAGCTTGAAATTACACTCCCTTGACCCCCTTTCAAGATAAATTTGTTAATTTTTCGGTAGAAAAATTTCCCGGCCGAAGGCCGGTTCCTCTTAAATTACAGGCTCGCTGTCGCTCGCCAGGAAAAAATTGACACCTAAATGGGATGAAAGGTCTTAAAAGTGACATAACTGGGGTAAAAGTTCTTAAAATCGCAAAACTAATGGGGCGAACGTCTTAAAATCTCAAAAGCAACGGGGCTAGACATGAGGGAGAAAGGGGTCAAGAAAAAAGTGGATATCTCCCCTTAAACGATTGACCCTGTGATCATTAAAAAAGAGCAGGTTGAGGGGTCAGCTTATTGAGTGCTTTAAGATACTAAAAGGTTTCGACAAAGTCGATGTAAATGCACTATTCACATTAAATAATACTAATCAAACTCGCGGAAATGGAATGAAACTAAAAACCAAAAAGGCAAACCTAGATGTCACAAAGAGTTTCTTCACCTACAGTGAATAGTCAACCCGATATTATAAATTCAAAAATAAACACTGCAATTTCTCTGAACCAGGACCTTTCTAGAATTGATGAATGGGGACAAAATAATCCAGTTTCCTTTAATGCACAGAAAACCAAGTACATTCAATTTTCTAACCGACAGAATCTCACTGACTCCCATATATTTGTTAATGATGTAAATATTCCCACTTCCCCTAGTATTGACATTCTCGGTGTAACATTAACTACTAACTTGAGCTGGACACATTATGTTAGAAGCATTGCTAAGAATGCCTCTAAAAAACTGGGACTCCTGTACAGAGTTCGAGAATTCTTCACTGACGAGCAGTTGGCCATAATATTTAAAAGTCATGTGCGTTCTCAGATGGATTACTGTTCACCTCTGTGGAGTGGAAGTGGAGTGGTTGCATTGAGGCAGTTGGACAAAATTCAAAATAAAGCTATTAGATTAATCAATAACCCTGCAATCACACAGGACCTTCCTACATTATCCATACGAAGAAACGTTGCATCCCTTGCATTATTTTACAGATGTTTTCACAGAAATTGTTCCGAGGAACTTGCTTCAATTGTGCCGCCTCTCCACATCTTTCCCCGTAGAACTAGGGCAGCTGAGAGCGCCCATGAATTTACACTTTCTCCTCCACAATGCAGAACTTCTGCTTATCAAAATTAATTTATCCCTAGAACTACTACTCTTTGGAATTCACTTCCCTCGAGTTGCTTTCCACAAACTTACAATCTACAAAAGTTTAAATCCAGTTGTTACAAACATTTTATGAATGGAGGATGCCTTTAGGCACATGGACCTTTTTGTTTTATCTGTTTTTTTCCTTCCTCCGTTCATTGTCTCTTAAACAAAAAAAAAAAAAAAAAAAAAATGTGGCGGCAGAGTGGAATAAACTACCAGCGAGAGTGGTGGAGAGTGACACAATAAACGCTTTCAAGGGAAGGCTTGACCTCTATCTACAGAGGGCAGGGGTGATATGAATAAAAAAAAAAAAGTATGTATGTATGTATGTGTATGTGTGTGCACGGTACATTATGTATATATATGCATATATATATACTGTATATATATGTATGTATGTATGTATGTGTATATGTGTATATATGTGTGTATATGTACTGTATATATATATATATATAATTTTAATTTTAATTTTAATTTTAATTCGCCTGAAATTCCCTCACTTAAGATCCACACCAGACATGTCAAAACTATTTTGCAGAATCTCTCGGTAGATAAGGCTCCTGGTCCAGATGAAATTCCTCCAATAGTACTTAAGAATTGCTCCTTGGTGCTCGCTCCTGTATTGGCAAAAAATTTCCGTCTGTGTACTCATACCTCATGCTTCCCAGTACCCTGGAAAGAAGCAAACATCCATCCAGTTCCTAAAAAAGGTGCCTCTTCAGATCCATCAAACTACAGACCAATAGCTATAACTTCCACTCATGGTAAAGTCTTTGAAATTATATTAAATAATCACATAATTAAGCATCTTGAGAATAATAAATTAATCAGTGATAGGCAATATGGTTTTAGACGATGTCGATCAACTGCAGACATGCTTTGCCTTCTTACGCATCAAATCAACCAAGCTACAGACCAACATGGTGAAACACATACAATAGCACTGGATATATCAAAGGCATTTGATAGAGTCTGGCATCAATCCTTATTGTCGAAGATGTCACACTACGGCCTTGCATCATTAGTTTCACTAATTTCTTCTTATCTTCATAACAGAAAAATATGTGTAATGGTAGATGGCCTTTATTCTCAATTTCACTCAATAAATGCTGGTGTTCCCCAGGGATCAGTTTTGGCCCCAATTCTGTTCCTCATTCATATCAATGATCTCATATCTACCACTCATAATCCAATACATTCCTACGCAGATGACTCAACACTCCACAGTTCCTTCACATTTACCAATTCTGTCACCCAACCCGATCTTATAAATTCAAAAATAAACACTGCAATTTCTCTGAACCAGGACCTTTCTAGAATTAATGGATGGGGACAAAAGAATCTAGTTTCCTTTAATGCACAGAAAACCAAGTACATTCAATTTTCTAACCGACAGAATCTCACTGACTCCCATATATTTTGTAATGATGTAAATATTCCCACTTCCCCTAGTATTGACATTCTCGGTGTAACATTAACTACTAACTTGAGCTGGACACATTATGTTAGAAGCATTGCTAAGAATGCCTCTAAAAAACTGGGACTCCTGTACAGAGTTCGAGAATTCTTCACTGACGAGCAGTTGGCCGTGATATATAAAAGTCATGTGCGTTCTCAGATGGATTACTGTTCACCTCTGTGGGGTGGAAGTGGAGTGGTTGCATTGAGGCAGTTGGACAAAATTCAAAATAAAGCTATTAGATTAATCAATAACCCTGCAATCACACAGGACCTTCCTACATTATCCATACGAAGAAACGTTGCATCCCTTGCATTATTCTACAGATATTTTCACAGCAATTGTTCCGAGGAACTTGCTTCAATTGTGCCGCCTCTCCACATCTTTCCCCGTAGAACTAGGGCAGCTGAGAGCGCCCATGAATTTACACTTTCTCCTCCACAATGCAGAACTTCTGCTTATCAGAATTCATTTATCCCCAGAGCTACTACTCTTTGGAATTCACTTCCCTCGAATTGCTTTCCACAAACTTACAATCTACAAATGTTTAAATCCAGTTGTTACAAACATTTTATGAATGGAGGATGCCTTTAGGCACATGGACCTTTTTGTTTTATCTGTGTCTTTCCTTCCTCCGTTCATTGTCTCTTAAAAAAAAAAAAAAAAAAATATATATATATATACAGTATATATATATATATATATATATAGTTTGTAAGGCCAGACTGCCTAGTAAGGACCTTGAGGTCTGTGTGGTCTGTGTATCTATGTAGCTCTCTCTCTCTCTCTCTCTCTCTCTTTCTCTCTCTTCCTTTCTCTCTCTCTCTCTCTCTCTATATATATATATATATATATATATATATATATATATATATATATATATATATATATATATATATATATGCTCAGGCCCAATCCCCACTTTTACTATTTTTCATTTTTATTTTCCTCTATTTTTTTTTTGTTTTTTTTTGTTTTTCTTGGGGGTGGTTGACTCAAGACAGAGCAAGAACAGGAAAACACAAAAGACAAGACAAAACAACGAACAAACACAGACAAAACACACAATTCACACACATCTCGGTCACCCAGGAAAATACCCAGAGACCAGGGTCACCAAGGTCGCTCCAGCACTCCCCTGGCCCCCGACCACCCGGATAGGTTCCGATCTCGGCAGGCAGACATGCAGCGGAGCCAAAGACACAAGCCCGCCCACCACACTTCCAGGCGCACCCTTCATATTAATAGTCTCCCCGGGCCAGGCGCCTGATGGACTATTATCTAGTCCAACTTGCGCCCGACCCCTTCCTCCAAATGACCATGTGTTCACTCTACTATTCACAAGCATTCTCCATTCATTCCTGTTTATTACCACTTCCTTTGCCTGGATCTATAGTAATTCCTCTATCATCCAAAGCTTGTCTTACACAGTCTCTCCATCTCAATGGGAGTCTTCCTGCCCCTAATATCTCCCCTTGTATCTGTCTCATATATTCTCTTTGTAAGCCTTTCATTTCCCATTCGTTCAACATGACCATACCAGCTAAGCACCCTTCTGTCCACTCTGGCTGACAAATGTTCCTGCTGCTTCACTCTCCTACGAATCTCTTCATTCCTCAATCCGTCTCTATGGGTAACTCCACACATACTCCTCAAGCAGATCATCTCCATCACATCCAGCTTTCTTCTCTCCTTTTTCTTCAGAGCCCATGTCTTAGCCCCCCACATCACTGTTGGCACAACAATTCCTTGATACATTGCACTTTTTACTTTCATTCCGAGATTTCTCGTCTTCCACATACTTCCCATTTCTCCGAAAACCTTCCTTCCTTCACACATTCTCTGTTTTACCTCCATTTCCATACCTCCACTTCTGCTTATCGATCATCCTAGATATTTAAAACACTCTACTTGTTCCAATATTTCCCCATCCAGCTTCACATCTAGATTCACCCTACGATCAACCCTATTACACACCATTACTTTACTTTTATTAACTTTCACCTTCAGTTTCCTCCTCCCACAAACCACTCCAAACTCTTTGACTACCCGCTGCAATTTCTCCTCAGAATCCGCCACCAACGCTGTGTCATCAGCGAACAGCAACTGATTCAACTCCCAATATCTACCATTCTTTCCTACTAAACCCAATCCTCTACCCATAGTTCTCATTTTCACCTCCCTCACCAAACCATCCATAAACATATTAAACAGCCATGGTGACAATACACAACCCGTTCGCAAGCCTACCTTCACCTCAAACCATTCACTCAACTCGCCATTTCCTACTCTAACACTTGCTCTGCTCCCTTCATAAAAACTCTTTACTGCTTCCAACAAATTTCCTCCAATTTCATAAATCCTTAACACCTTCCACATTGCTTCACAATCCACACGATCATACTCTTTTTCAAAATCCATAAAAGCCTAAAATATCTCCTTATGCTTCTTTAAATTCTTCTTGCATAACTGTCTTACTGCAAACATCTGATCCACGTACTTTCTTCCCCTCCTTAAACCGTACTGTTCTTCTCCTATTGCAACTTCCGTACATTTTATTATCCTCTCTATCAACACCCTGACATACAGCTTTCCAACCTCTGATAATAAACTAATATCTCTATAACTTGAACACTCCTGCCGATCTCCCTTCCCATTGTACAACGGCGCAATACATGCACTCTTCCAGTCTATTGGTATCCTTGACATCGCAAAGCACACATTGAAAAGTCTCACCAACCAATCTATTATCACATCTCCACCCTTCTGTATACACTCCACAGCAATACCATCCAAACCTTCTCCTCTTCCTGCTTTCAATTGTTTCACTGCTTCTTTCACCTCATTTTCCTCAATCCTTTCATTCATTCCCTGCCATCTTGGTGGCCTGGGTAACCTACTGTATCTCCATCAACCACTGCTTCAATCACTGCTTCTCTTCCATCTCTTGCATTTAGCAAAGATTAAAAATACTCAGCATATCTTTTCCTCACTTCAACGGGTTCCACTATTAATTCTCCATTTGCATCTTTCACTTACTCTTCCCTCTTATGTCCTTCTTTCCTTACTCTATTTACCTCCTTCCAGAACATCTTCTTTCGTTCTTCAAAATTCTCACTCAACCTTTGACCCCACCTTTCGTTTGCATCTTTTTTCGCTTCTCTAATTTTCCTTTTTGCCTCTCTCCTTTTCTCCTTGTACCTCTCCCATACCTCAACACTACCATCCTGTAAAACCCTCTCAAAACACTGTCACTTCTCCTCAACTGCCTTTCTCACCGTATCAATCCACCACTCGCTTCCCTTCCTGATACCTCTGCCTCCTACTTTCCGTTTGCCACATACTACCTCTGCACTTGCTTTCACTCCTTCTTTAACCCTTATTTAGCGGCGAGCAACATAAGTCGAGTTAAATAAAGCTGGACTATGTGGCGGCGCTCGACATAGGTCGAGTGGCAATTTCAGCACGTAATGTGGCTGAGAGAGAGAGACAAGTGGTGGCAGGAGACTAGCGAGCGTATGACTGCTCCAGACCACCGCGGCGAACCTACTGACACAAATCTCAGCTCCCTCCTCCCTCTCTCACTCGCTACATACTCAATTATGTACTGAAAGTACCGAATTACCTGCTTTTTGCACTCGCGTTGCACGGTTATTGCAAGAAAACTATCCATCATACAAGGATCGTTATGGTGTCATTCGAAAGCTCTGTTTATGCCCTTTCAGGGATAGGTACTTGTTTTACGTTCTGGGTCTTATTTAGGCATGAAAATGATCACGTAAACAGCCCTATTTTGGCTAAAAACACCCCGCTGTGCGGTACACATAAATAAACCGCATAGGCCGCTCGTAAGGTGTTAAACTGTTGCCATTCAACCTTTACTTCTCTCTCTTCCATCTCTCTCACTTCCATCCACTTTTCATTTACTCTTTCCTTGTACTCCCTCTCTTTTGCACTCTTCTCTAACTCACTTACTTTTATTACCTCTCTTACTTCACGATTGTCTCTCATTCTCCTGTAACTCTTAACTCTTAGCTTTCCCTCCACCAGGTAATGATCCGACATACCTCTCACCGCCTCACCTCTCATCACATTCACATCCAGCAGTCTACACAATCTTTCCCTTGTCACCAGCACATAATCCATCAATGCCCTCTCTACAATCTCTCCCCCCACAAGTCTATGCCAGGTGTACTTGTGTATACGCCTTTTTTGAAAAACGTATTACCTACACTCAATCTGTACTCTTCACATACATTTTTCAGTCTGTCTCCACTCTCGTTTACACCATCCACACCAAAACTACCGATGACTCCCTCAACAGGCTCATTTCCTACCCTAGCATTTAGGTCCCCTAAAACTATAAAATTTTTCATTTTCATCAAACCCTTGTAGACAATCTCTCAAATCCTCCCAGAAACCCTCTACCTTGTCTAACTCTGTTTCACTTCCTGGTCCATGCGCACTTACAAAACCCACCTTTCACCCTTGAACCGCATTCGCACCCACATTAGCTTTGATGAAACCTCTTTCCACTCTTTTTATAAACTCTCTCAACTCCTCCTTCACAATAATAGCCACTCCCTCTTTCCCACGGACTCCCTCATCTACTCCAGACTTTCTACCTATCACGTTTCCAAAATCCACTTCTCCCTCTCCTTTCATCTTTGTTTCATTCAGTGCAAGCACATCATACTTCCTTCTTTCAAATAACCTTCCAATGTCCTCTCGCTTCTCATTTGTACTACATCCTTGCATATTTAAAGCTCCTATTCTTAGGGTCCGGGACCACGAACGGGTTCCCTCGCCACTATGTCTATCTTGTTTATTTGGTAGATTTATTTAAGGGGAGAAGGATACCAAGCCTCCCGCCCCTGATCCCCTTTAGCCGACTTCTACGTCTCGCCGGAGAAAAGCGGTGGTGGAAATTTTTCACCCCTCCACCACAGAGGAGGCTATCTGCACCAGAAAGTGGCGGGCGTTGGGGTCGCTGCATCCCTACGCCATTTGAACAAATTAGAGATGCAGAGGGAAAAAAAGACAGAAGGGGCTATGGGAAGTAGAGGACACCAACCCTCACTCTGACAAAGGGTCAGCCCACCACCAATATATATATATATATATATACATTTATCTATCATCTACTTTAAAATACCAAAATTCTCTATCAGTGTTGGGAAGAAAGTATCTAATAGTAGGGGCATTTGCTTGGAATCCGTGACCATTTTGTTCCTACCTTTTTCTCTCGATGGATTTGACAACCTGAACCATTTTAAAGGAAAATTAGCTCCTATGACCCTTTGAAAAATGACGGCTAACTCTACTAGAGCCCAATATTCAAAATGGCCACCAACGCCATCTTGAAAAATATGATATGTAATATCTCTGGCATCAGATGAGCTACAAGGACGAATGAGGTTTCCTTTTTCACTAATTCTGGCATTACAAATCCACTGGAATGGTTATTGTATTGTATTTCATTGTATATTGTATTGTTATTGTATTGTATTATACTAATTGTACATACTAATCTGCCACTTCACTATCACTACATGATTCACTGTATGAGCCACTATCAGAATCACTGTCCTCACTTTCGCTGCTATCATCACTGTTGTTCTCTGCCTGCGGATTTGTAGGTAGTGATTTCCATGAATGACATCCAGTATTCTGCTTGTGGGGCACCCTCAAAGTCCTTGAAGAGAGCATCAACTAGGTCCTTCAGCTCAGCATTTCTCTCTAGCTCTGCATGTTCATCTTCAAGTTACTGTGCATCAATCAGATGTCGAAGCTTGGCAAGGGATGCCTTTACTTCTTCAGATAGAGGGAAGTCTTCCAAACGTTTGTCTATGACATGGTGGACCAGAGTCTCGTAGAATAGTCGCAAGCAGTGAACCCCACGCTTAACATGTTTTCCACGAAGGGCCTGATCAACAGATCCGTCTGCTATAACACCAGCTGCCACCAACACATCTGAGATGCCAGATCCCTTAACACCTTACGAGCGGCCTATGCGGTTTATTTATATGTACCGCACAGCGGGGTGTTTTTAGCCAAAATAGGGCTGTTTACGTGATCATTTTCATGCCTAAATAAGACCCAGAACGTAAAACAAGTACCTATCCCTGAAAGGGCATAAACAGAGCTTTCGAATGACACCATAACGATCCTTGTATGATGGATAGTTTTCTTGCAATAACCGTGCAACGCGAGTGCAAAAAGCAGGTAATTCGGTACTTTCGGTACATAATTGAGTATGTAGCGAGTGAGAGAGGGAGGAGGGAGCTGAGATTTGTGTCAGTAGGTTCGCCGCGGTGGTCTGGAGCAGTCATACGCTCGCTAGTCTCCTGCCACCACTTGTCTCTCTCTCTCAGCCACATTACGTGCTGAAATTGCCACTCGACCTATGTCGAGCGCCGCCACATAGTCCAGCTTTTTTTAACTCGACTTATGTTGCTCGCCGCTAATTAAGGGTTAAACCTCTTGTATATAGTGTAGATGAACGACATTTGGATGTGGAAGGGTGCCATGAATGATAAGATTTTGCTGAACAGCTCAGCATTCTCACTTTTCAACTCTAGCATGAGCACATTGACAGGATGATCACCAACAATTATTGCAAAAGGCATCTTTTTTTCTTCGATTGATTTTGCAAGCTTACACATCACATCATTGAGAATTGTCTTACTGGGTGGGTTCGGATAGGTCATGTGGTATATTGCTCGACTCTTCTCATCTGCATTTGACATGCTGGCGTGAAACCCTGAAAACCCAGGCACAGTCTGTTCTTCTGGCTTAGGTCTCGTTCGGTCATCATGCACCCTGGCCAATGCATGGATCACACCACGAATTCTTTGCACCGATGTGTCAGGAGGAGGAGTACTTTGATCAGCTGGTGGCTTCCTGAGAGGTGGTTCCCCACGCTTCGCTGTCTTGTATGGGTTGACTTTTTGCATTTCACTTCCGAGCTCTTTGAGAGTTGTCGAGAGGTTTGATGCAAAGTTGGCACCGGGAACTGGTCTATCCTCGTGATTCTCGGAAGGAAGTTCTGTATCAAATGATTCTGGCTGCACAAACATGACATTAGTGCGGTGTGACTGGCCAGCACCGGTCAGTGTGTCGCTCTTGAAGTCATCGTTGTCGACTATAGCAATAGCAGGCTTACCCTCAGCTAGTTCGAAGGGGCAATCAGATGAGCACTTGAGGTCATTGACCACCCAAAAATCTCGCAGCATAAGTACGTCATTGTAACTGATGCCCAGTCCATCTTTGTGCATTATGTCGACTATCTCCCTACTCTTGTTCAGTCCATGTAGTAAGACAGAGAGATTTATCTCAAGTGCAGTGCGTTTTCCAGTGATGTAGCTTGTGAGGATAGATACAATCGATCGGACGGATGGACTGTCATCAATTGCAGACTTATTTGGGTGTTTCAGCCATGTGAGCAGCTTCAGCAGGAGCTCACTGAGGTCTTCTTCTCTCTCCAACTCGTGTATATATGGGAGCCAGGGAATAGTATTTGTCCTGATGACTTGCTCTTTGAGTCATGCCGCAACATTCATCACCAACTGGTCATCGCTGAAACCCAATGAAGATATTGCCGCCTCGATGTATGTACCTGCTGCTGTTGTATCATATACCAGTTCACTCACATTCTTTTGAATGCGTTCATGAAATCCGATGTCTTCCCCAAATTCATTGACGAGAATTTCCTTTAAGTAGCTAGATTTTACTACTGAGTTATGTCCGTGATTTGAGATAATGCGCTTATAGTCCTGCAGCAGGCCTTGCAGTGTGCGAATTTCATGGTCTTTGAAGATGACTTGACGAATATGATGAAAGAAGAGAGCTTGGGCCTCTCGGAGGTTTACACGCTGCAGATGTTGAGTGCTTTCATCTGAAAGGGGCTTGTAGTCGCTTACATATTTGCGCCAGCACGCACGATGGTAGCTGATTTCCAACCCAAATGCTGTTTGACTATCTGGGATGGATGCAATCAGAGTGTCAAGTCTCAATCTCATGACCTCATCTTCCAGACGGACAGTATGTAACTTGAATTTAGTCCAGGCATCTACTGTTGATAGGAGTAAAATCTGCTTGTCATGATCACTACTCTTGTATGCCCCTTTCATGCACCACACACATAGAGTCTTATCGTGAAGGACACCCATACTGGAGCGGAGCCTTTTAGGTGCACTGGCCTCTGGGGAAGGGTCTTGTTGATCTGATGCTTCATCTCTTTCAAGACGTTCCTCGGATTTGTGTTTGCGTTTTTCGGCTTGAGAGAGCTTGCGCTTGCTGGATAATGATGCGTAACAAGTGCTATGCATGTGGTGACCCTTTGGTCTCTTCTCCCAATCCACATTTTCATGTATATGTTGAAACTTATCAAGTTCTTTCCATTGTAAAGACTTTTCCCGGATGGATTCCCACTTCTCAGTTGTAATGTTTTCCAAACGATCATCTGCGGTACATCGCTTACCACAGAGTAAAATGCACTCGTATTCAGTTAATGTCTTGTCTGGTAACTCTTCACTCTCTCTTCTATTATCCATTATTTCGGTCACTTCACAAGTCGGCGATTTTCATCAGATTCATGCAATCCATCTGAAACAGTAAAAAAGTAATATTAGATATACACCGCAGGCAGAGAACAACAGTGATGATAGCAGCGAAAGTGAGGACAGTGATTCTGATAGAGGCTCATACAGTGAATCATGTAGTGACAGTGAAGTGGCAGATTAGTATGTACAATTAGTATAATACAATACAATAACAATACAATATACAATACAATACAATACAATAACCATTCCAGTGGATTTGTAATGCCAGAATTAGTGAAAAAGGACACCTCATTCGTCCTTGTAGCTCATCTGATGCCAGAGATATTAAATTTCATGTTTTTCAAGATAGCGTTGGCGGCCATTTTGAATATTGGGCTCTAGCAGAGTTAGCCGTCATATTTCAGAGGGGCATAGGAGCTAATTTTCCTTTAAAATGGTTCAGGTTGTCAAATCCATCGAGAGAAAAAGGTAGGAACAAAATGGTCACGGATTCCAAGCAAATTACCCTACTATAAGGCTGGGTTCCGGAGTTACTATGAAACTTTTACCTCTCCTCTACACTGATGAGAAACATTACAAACTGCACAACAATAACCCACACACACAAACATATACGTATACACATTTGCATCTTTCCTTTCCGTTGTTCAGAGTGTGCTGGGTTTGTTATTACTCTCTCTCTCTCTCTCTCTCTCTCTCTCTCTCTCTCTCTCTCTCTCTCTCTCTCTCCAGCCTCTCTACAGTATATCTTTCCTGAGTGCTGGAAACCATAATTGAACAGCATACTCCAGGAGAGGCCTTATCAGAGCGTTTTAAAGTGTGAGGCCTATTTCCTTATTTCTATACTTAAATCGCCTCTTAAATTAATATAGCCAAATAATTTCTGAGCTTTCTTCTCTACTTGAATACACTGTTTGGAAAACCTTAATGTCACTGCTGATCAGAACACCCAAATCATTTTTCAAGTTAGTCACTTCCAGAGAGAGAGAGAGCGTGATTGTAACTGCGTGCTGTTAATTTGTGCGTGTTTCAGATTATTTTGTGTTTGCATTAGAGTGTGTATTTGCCAGTGTGGCAGTGCTTTGGGTGTGTCCGTTTAGTTCGTGTGTGTGTATTTGATCATTACTATTTTTATAGCTAGGTTATAATGTTACCAGGAAAACAATAATAGTGAATTTGAAAGAGACAATATGTTAGATAAGTGTGGCTATTCCCGGGTGAATGACGGGTAGCGTGTTGTGTTTGTAAGTAGAATGTACGCAACCACTTTACCCCGCAATTATCGCTCACCAAATTAATGCTATACCCTGTTCCAAATAAGTAGGCCAAAACATTCGAACATTAACATCTATAACTCACGAAAGACGAGTCATCAAAGCCAAAATTATAACATTTGGGAAGGATCAGCCAGGGAATAGGTATGGACATTTACAGCCCATTTGCTCTGGCCCTTTTTTATTACAAAGGTTAGGGTTCACGAATTTTGGAATAAATACTTGGAAGAGGGTATAGCTAATTATTTTGTTTTACCCAGGCTGGGAGATTAGTGTTGCTGATATACTTGCCCTGCGCTAGTGACTTCTGAAATTTACTTGTCCTAACAGTTTCTTCCCTTGCCCTGACAAATGTTGTACTTGCCCTGATACATTATACGGAATTTCAATCGTTAATCCCTTCTGTACCGGCAACGTCTTTTTAATTTTATTCGGGCTACTATTAGACGATTTTAAGTTTACAAAAGGGCCTCCAACAATTAACAGGCTTCGAACTTTCTCACTTAACCCTTTTTACTACAACACATACTTCTTAAACTGCACACAATCGTCGCCGGCACAGAAGGGGTTAAACACCACATACATTCATAAACATGCCACCAGTTTCTATAAATTGGCTAATATAATTTAGCCAAATTATATTCACCCTATTATAGTCCTTCCTAAGCTAACATAACCCAATTAACTTCTCAAATGTCATTATCCTCATATCACTGCCCTCTTTTGTGGTCAGCTATGTATGAAAATTATGAAACCTTATTGAAGACTGCCAAAAGAAATGGAAAATAAAGCTAAAACGTTTATATTTATCAATATCCATCATCCCCTAGCCCTCTCCGGTATTGTTATTTACCATGACTGAATATTAATTATTGTGAAAACAGGCAAAACAAACATAAATCTACATTTTCAATTAATCTGTAAACTATGAAAATCCTGCTAACCTTTATGGTTGGCACGTGTAGCCTATACAATTGAATATGGCGAACAAATGAATGAACAACATTTCTAGGAACTCCCTGTTCCTTAGTCTTAGTCAATATCAAGTTTGAATTGTATCACATTATATATTCATAGATCATTTCAATAATGATCTATGAATATATAATGTGATTCAAATAAAACTTAAACTAGACTAAGGCTGCCTGTTCTTATAAATGTTGCCTATTCATACCGGGAAGAGAGAGAGAGTGTGTGTACGGCTAGCTTATACTAAATAACCTATTTTATTTATTTCACTTCCAACAACAAACACCTATTAAATTAAATTAATGAAAGCATGAGATCCTCCCGAGATTTGAACCTGAGTTACCAGATACAGGTCTTAAACACGCTAACCATTACATCATCAAGACAGTTAATGGTTAAGTATATTGAAACCTCAACACTGACTTAAGGAAGATACGTTTGTGTCAAATTGTCTGTTACAGTAAAATAATGATAATTCGAACACGGATAATACAACAGTCCAATAGCCCGAATTATTGCAAATCAGAAATAAGAACATTACAATGGGGAACAAATAGATAAACTAATCAATATACACGCCATAATCGGCGAAGTGGAGACATACGTAGGTGCAGAGGATGCCAATCTGCTACCCCTGCAACTAGCATCTATAGATTTACCGTAATTATCGATGACCACAGACCAACAACTATGCCACCAACACCAGCCACAATCTTAAATGGGCTATATTATCCCCAATTCAATTCAGTTAAAGTTTGCAACATAACGCATATACAAAATCACAACAAAGCAATAACAACACATCGTAGGCAATGTTATCATAGGATTAACTCGGCTAACTTTATCCAAACTTATTATATTTAATTTTCCGGGTTTTGTTATATTTATGTTTTTTTTTGTTTTTTTTAACTTTGTTATGGTATTGTGTCCGATATAAATCAATATTAACATTGCAGTATATGACTAATGATCTCTACCGAAAACATTGCAAAATTCACAACCGATCAGCTGTGTCAGTCTATATTTTACCTAAAGGTGCGGTCACACTATGAAGACTTAAGGTAATTACCGCGGCGACTCAAGGAGTGCCGATTGTCTTTGCCGATCATCCGTAACTTGACCAAGAGTAAATGTCTGCCTGAGGCAGGCTGGACGGCATCACGGATTACGGCATCATGGATGGGGCTACACGGAGACCTAGCATAGCAGACCGCCGGCGTCATGCGGCGCAACGAGGCAACAGGACGGCAAAAGGAAGGCAACTTGACGGCCTTCGTGTTACGCAGGTCCCGTAGTCGCGCTGGCGCGCGAGCCCCGCCACGTGGCGCGTGTCGGGGGCCAACGCTTTGGCGACGCATGGCGCCACACGGTGCTGACCGGTTGGCTACCGGTCCCCCTCACGCGCATACCGGTGGGCGCGTGACGGCGCTTGCCTCACGACCGCGGCTAGCTCGGCGACCAATTTTCCATGCTTCTTGCATGTTCAAAGCAAATCGAAACCAGCCACGACCATCCTGGCCACCCATCGTACCGTACTGTACCGTGGGGATGCGCGGGGACCACCCACGACGTGCGGTGACTTAGATGAAGACCTCCTTAAGACCTCTAAGTCGCCGCGGTAATTCCCTTAAGTCTTCATAGTGTGACTGCCGCTTAAGGGTCACCGCACACCGAGTAACGTCAATCTCAGACACTATCTAGCAACTAAAGGGTCACCACAGCGATGTCTTCGCATATCAATTAATTACCGGTGGTTGATATTTCATTTTTACTATTATCTATTTTATTGAAGCGTTATGTAAGGAAGTAATACAAACATTCACTTGTCCCGCGAGCAACTGCCGGGCAGAGGGGGCAGAGGGGAGGTGTGGCAGAGTGGTCTTGCCACTGGACTGGTAATCCAATGGACCCGGCTTCGAATCCCAATATGTCAATGGGAAGATATTATTGGGATGGAATTTGTGCTGTACCTAGTTTCAGTGCATTACCACAGCACACCGAAATGCCAAAACAATACCCTCATTGTTCCCTGATTAAATAGCATTGTATAAATATTCCCATATTCAAATATGTTAAAGGGGGGCAATGCCTAGTGAGTTAATTGCTCAATAGGTGGTGTTCTGAGAGTGAGGGTCCGAGTGTGGGGGATGAGACTGTGAAGCGCAGAGGCGGAGCAGCTTCAGAGATGGAGTTGCTTCGAGCCGGGGTGCTTCGCATGTCTCACTCCCTAGACTGGAACAAGACCTCACGGGCCTCACCGTGTTCAGCGGTGTAGTGTAAAGGCTATCAGCCTATGCCCGAGAGAGAGTAGTTGGAATATAGAAGAAACACAAAACTAACATTGTATATCACTAGCCCGGTTACAGATCTGGGCTACTCCGGGCTGCCGGACTATTTTTACCCCGGGACATTTCAGGGTAAATGGCGTCCAGCGTGTTGTGTTTGAAAAGTAGATATTAGTAGAATGTGAGTAGAATGTAAGTAGAACGCATGTAGAATGTAAGTGGAATGTAAGTATAATGTAAGTATAATGAAAATTGAAGTAGACTGTAAGTATGATGTAAGTAGAGAGTATGTAGAATGTAAGTAGAATGTGAGTAGGAGTAAGTCGAATGTGAGTAGAATGTAAGTAGAATGCATGTAGAATGTAAGTGGAATGTAAGTAGAATGTAAGTATAATGAACATTGAAGTAGACTGTAAGTATGATGTAAGTAGAGAGTATGTAGAATGTAAGTAGAATGTGAGTAGGAGTAAGTAGAATGAAAGTAGAACATAAGTAGAATGGCGTCGGGCGTGTTGTGTTTGTAAGTAGAATGAACGCAAAAACTTTTTCCTACAATTATCGCTCGATCAAATTACTGCTGGCAATATTCCCTGGCTCACTTTAATTGATATATACTGTATACTATATATATATATATATATATATATATATATATATTCTGGTTACCATTAGACGAGTTTCTTTAGTTCGTAATATATATGACTCATACGGGTACATACTATCTCAATAAACCCTCTTAGTAACTGTACATAGGTCATTCTTAACCCATACCATACCGTAGGATACAGTAATAAAAGCCCCTGCAGTCCCAAGCACTGTGGCAAAAATGGCAGGAGAGACCACCTTTTCACCTCAAGAGATGGAGCAAGACTGGCCCAGTCACCCTTCAGCGGGTCTTATATAAGCTGAGAAGTGTTACCAGACCGGAAGCAGTGCTTAAACAGTTGTTTGTACCAACTACAGAATTGTACAGCCAGTTACAAGGAAAGTACTTTACTGACGAATATACTCGGGCCTGGGACTGTTTAAGCTGCATAAAATTGCCAAATATCAGCCAGAATCATAAGTGAAAAGGCGTTATGATTCTGAAGGGGTAAATACTGGAGAAGAGTTGGTAGCCTATGAATTCCTATTTTTCTAACTTATTTCACAATATATCAAATTATTAATTAAAGACTATTTAGGTGACAGCATATGTGAAAGAGGATGTTACTATAAGCCCCTCACCACAGCTCCCTTGCTTTAGTTTCCTTCCCAACACTCCTCCACCACACATCATCATTGTTATTGATATTATACCCTGGTGGTGGTGGTGGTAGCCTGCTCAGCAACCTCTAGTTACCGACGCAATAAACACCATTGTTATTATAAATGATCGGTGTACCAAGGCTATCCAAGTGTTGGGGAAACTGTATGTTGTAGAGTCCCTGTGAGACTAGTGGCTGTTATTTAATATGTAATATTATACCGATATAAAGACACTGTAATCAAGGTAAGTGCTGTTGGTTGAGCACTTGAACACTATCAACACGTACAGCACAGTCGACACAAACAGTAACCATTACTTCTGGAACTATTAAGGGCGTAGTGTTTCTGTTTGTTTTTTGTTTTTTGTTTTTGCTAAAATTCGTTTTATATTATATATATATATATATATATATATATATATATATATATATATATAGTCGAGGTGATCCAACATGTTATCAGTACAATAATCCTTCAAAGGTTTTTGGTGTTTTTTCATATAACTAGATGTTTCGCCTTAGGATGAGTTTGTTGATACCAGTAGTGTATCTATCTATATGCTCAGGCCCAATCCCCATTTTGGGGGTAGCCGACTCAAGACAGAGCAAGAACAGGGAAAACACAAAAACAACATAAAACAACAAATAAACACAGATAAAAAGCACAAACTCACACACATCCAGGTCACCCAGGAGAAGACCCAGAGACCAGGGTCACCAAGGTCGCTCCAGCACTTCCCCGGCCCCCGACCACCCGGAGAGGTTTCGATCTCGGCAGGCAGACATGCAGTGGAGCCAAAGCCACAAGCCCTCCCACCACACTTCCAGGCGCACCCTTCATATTAATCGTCTCCCCAGGCCAGGCGCCTGATGGACTATTATCTAGTCCAACTTGCGCCCGACCCCTTACTCCAAATGACCACGTGTTCACTCTACTATTCACAAGCATTCTCCATTCACTCCTGTCCACCACCACTTCCCCTGCCTGATCTATATTAATTCCTCTATCATCCAAAGCCTTTCTTACACAGTCTCTCCATCTCAATGGGGGTCTTCCTGCCCTTCTATCTCCCCTTGTACCTGACTCACATATTCTCTTTGTAAGCCTTTCATCTCCCATTCGTTCAACATGACCATACCAGCTCAGCACCCTTCTGTCCACTCTGGCTGACAAATGTTCCTGCTGCCCCACTCTCCTACGTATCTCTTCATTCCTCAATCTGTCTCTACGAGTAACTCCACACATACTCCTCAAGCAGCTCATCTCCATCATATCCAGCCCTCTTTTCTCCTTTTTCTTCAGAGCCCATGTCTCAGCCCCATACATCACTGTTGGCACAACAATTCCTTGATACAGTGCACTTTTTACTTTCACTCCGAGATGTCTCGTCTTCCACATAATTCCCATTGCTCCGAAAACCTTCCTTCCTTCACACACTCTCTGTTTTACCTCCACTTCCATACCTCCACTCCTGCTTATCGTTCCTCCTAGATATTTAAAACACTCTACTTGTTCCAATATTTCCCCATGCAGCCTCACATCTAGATTCACCCTATGCTCTCCCCTATTACAAACCATTACTTTACTTTTATTGACGTTCACCTTCAGTTTCCTCCTTCCACAAACCACACCAAACTCTTTGACTACCCGCTGCAGTTTCTCATCAGAATCCGCCACCAATGCTGTGTCATCAGCGAACAGCAACTGATTCAACTCCCAATCTCTACCATTCTTTCCTACTAAACCCAATCCAGGGCGGGTGCCCAACCCCGAAAGGGGTTGAAATAGGGGAGCTATCCCCCCGCCAAAGGCGGCTTTCTAGGACCTTTCCTAGCTGATGCTGAGAGGATTGGGTTCTAGTCATGTGGTGATGGGCTGGTCTATCAGAGTGAGAGCTGAACAATCTCTGCCATACCCATAGCTTACTCTGACTGTTCCTTTAACTTATATATTTTCTAGATCTCAAGTGACGGCGTCACTTCCGTGGATTGACCTCCCAATCTACCAAGATTGGAAGTCAAAGCGTCACATTTTTCCCTTGCCCCTCAGCTTTCCCTTCATAATTGCTGAGAGGCACAGGGCCCTGGGTGGGGCTTTGGTTTCCCGGGCGTTTCCGCACCCTCCTCAGCTCCCCGCCATGGAGTGGCTTCGGTCACCCAGGCTTTATTGTGGTCGGCGGGGAGGGTTCTGTGGGGGCACTCGGTTATGGCCTTAGAATTGCTCGCGGCCTTGGGGCTGTTCGGCCAGGCAGCTTGGGGAACAACAACAACAACAACAACTAAACCCAATCCTCTTCCCATAGTTCTCCTTTTCACCTCCCTCACCACACCATCCATAAACATATTAAACAGCCATGGTGACATTACACAACCCTGTCGCAAACCTACCTTTACCTCAAACCATTCACTCAACTCACCATTTCCTACTCTCACACATGCTCTGCTCCCTTCATAAAAACTCTTAACTGCTTCTAACAAATTTCCTCCTATTTCATAAATCCTTAACACCTTCCACATTGCTTCACGGTCCACACGATCATACACTTTTTCCAAGTCAATTAAAGCCCAAAATATCTCCTTATGCTTCTCTAAATACTTCTCGCATAACTGTCTTACTGCAAACATCTGATCCACGCACCCTCTTCCCCTCCTAAAACCGCACTGTTTTTCTCCTATTGCAACTTCCGTACACTTTATTATCCTCTCTATCAACACCCTGCCATACAGCTTTCCAACCACTGACAATAAACTAATACCTCTATAACTTGAACACTCCTGCCGATCTCCCTTCCCCTTGTACAACGGCACAATACATGCACTCTTCCAGTCTATTGGTACCATTGGCACAGCAAAGCACACATAGAAAAGTCTCACCAACCAATCTATTATCACATCTCCACCCTTCTTTATACACTCCACAACAATACCATCCAAACCTTCTGCTTTACCCGCTCTCATTTGTTTCACTGCTTCTTTCACCTCATTTTCCTCAATCCTTTCATTCATTCCCTGCCACCTGGGTGGCCTGGGTAACCTCTCTCCATCCACCTCAGCTTCAATCACTGCTTCTCTTCCATCTCTTGTATTTAACAAAGATTCCAAATACTATGCATATCTTTTCCTCACTTCAACTGGTTCCACTAGTAATTCTCCATTTTCATCTTTCACTGACTCTTCCCTCTTGTGTCCTCCTTTCCTTACTTTATTTACCTCCTTCCAGAACATCTTCTTTCGTTCTTCAAAATTCTCACTCAGCCTTTGACCCCACCTTTCGTTTGCATCTTTTTTCGCTTCTCTAATTTTCCGTTTTGCCTCTCTCCTTTTCTCCTTGTACCTCTCCCATACCTCAACACTACCATCCTGTAAAACCCTCTCAAAACACTGTCTCTTCTCCTCAATTGCCTTTCTCACCGTATCATTCCACCACTCGCTTCCCTTCCTGATACCTCTGCCTCCTAATTTCCTTTTGCCGCATACTACCTCTGCACTTGCTTTCACTCCTTCCTTAAACTGTTGCCATTCAACCTCTACTTCTCTCTCTTCCATCTCTGTCACTTCCATCCACTTTTCATTTAGTCTTTCCTTCTACTCCCTCTCTTTTTCACTCTTCTATAACTCACTAACTTTTATTACCTCTCTTACTTCACGCTTGTCTCTTATTCTCCTGTAACTCTTAACTCTTAGCTTCCCCTCCACCAGGTAATGATCTGACATACCCTCCGCCTCACCTCTCATCACATTCACATCCAGCAGTCTACACAATCTTTCCCTTGTCACCAGCACATAATCCATCAATGCCCTCTCTACAATCTCTCCCCCCACAAGTCTATGCCAGGTGTACTTGCGTATACACCTTTTTTTGAAGAACGTATTACCTATACTCAATCTACACTCTTCACATAAATTTTTCAGTCTTTCTCCACTCTCGTTTACACCATCCACACCAAAACTACCGATGACTCCCTCAACAGGCTCATTTCCTACCCTAGCATTTAGGTCCCCTAAAACTATAACTTTTTCATTTTCATCAAACCCTTGTAGACAATCTCTCAAATCCTCCCAGAAACCCTCTACCTCGTCTAACTCTCTTTCACTTCAAGGTCCATACGCACTTACAAAAACCCACCTTTCACCCTTAAACCGCATTCTCACCCACATTAGCCTTGATGACACCTCTTTCCACTCTTTTATAAACTCTCTCAACTCCTACTTCACAATAATAGCCACTCCTTCTTTCCCCCTGACTCCCTCGTCTACTCCAGACTTTCTACCTATCACGTTTCCAAAATCCACTTCTCCCTCTCCTTTCATCTTTGTTTCATTCAGTGCAAGGACATCATACATCCTTCTTTCAACTAACCTTCCAATATCCTCTCACTTCTCATTTGTACTACATCCACGCACATTCAAAGCTCCTATTCTTAGGGTCCGGGACCACGAACGCGTTCTCTCGCCCCTATCTCAGTAGTAACATTGAAATAAATTTACCTCTTATGACTTAATATGTACTAAGATATTCGTTTAACTTTCTCAGCTGTTCTATCTACTGCCTCTCCTTGCTCCTATTCTTCCAGATATCCTCATATTTTGTATCCATACTCTCGTGGTAATCCTAAATAATCCTTAATTACCACAAACACTCGTTTACATCTCCTTTTCTTTTACACAGTGACATAGTACGTGGTTATTGATTGTACTCAGAGATCTCCCCTTCTTTCATACCAGTAATAAGGTGTCCATCTTCTAATAGGTTTGTTTGTTTAACCCTTTCGCGCACAAGGACACGATTAGCGCCATTTATAGGATACTTAAAAACCTTTGTGAACGTCAGGGGTGTATAAAACCTTTAGTTAGTTACTTACTGCAGATGTCTTTGAGCGAGCTTTGGGCAGAAAACTACTTTTGGAGAGGTAATTATGAGATTAACGCCTTACGAGCGGGCCCATCAGTAACTTCTACTACCCGCCAAGCAGGTGGTTTTACCCTAAACGACCTTTTTTCGGTGCTCTTTTTCATGCATAGACAAGAGCCAGAGCGTAATACAATTATGTATCCCTGAAAGGGCGATAATTGAGCTTTCCATTGACACCAGAACCATCCTTCTACGACCACGCGTTCTCTTGCAACGATCGTGCAAGACGAGTGCAAAATCCCTAAAATACGGTAATTTCCTTACATAATTCCTTGTGTAGCGAGGCAGTGAGTGTGGGTGTGTGTGGAGTAGGGCCCAGTGCTGGCGCAGGGTCCGTGCCGAGCGGTCAGAGCGGACCTACGCTCCTCCCACCGCCCGTCTCTCTCTCAGAGCCAAATATTGCTCAAAATTGCACACCGCCTTAAGTCGGTCCCTGCCACATAGTCCTTTCTTCTTTAGCCCGACTTAAGTCCACCCCCGCCAAAGAAGGGTTAAGATAATTATATTTCTGAATACTAAACGGCAACCCCGGTGCATGAAAGGTATAATTGGTTCCTGTCATGCATTCACTTTATAGTATTATACATGTGTGCAATGTATGTACAGTATGTCTGTATATACTCAGACAAATACTAATAAATAAAATAAAAATATTATATAAGAAAATAAAAAAAAAATCACACACTTCTAGGTAGCTAGGTATATCTCTATATAATATTTTCGATTGTCTGACTGTGTGTCTGTCTGCTCTTAATAGGCGGCCGCAGTTTTGGACCTGGGGAGCTGAAACTTTGCATGTGGGTGTCAATTGACGTAGGTCAGGTCATAGAGGGGGCGAGGCCACGATAAGAGGTAGTTTCGAGGCCGAAATTGAAAAAACAAATGAAAAAAGAATGAACAAAATTGCCGTTTGGGGCAGAAGGAGGCCTCTGATCGAAAAGGTGTATGGAACGAGAGTTGTTCGCAGCCCCCCAAAATGGGGGTACCGATGAGGTCAGATCCAAAATCGGAGGTCATTTAGCGGCCGAAATCGAGGTCGCCGTTTAATGAGGCACAGGGAGGTCGAGGCCGGTGATTATGGTAGTAGTAGTATCGTGATGATGATGGTGATTATGGTAGTAGAATTTAAACCCAGGCAACGCCGGGTACCCCAGCTAGTAATCTATATAATTAACGCCTTACGAGCGGGCCCGTAAGGAATTTCCACTACCCGCCAAGCGGGGGGTTTTACCCTAAATGGCCTTGTTTCCGTGCTCTTTTTCATGCATAAACAAGAGCCAGAGCGTAATACAATTATGTATCCCTGAAAGGGCGATAATTGAGCTTTCCAATGACACCAGAACCATCCTTCTACGATCACGGGTTCTCTTGCAACGATCGTGCAACACGAAGGAAAAATCCCTAAAATACGGTAATTTCTTGACATAATACCCTGTGTAGTGAGGGAGGCAGGGTGGATGTGTGTGGAGTAAACATCAGCAGGCCCGCGAGGACCGTGGCGAACGGTCAGAGCCCGACCTACGCTTCTCCCACCGCTCGGCTCTCTCTCAAAGCACATTACGTGCTCAAAATTGCATTCGACTATAGCCGGGCCCCGCTCATTAGGTTGGGGTTCTCTTGTCCGACTATAGCCGGGTGCCGCCAAAGAAGGGTTAAATCAGTTCGTGTGTCTGTCTGTGTGTTCTTAATAGGCGGCCGCAGTTTTGGACCTGGGGAGCTGAAACTTTGCATGTGGGTGTCAATTGGCCTGGGTCAGGTCATAGAGGGGGCGAGGCCACGATCGGAGGTCGTTTCGAGGCCAAAATTGAAAACAAAAAATGAAAAAATGGCCGTTTTGGGCAGAAGGAGGCCTCCGATCGAAAAGGTGTATGGAACGAAAGTTGTTCGCTGCCCTCCAAAATGGGGAAACGGATGAGGTCAGATCAAAATCGGAGGTCATTTAGCGGCCGAAATCTAGGTCGCCGTTTAATGAGGCACAGGGAGTTCGAGACCGGTGATTATGGTAGTAGTAGTATTG
This sequence comes from Paralithodes platypus, assembly GCA_032716605.1. Lineage (NCBI taxonomy): Eukaryota > Metazoa > Arthropoda > Malacostraca > Decapoda > Lithodidae > Paralithodes > Paralithodes platypus. Next base: position 13,587,895 of record CM064534.1, read on the forward strand.
TGATGATTGTGGAAGTAGTGATTGATGATAGTGATTATGGTAGTAGTAGTGGTGGTAGTAGTGATGGTGATTATGGTAGAAATTAAACCCGGGCAACGCCGGGTACCCCTGCTAGTATATATGTATATATGCTATGTAGAAAGTTTGTATATACTCTTCAAAGATATATTTCCCCTCGTTCTCGCCTCGTACCCATGACATCACTCTCTCTGTTCGCTATCAATCTTTCATGCCTCTCACACTCACAATATATCATGTCCCTTCCCCCTACTGTAATATTTTGTCCGGCGTGCAGTTCATCTCAAACCTCCACACTTAAGACAGTTTCACACGAGCGAATTTCCGGTAAATGTTTACGAGCAAGTTTGGTCTCGTCGCTTTAAAATATAAGTGTCAAAATAATTAAACTAGCTAACATGATCTACCTTCGATTTGGTTTCCTATGCAAATGAAAAAGAGCCTCAAAATATTACGAGAAAAAACTTGCTTGCGGAAAATTGCCGGAAAACTTGCTCGTGTGACACCGGCTTTACTCTCCCTTCCCACCACCCCATTCAGTACTAGGGATGTAATTTTCATCATATTCTGGCAACTTTTAGACGATTTAAGTAAACTTTGGACATACCTGTAGTAAAAAATAAGACTTCAAACTATATCTACAAACCCTTTTAACCCCTCCTGTACCGGTGACGTCATCTTCATTATATGCAGGTTACAATTAGACGATATTATTCAACTCAGGAAGGACTCTTAATCATTAAAAGGCCACACACTATCCTAATTATTCCTTTTAGTTATCACGAACCCTTCTTAAGATACACACAATCGTCTAAATATAGCTAGAATAAAGTAAACTAAAAACGTCGCCGGTACAGAAGGAGTTAAACACTATAGTTCCTTCGTAAGCTGCTTAATGTCGTGTAAATATAGCTAGAATAATAATATAACACACAACGCTGGTACTCAATGGGTTAATGCTCACTAGAGACCCTTTATCATAATATAGTTCATATAGTATAGTATAGTATATATATATATATATATATATATATATATATATATATATATATATATATATATATATATATATATATATATATATATATATATATATATATATATATATATTGTTACGTATCTTGATCCTCAAGTGGTTAACTTGATGAATCTAGATAGCACAGAGATATATATTAAGGTATCAGTCAGCTGAAGGCAAAACAAAAGTAAAATCTAATAAAATAATTTCCTGTTGTTGCTTCCTTTCCTTTTGGATCTTAGGACTTGGTAGCCTTTATTGACTGATACTCTTTACTTATGAAAAATACTGAAACTAATTAAAGTCATGTAGTATTTATAAAGAATTATTATTTAACCGAAGCTTAGTAGGCTATGGTTATGAACCGAATAAGTTATAGCTAAAGAAGGACTATTAATTTTATAAAAAGTCTTGAAAGATAAATATTAAAGTAAGAATATTTCTGTCTCTTACCCTTTTTTAAATGAATAGATAGTTTTCTTCTATGTCCTTTTATTTATATTTAATGTAATTATTCTTGGTTCTTGTCTTACGTTAATAGTATTATATTATTATTATCATCAGGAGTAATATCAAAGTCACATAAAAAGTTAGATATATATTTAATAATTAGTTAAATTTATTTCTTAACCACGTAACATTGAGGTTTGATTATGAGTAAATAAAGTTACAGGATCGTTTCATAGATTCGATTCAGGTCTCACTCAAATAATATGAAAAGCAAAATATAATATTTTGAAGCAAAAGAATTTTCTTCAGCTTAGGAAATCACTAGAAGTAATATTATCACAGCCATGTTAGTCTAAGGCGATATTACTAATACGAGACAATAGCATCACCGTACTAAGCACCGTTAAGCAATGTAAGCTTAATTAAAAGAAAATGAAAGAACTCGTAAGTATTAATATAAAACAATAGTATTACTTTCATCATAACCCAATTACTTAAAGAGTTGCTTTAGTCCACAAGTTAGTCAACTAAAATAGTTAAGTACATAATAATAGCGTTAACGTTAATTCCCAATCAAATAGTTAAGTACATAAATAGTAGCGTTAACGTTAATTCGCAATCAAATAGTTAAACACATAATAGTAGCGTTCACGTTAATTCCCAATTAAATCGTTAAACACATAATAGTAGTGTTCACGTTAATTCCCAATTAAATCGTTAAACACATAATAGTAGTGTTCACGTTAATTCCCAATTAAATAGTTAAACACATTACACACATTAAACACATCACGTTAATTCCCAATCACATATCTCACTAACCAACATAACGTAAGTGTTTACACCGAACACACTTAACACACATTTATATAATCTGACTGACAGTCACAATCCCATTATAATACTTCACCCCGTCTTCCTCCAGCTGCAAGTTCACCTTCCCCAACTCCAAATGAGACTGATTTGAATGCCCACAACTCGGGTCTTATATACGAAACAATGATGGTGTAGGAACGAATCAGGAGGCGGCGGGTGGTGCCGGCTCCAATCATAGCTCCTCGAATCAGATAACAGGTGCCTGGTCCACTCACAGCTCCTGGCGTCGATCATACGTCATAGCATCGGTCATCGAGGTGTGAAGGCTAGCATGCTGGTATGGGGCGAGATGGTTTGCCCACTCGCTCGTTCGCTAGTCTGCTTCACCGTTTTGGGTAGTGGGCTCCTTCAACTCTAATTCTAACTCTTAAATTAACATACAGGGCTCCGTATGTCAGACCTCCCCCCTAGAAAAGAGTTTAAGGAGTATAGTACATAATATTAAACATAATACATAAATAGATTCAGCACCAGATTGGCAACAGCAAGATTATAATGAGGATATAATAAGGATATCACCCAAAGTAGGCAACGTCTCCAGGTACCACATCAGAACATAGCCGGAACGTAGCTGGAGCGTTATTCGAACTGCAAGGCATCTCACAGCTGAAGGCTTGAAAGCGCACTACAAAACCATGATATTTACCTCGCTACAAGGGAGAGCTAATTGCCAAAATCCTCTCATTAAATTAAACTTACCGCTGTATGGGGCCAACCTGGCAAATGTAATCTTTAATAGATACGTGATAGGCAATCGGCTAGCACGTTTTGGACCCCCTTAATATGCTTGACATCCAGGGAGTATTCCTGCAGCAACAAACTCCACCTGGTCAGTCGTTGGTTTTTATTTTGGAACCTATGCAAAAATTTTAAGGGGTGATGGTCAGTATATACAGTGATGGCACCAGAGGCAGATTGCACATAGACAGCAAAGTATTGAAGGGATAAAATTAATGCCAACAGCTCCTTCTCAATGACTGAATAGTTACGTTGGGCAGAATTTAATTTTTTACTGAAATAGCACACAGGATGCAATACTTCACAGTCGTCTTCCTGGAGCAACACTGCACCAACCCCGGTATTGCTCGCATCCACTGCCAGGGAAAAAGATCTGTTAAAATCAGGAGCTCGGAGTACAGGATAATTAGATAATATATACTTGGTAGCAATAAAGGCCTCTTCACATTCAGAGGACCACACAAACTTCACATCCTTACGGAGAAGATCTGTCAGGGGGGCTGTCAACTTTGAAAAATTTATAATGAAACGCCTATAATAGCCAATCATGCCTAGGTACCTTTGGATATGTTTCTTACTGCTAGGAGTTGGGAATTCTAGAATAGACTCTACCTTTGCTTGAGGAGGTGCAACCTGCCCCTGACCTACCGTATATCCTAGATACTGGACCGTACTCTTTACAAAGGTGCATTTCTTAAGATTAACCACCAGATTGGCATCAGCAAGATTTGAGAATAGCAATCTAAGTTGGTAAAGATGCTCCTCCCATGACTTTGAAAAGATAAGAATATCATCGATGTAGACAACGCACCCAGGTACCCCTTCAGTCACCAAATTCATGAGGCGCTGGAATGTAGCTGGGGCGTTTTTCAAGCCGTAGGGCATTACGTTACAGCAGAAGGCTTGATTGTTGACTACAAAGCATGATATTTCCCTTGCTCTGGGGGTGAGAGCTACTTGCCAATATCCCTTCATCAAGTCAATCTTGCTGATATAGGTGGCTGTACCAATCTGGTCAATGCAGTCGTCGATCCGTGGCAGTGGGTAGGTATCGTTCTTTGTGACAGCATTGACTTGCCTATAGTCCATACATAACCTATGGCTCCCGTCTGGCTTTGGCACAAGTATGACCGGACTACTCCACTGGCTTAAGGCCCTAGTGATCAGTTCATTAGAAATCAGAAAGTCAAGCTCGACCTGCAGTATACTCCTGCGTTGTGGCGAGACACGGTAGGGGGATAGTTTAATGGGAGTTGCATCCCCTACGTCGATGTCGTGCACGGCCAAAGAAGTGAGCCCTGGAGTATCACGGAACACATTGGGAGACTGAGATAAAACAGAGATTAGTTGGTTCGCTTGATCAGAGGGAAGATGACATAGTTTAGATGGTAATTCCCTCAAAGCCACTGAATTATACTGAAAGTTGGATAGGCTACATGACAAGTCAAAGTCTGCATGGATACCTTCAGGCTCTGGAACAGTCTGTTGCGGGTCAGTAAGAGAACTGAAGACTTTGTCCGCACCAGGCTGTTCACAGGTCCTGACATTCACTGCCACAGTGGGAGAATCTGGAGGAGAGGAATCAGGGCACCTATGGTAGGGCTTCAACATATTTATATGGAATACTTGCGTGGGCTTTCTCCTCTCTGGGGTAGTTACTAGATAATCGGTAATGCTCACCCTCCGAATGATCTTATATGGGCCCCTGAACTTGGCAGATAAAGGTTGGCCAAAAAGGGGGAGCAGGACCAAAACCTCATCACCAGGCTTAAACTCCCTCTCACGGGCTTTTCTGTCATACCATTTTTTCATGGAGCTTTTAGCCACGGTCAAGTTTTGAGCGGCAAACTCACATGAGGATCTCAGCCGGGTTTTGAAATCTGAAACATACTTGAGGAGGTTTTGGTTCCCCTCCTGGCCAACTAGGCTATCCTGCAATAGTTGCAAAGGACCTCTTACCTGGTGACCGAAAACTAGCTCATTAGGGGAAAAACCCAGGGATTCAGTTGGAACCTCACGAGTAGCAAATAAAAGAAAAGGTACCCCCTTATCCCACTCAACTCCGGTCTCTGTACAATACTTACGTAACATTCCCTTTAATGTCTGATGATATCGTTCGAGAACCCCTTGACTCTCTGGGTGGTAGGTGCTAGACTTTACATGCTCGATACCCAACTCCTTCAGGGACTGCTGGAAAATGTTAGAGGTAAAATTAGTTCCTTGATCACTTTGCACCTCATGGGGGAAACCCATTCTGGTGAAAAATTTGAGAAGTTCCTTGATTACAGTTGGAGCAGAGGTAGTCCTTAAGGGTATAGCCTCTGGGTAGCGAGTTGCCATGTCCATCATAGTTAATAAATAAATGTTACCTTGGGAAGTCTTAGGCAATGGGCCTACAATGTCCACTACCACCCGAGTAAAAGGATTCTCGAAAACGGGCAAGGGCACCAGAGGATGTACAGGCACCTTCTGATTGGGTTTTCCTGTCATCTGGCAAGTGTGACACACTCTACAACACTCCACTACATCTGCACGCATTCCTGGCCAGTAAAAGTGGGATCTGATTCTGTCTAGAGTTTTTCTCACACCTAGGTGTCCTGCCAATGGTATACAATGTGCCATTTCCATGATATCTTTACGACAAGGTTTGGGGACTACTACTTGATGGACGTCCCAAGCCCCGTCATCGATTGGTCTGTGTGGCGGTCTCCATCTTCGCCACAATACTCCTCCTTTGAGGTAGAAACATTCACCACCCTCCTTCTCACATTCCTCTTCACTCACGGACCTGGCAGCTAACTCCTTGCATTCACAATCATCTCTCTGTAGCTCTACCAGGCCACTAGGACAAGTTGGAGGGGTTTCATGGTCATCGTTAGGGTCAAGATGAGCCATAAAGGTGTCAGATAAATCCAACTCAGTCACATCATCAGGCACAGTTGGAGCATCATTCACACTCTCATCATCCCTTTCATCAACTCTTACATTCGGTATATTTCTGTCTGAGGGAACTGCTACTTGAGACATTGAACGTTTGTCAGCACACACAGGGAAAACAGTTGGCAACTCCTTGTCGAGCTCACCGGTTAGTGGCTCGTTAACAGGGGAAAGTGACAAAATGGGGTCTGGTCGGACCTTCTCACCTGCTACATCATTCCCCAAAAGGAGTGTTACCCCAGGCACAGGGATATCTTGGGACCTACACAAAGCTATGGTGGCCTCACCCTGTAGTAACTCACATTCAATTTCGCCTTTTACCAAGTATGCATAAAACTGGCCTCCAGCACCTCTCATTACAACTGGTTCGCCAGGTGGGCACTCAGTGTAAGGATTCACCATGAGGGTGCTAGTAGAACCTGTGTCTCTCAGAATGTTTACCTCATGCATGCAACCATTTAATCTCACGTTGCCAGATGAAATAAAGGGACGGTAACTGTCCTGCACTGATGGTGAAATTATTATTGGTTTAACCCTTGTGGGTTGCACCACACATGCTACTACACCCCTGTCTAGATGATTTACGTTAGCTGCTAGGTACTCCTTCTGTCGAGAGTCCTGCATTAAAGGAACTTTTGGTGCTAGGTACTCCTTCTGTCGGGAGTCCTGCATTAAAGGAACATTTGGTGCTAGGTACTCCTTCTGTCGGGAGCCCTGCATTAAAGGCACACATGGAATTTGAGATACGGCGGCAACTGTCTGCCCCGATCTCTCGGTTTTTTCCTTGGCCCAGCACTGATAAGCTAGGTGGCCTCTCATGCCACAAAAAGTACATACTTTAGGGGATACGGGAACGTTCCCTCTTTGAGCATTACTATTAGTTTGGGGCCCACCTCTGTTACCATTGCCCTGAGTCGCATTTTTAGTTGGGGGAACAATTCTATTTTGGCTAGCTGGGGAAGACGTTATAGGCTTGTGACTGGGTCTGTCAGATTTGTGATTGGGATACTTAAAATTAGAGCTAGAATTATTGTAGGGCTTCTTTCCACGAAATTTGTTGTTGAGCACGTATGTGTCAGCCATGTCAGCGGCGTCGGCAAGACAATCTACCTTTTTCCCCTTTAAATGATAGGATACAGAAGAATCAATTTTCCATAGGAAATTTTCTAACAGGACCAACTCCTTCAGATCGTTGTAGCTTGTGACTTTCTTACTCTTGACCCAATGATTGAAAGTTTTGGTCATGGTCCTGGCAAATACCTTATGGGTTTCTTCTACTTTCTTCTGGTTTTTACGGAAAGATTGCCTGTAAGCCTCAGGCTGCAATTGATAGGTTTTTAAGATAGCTTCTTTGAGATTGTCATAATCCTGCCTAACTTCTGCTACTTCTGACAAATACGTGGCTCGAGCCTGCCCTGTCAAAACAGTGTGTAACATAAAAGGCCATTGATCTCTTGTCCACTTCATACCTCCAGCAACTTCCTCAAACAAAACAAAGAAATCCTGCACATTATCCTCAGTGAAAGGTGGAATGACACTGGTCATAGCTAATCCCAGAGGGGGAGCAATTACAGGAGCATTTGTATTGACATTTAGTTGAGCCGTTTGATATTGATATTGATAATGTTCGGTCTTTATTCTGGCTTCTTCTATTTTTAGTCTGGCTTGTTCGGCATCAGCATTTATTTTCATTCTGGCTAGTTCTAGTTCGAATATTTGATCACCGGTCAAACCAGGTGGCAATTGTATATCAAGTTGGCTAGGTTTACTAGGGATCCCACCAACTGCTCCGTCACCCTCCCCGCCTTCTACAGGGAACAGGTGGGTTTTTAGGGTCTGAGCCACCTCTACTTTAGATATGTTTGAGACAGATAATTGGAGATGTGAGGCAAGCACTTTCAGTTCAGATTTTGACAGACAGTCAATATCAGGGATGTGGGTTCTGATTCTATGAAAACTCGAGCATCTTCTTCATTAATTAGTTGAGGCATGATTAATATTTGGTTGTTAAGTAGTGAAACGTTAATGAAACAGAGTGAAACTGTATGAAACGAATCCTTGGCAAGGTCGCCACTCTTCTGTTACGTATCTTGATCCTCAAGTGGTTAACTTGATGAATCTAGATAGCACAGAGATATATATTAAGGTATCAGTCAGCTGAAGGCAAAACAAAAGTAAAATCTAATAAAATAATTTCCTGTTGTTGCTTCCTTTCCTTTTGGATCTTAGGACTTGGTAGCCTTTATTGACTGATACTCTTTACTTATGAAAAATACTGAAACTAATTAAAGTCATGTAGTATTTATAAAGAATTATTTAACCGAAGCTTAGTAGGCTATGGTTATGAACCGAATAAGTTATAGCTAAAGAAGGACTATTAATTTTATAAAAAGTCTTGAAAGATAAATATTAAAGTAAGAATATTTCTGTCTCTTACCCTTTTTGAAATGAATAGATAGTTTTCTTCTATGTCCTTTTATTTATATTTAATGTAATTATTCTTGGTTCTTGTCTTACGTTAATAGTATTATATTATTATCATCAGGAGTAATATCAAAGTCACATAAAAAGTTAGATATATATTTAATAATTAGTTAAATTTATTTCTTAACCACGTAACATTGAGGTTTGATTATGAGTAAATAAAGTTACAGGATCGTTTCATAGATTCGATTCAAGTCTCACTCAAATAATATGAAAAGCAAAATATAATATTTTGAAGCAAAAGAATTTTCTTCAGCTTAGGAAATCACTAGAAGTAATATTATCACAGCCATGTTAGTCTAAGGCGATATTACTAATACGAGACAATAGCATCACCGAACTAAGCACCGTTAAGCAATGTAAGCTTAATTAAAAGAAAATGAAAGAACTCGTAAGTATTAATATAAAACAATAGTATTACTTTCATCATAACCCAATTACTTAAAGAGTTGCTTTAGTCCACAAGTTAGTCAACTAAAATAGTTAAGTACATAATAAGCGTTAACGTTAATTCCCAATCAAATAGTTAAGTACATAAATAGTAGCATTAACGTTAATTCGCAATCAAATAGTTAAACACATAATAGTAGCGTTCACGTTAATTCCCAATTAAATCGTTAAACACATAATAGTAGTGTTCACGTTAATTCCCAATTAAATCGTTAAACACATAATAGTAGTGTTCACGTTTATTCCCAATTAAATAGTTAAACACATTACACACATTAAACACATCACGTTAATTCCCAATCACATATCTCACTAACCAACATAACGTAAGTGTTTACACCGAACACACATTTATATAATCTGACTGACAGTCACAATCCCATTATAATACTTCACCCTGTCTTCCTCCAGCTGCAAGTTCACCTTCCCCAACTCCAAATGAGACTGATTTGAATGCCCACAACTCGGGTCTTATATACCAAACAATGATGGTGTAGGAACGAATCAGGAGGCGGCGGGTGGTGCCGGCTCCAATCATAGCTCCTCGAATCACATAACAGGTGCCTGGTCCACTCACAGCTCCTGGCGTCGATCATACGTCATAGCATCGGTCATCGAGGTGTGAAGGCTAGCATGCTGGTATGGGGCGAGATGGTTTGCCCACTCGCTCGTTCGCTAGTCTGCTTCACCGTTTTGGGTAGTGGGCTCCTTCAACTCTAATTCTAACTCTTAAATTAACATACAGGGCTCCGTATGTCAGAATATATATATATATATATATATATATATATATATATATATATATATATATATATATATATACATAGAATGTTATTTACTGTAGGGTCTCTAATGCTAACTAAACTTCTTCCCTGTCATGCATTTCTTGTTTCCCAGTAATATTTGTCACCACTCTTTTTATACTATTTTTTTTCCTCTATGTGTATGAAGGAGACATAAGGCAAAGCAGCCTGTAACAAGTGTCTCCCCAAAAGTTGAATGAGTGATAGACACTATTTTATTTGTAATTTTGGTGATTGGAAAGAAGTGTTATGTGCTTGTTTTGTGTAGTGAAATTAATAGGAGGAAGGTGTGTTTGTGAGAGCTAGCTGGATTACTTTATCTGTATGTGAGACAAACATAAATAGTGGGGGAAGCCAGGATAAGGAAATAGGAGTTCCAGTAACTCCTTATCATATACCTATTTGGTCTCCCCCCTATTCCCCTTCACTAGGCGCATTATAATCTGAACAATTACCCCTAAATATTTCATCTTCATGTCGGTCCTCCAATATACCCATTACGCTTGATTAATTTGTCCAATGTATTTCACCTTTTATCTAGATTAACCCCTTCTGTACCGGCGATGTCTTTTAAACTTTATTTTGGCTACTATTAGACGATTGTCTTCAACTTATATAGGGCCTTCAGCAATTAACCCTCCCGCATTTTTACGACGCGATCGCGTCATAACGCCACCCCTCGAAGAGTGGTCGTATGATGCAATCGCATCATAATGCCACCCGTAAGTTAGAAATATTCGTGGTAAATAAGTTTATAAAGCGATTTTGACGCGTTTTTGGCTGGTAAGTTAGCCATCAGTAAGTTACAAAATGAAATATCTGGCAACCCCCTAGCGTCCCTGTGAGAGGAGTGCGGGGCTTTGTTTCACCAGTTGTGAGCCGGCCGCCAGTTAGTACTCCCGGACCTTTAAATCTCGTCTCGCCTCCATTGCCCGCCATGGAGCGGGTTTCGGGCAGGCAAATCTGGATTATTTATGTACCAAGTGGCAGTGTGTCATCAATTTGTGGCTATGTATTTATAATTTATGTATATAACTCATGATTTGTGACTTTGTGCCTCGTTGTTCGCCTCTCCATAGCCAGCCATGTGGTTTTTAGGCGGCTAGAATGGACCCAGTGGAAGTGTTGTGAACTGTGAATAATATTATTTATATCATATTCGTAGGGTTAGTGTAGTAAGCATTCGTAGTCACATTCCTAACTTATGTTAGTTTTGTGATTACGAATGTAAGCTAGGCTATACGTGTGTGTCGTATATATATTGCCCTAAAACCTTCATTTTTGCTTGAAAGACCAATATATTTATCAATAAATACTACCTACGAAGTATAATAAAGCTGTATTTACGAAATATAGTTATGTTTTGCCCATTTTTGGCAATTGTTTATGCCCAATTTGGGCAATTTTTGAGTGAATACACAGTTTTATTTGAGTGAAGTAACTGACAGTGAAGTGTGGATAATTTTAAACTAATTTTTTATACAAAAATGTCACGGTAAGTAAAAATATGTCACAGTAAGTAGCCTGACAAAGAACAGACAAGACTTTTATGCGCCACTCTACACTACACTACAGCAGTGAACCTTTGGACAGCCACAGATGTCTGGGTAAAGTACCTAAGCTAATCCCATAATTACTTGCCCACGGCGGGTCCCCACACCTTGACCTTACCTTTTCCTCAGAGCTGGGATATTTTATATGTTTAGTCATAGGCCTATCTTTATTTTATATATATATATATATATATATATATATATATACCCGGTATATATATATATATATTTATATATATATATATATATATATATATATATATATATATATATATATATATATATATATATATATATATATAGTCGAGTATTTCTATTGTTATTTTATATATAGGCCTATTTTTATTTATTGGGATTCATTATAGTTTTTATTTATTTAATTTATTTTATTTATTTCATTTTATATAATTTATAATTTTATTTCATTTATATATTTTGTTTTATTGTTCCTGTTCCCCAGGGTGTCCATGGGACCACCCCCTAGGTGCCCAGCAAGGGCAAGGCCCATAATCGAGTATTTATATAGTTAATTTTTATTTATTGAGATTTATCATAGTTTGTATTTATTTTATTTATTTCATTTTATTTTATTTACAATTTTATTTCATTTATATATTTTTGTTTTTATTGTTCATGTTCCCCAGAGTGTCCATGGGACCACCCCCTAGGTCCACAGCAAGGGCAGGGCCCATAATCGAGTATTTATATAGTTATTTTTTTAGTTATTGGGATTTATTATAGTTTTTATTTATTTAATTTATTTTATTTTATTTTATTTATAATTTTATTTTATTTATATATATTTTGTTTTATTGTTCCTGTTCCCCAGGGTGTCTCTGGGACCACCCCCAAGGTCCAGAGCAAGGGCAAGGCCCATAATCGAGTATTTATATTGTTCTTTTATATATATTTATATTTATTTTATTATATTTATATATTCTTATAATGCCAAACTATGACTATGTCATGGTGTTCCCCCATTTGAATTACAAAATGCGGAACTATACCGTCATGAATCCATTATACTCATGTCATCTGGAATCGGATAATGCAAAACTATGACTACGTCATGGTGAACTATACCAACGTCATATGAATCCAGTGATGGTGAACTTGCGTCATGACAACTATCAACGTCAATTACGTTTTTCCTTTATTTCCTTTTCTTGGTTTCAGCATCGTAAGCTAACTACTGCCTGCCGCCATGCGCCAGCCTGCCGCCATGCGCCAGCCTGCCGCCATACGCCAGCTGCCATGTCGGACAACAGGGATACCAAGAAACGTTTGCGGGACTCCGAGCTGGAGGATGTAGTATACGAGGTGCTGGACCTGACGACGGACGAGACGGCGAGCGAGAGTGAGTCGGACGAGTGGTTGACTGGAGATGAGGATTGGGCTTCACCTCCGCCCAAACGACTCCGCCTCGACGCCCACGCCTCGGCCGATCCACCACCAGCCCCAGCAACGCCAGACGACCCACCACCGCCACCACCAGCAGAACTAGCCCCAGCAACGCCAGACGACCCACCACCATCACCATCACTAGCTGAACCAGCCCCAACGGATCCACCACCACCACCACCACCATCCATCCCATCCCATCTACATCTCTACCAGTCCCTAACATCACCGATTACCTCCTACCATCACCCAACTTCCCACGTCACCTCTTCCATCCACCTCGCGTGGCGGTGCCTCATCCTTGCTTCCAGCAGGATCACCAGCCCGCAGCCCATACTTGTTTGCTACGCTACTTGCTGTGGGCACTTTGATTACCCCGCCTTCGCATGTCATGGGAACGGTCACCCCCGCAGTGTCGCCCTTCAGCGACGCACCGTTGACCCCCTCTCGGCATTTGTTCAGCCTGAGCATCGAGCCACAATGCGTGCTGAGGTTGCTGAAGCCACAGTGCATGCTCAGCTTGTTGCTGAGGTGCCACGCACAGCGTTGAATCCTCCAGCAGCAATCAAGGAGCTTCTTCCCCAAAGGCTTCCTCTTCACCGTTCACCAACTGGTACAGCTGCACCAGGTTCACCAGCTCCACACCTTTCACCACTTGGTGCTGCACCAGGTTCACCGGCTTCTGCATCATCTGATGCAGAAGCTCCCCCCCACTCAACCCTTCGACCTACCACCTATGCCACGCCGGAGGCCAGGGCCCCGTAGGGGGGCAGGTGGTAGGCCCAGAGGCCGCAGAGGTGTTCCTCGCGGTGGTCCTCGCGGTCGTGGCCGTGCTCGCGATCCTTTCCCCGATCGTGATGCCGGTTGGACCGACGCCCCCTTCGACCCCCAGCCTGATTTGTTCACAGGGACCCCTGGCATGCAGGTTCCAAAGCCGGTGACTCCTCTCCCGTTCTTCCAGCTCTTCTTCACAAGGGAGATGCTGCAATTCCTGGTATTGGAGACAAATGCTTACGCCAAGTTCGTTGACGGAGCAGCCGCTCTTTGGCACCTGTTTGGTGAGGAGGAAATGGCCAAATTCCTTGACCTGTACTTCCTCATGGGCATCACCAAGATTCCTTCTCTGAGTCACTACTGGCGTTCAACTGTCCTTCACGACTACCCAGTATTTCGGAGAACAATGAGTAGGACTAAGTTTCTAGCCTTGTTGAAGTATTTCCATGCTTTCAACAACAAGGCAGTCTGCAGGCAGAACAAGGACAGGCTTGTGAAGGTTCGGACGGTGATGGAATACCTACTTGAAGGCTTCAAGCTGGCATACATCCCCGCCGAAAAGCTGTCCCTTGACGAAGGCAGTCTTGGATGGAAGGGTCGCCTTTCATTCAAGGTTTACAACCCAATGAAGCCGACGAAGTACGGTATCAAGCTGTACATCCTGGCAGAGGCGTTGACTGGCTATGTGTGGGACTTTCGGGTCTACACCGGTCCGGGTCGATCTCTCCAGGAGACGGTGGAGGGTCTCACCGAGTCCTTCAGAGGCCAGGGGTACAAGCTGTACATGGACAACTATTACAACTCAGTTGACCTGTGCCAGCAAATGCTCAAACACAACATCTATGTGTGTGGCACCCTCTGTCTTGTACGATGAGCTCCTAAGAGGTTGTGCGACATTGCTAAAGCAAAAGAGCTTGAACGCGATGCGACAATAGCAATGAACAACGGCTTAACCATGGTCCTACTTTGGCGAGACAAGCGCATCGTCAACATGGTGTCCACCTTCCATAACCAGGAGACCATCCCGAAGCTTGTCAGTTTCAATGAAAAGGACCAACAGGGCAGGTGGCGACGTGGACAGAGGGAGATCTTCAAACCTGTTTGCGTTGAAGACTACAACTTACACATGGGTGGGGTGGATCACTTTGACCAGATGGTCCAGTACTACCCCATCCAGCGAAGGACGGTCAAGTGGACGAAGAAGATCACATTCTACTTAATCCAAATGGCCCTCTTCAACGCCCATGTCCTTGTACAGGAAGTGCTAGCTAAGGAAGAAGATGACCTTCCTCGACTTCCAGGAGCACATCTGTACTTCCTTGCTGCAATTCAACCATGCAGAGTGGCCTATGTCGGGGAGGCCAGTCCACCGAGCACAAGATCTGCCACCTGACCAGCGTGAGCCACAGAGGCATGCACGCAGGCAACGGCAACCCGGTGGACCATCTGGGTCGTCCGACGACGACCATTCAGACTCCCCAGCCCCTGCTGCTCCTGACAACACTCCACCCTCTCCTGTTGCTGCTCTTGGTGGAGGCGTTGAGAGGGCACCACGTCTCGATGTCCCCTCCCCACCACCAGAACCAGATGATGCTGCTGCTGATGCTGCTGCCCCGGGGGGAAACTATGTCCTGGTTCAAGTCCTGTGGTACTAGCACCTGATGCAGCTGCTGCTGGTGACGATGGGGAAGCAGCTCTTGAAGCTGCCAACCAACCGCCACCAGTACTGGAAGCAGCACGAGCGGTGCGAGTCCGGAGACCTCGACCTGGAGTGGTCCCAAGGCCCCGTCCTATTGTTCTGAACCATGTCCGGTTGAAGAGGGCCTTGGACCATACTTGGCAGAGGATTCCGGCCAAGAAGCGACTCCGTTGCTATTACTGCAAAGTAATGAACGGCATTCGCAAGGACACAAGCTTCCGCTGCACGACTTGCACGGTTGCCCTCTGCACTGACGTCAACAACTGCTTCAACCTTTTCCATAGCCACAATGCAGGTGTCCTATAGTCAGGAGCCATGTGCAATCATTCATTCATTGATTCATTCATTCATTTCTCTTCTCCATTCACCCGGCTTCATTCACCCACCTTCATTCACCCACTTTCATTCACCCACCCTCGTTCACCCACTGACATTCACCCACCGACATTCACCCACCTACATTTACCCACCTTCATTCACCCACCTTCATCTTCAAAGTGGATATAGGCCTCCTGGGGAAACCACTCTAAAAAAATAACGAGTCAAATGCAGTACCTCCTAGGGTGGCTTGGAAATCTGCATATTTCTGTGGTTTGACACCTTGTATATATATATATAAATATATATATATATAATTATGACACCTTGTATATATACCCAGTATATATATATATATTCAAGTGGGTTAGTGGGATTAACAAAGGGGACATGACAAATGTACTAAAACTCAGTGATAGTGAAAGAACTCGTACCAATGGTTTCAAATTAGATAAATTTTGTTTCAGAAAAGATATACGCAAATATTGGTTTGGTAACAGAGTTGTAGATGGGTGGAATGGACTACCAAGTGCTATAGTGGGATCAAAAACGGTAGGGAGCTTCAAGATAAAATTGGATAAGCATATGGACGAGAAGGGTTGGGTGTGAAGGTAGTGCAGCAGATAGGTGGAAGAATTGTGTGTTTCATGATACAAGTGTCAAAATTGGCACACACCATAATAAACAGTCTAATCAAAATTAGCTATAGGGCCATCACAGGTTTAGCCTATGTTGATTTTGGCAGCCCCTTTTCAATTAATCTCCATTAGAGTACTGGAACACAGATATTTACCCCAAACTGTATACTGTGGTAGAGACGTCAAACTAGTCTCAAATGACTCGTCCGGGCAAGGGAAACAACTTATATTCAGAGAATGTTTGGCTAATGTTGACCGTTTGACTTGTACTGGTCCCTGAAGTTTATTATCATGCTACAAATTGGTAAGAATTGTTGCCAATTGAGACTAATTTGTTGAACTACAGGGACCAGTACAAGTCAACTGGACAACTTTTTTATAAACATTGTCTGAACATTTATTGTTTCCCTTGTTCAGACGAGTCATTTGAGACTAGTTTGACATCTCTACCACAGTATACAGTTTAGGGTAAATATTGGTGTTTCAATACTCTTATGGAGATTAATTGAAAAGGAGCTGCCAAAGCCAACATAGGCTAAACCTTTGATGGCCCTATAGCTAATTTTGATTATACTGAGTTTATTATTGTGTGTGCCAATTTTGACACTTGTATCAAGAAATGCACAATTCCCACATATGTTTCACATATCTGCCCCACTAAAGGGGGATCAGCCGGGTTGGGCCAATCAGCGCTCTGCAGACCCCCATAATCCTGCGTTAATCTCTAACCGTTTTGGTAAGATCATCCTCAGGGTATTAGAGTGTTGAGCCTATAATTGGGCTTTGTAATTGGGGTTGTGTGGGACAGGGATCTGCCTTGCTTAGGCCAATCGGCTTTCTGCAGACTCAAATTTTCTTATGTTCTTATGTTCTTATTTATATATATATATATATATATATATATATATATATATATAGATATTACTTTATTTGTGTGTACAATAGAATTATTTCTGAATTTATTGCTTGAAGATAACCTGGCTTTCTTGTTTTGTTTGTTCAGTGTCAACCCAGGAGCCATTTCCCTTCTCGTTGGAAAGGGTTGTGGCCCTATCAGGTAAGTAAAATTGACTACCTTCATGACTGACATGTGTTCTATGAACATTATACAATTATTGGCAAGGAAAATTATATAAAAGTGTTGTATATTGTGGCAAAGATAAACAACTCTATAAACATTCTCATATATTTACATAACAATAACAGTGCATGGAAACAATTGTGTATAGCTCGCGAACCAATTACGCTATATTATTTTGGTTTTCACCATTAGAAAGAGCATAATTTTCCGATTACGCTGATACAAAGTTATATACGTATCCGAGCAAATAAAGCAACGCCGAGGTGGGGAACAGCTCGGAACCCGGCTAGTGTCGGCGGAACGGGGACGAGTGAAGCGTAAATATATGCATTTTGGCTCTTCATTTCAAATATTCATAGGGCAAAAAGTATTTGTCGTAGGAACTTCTAGTTTTTTGTATTCTCTTCAGGATTATCTGCCGTATTCATACAGCCTAAATTGAGAACCATAGACATCGTAACAACGAAATAATTCGCAAATGTTATAAACCATATCATGCAAAGTCATACTTTTTATGTTTTCGGTCACTGCTTGAGAACTATTGAAGATATACAATTTCTGTTTTCAGATTTGTAAAGAGGAGAAAAAATACTATTCTTTGAGCAAAAATAAATATATGGTCATCACTCACAATTTAGAAATAGGACAGTGTGAAGACAATTGCATGGGAAATAATTGTATTCCGGACTCATTTACACTTTCATATTTCGATTTATTTACATTTTGTTTTGTTTTATCGTGTACTATAAATATTCCTCTTTCCATTGACATATGATACATCACAATGAACAGCATTCTGGTGGATGAAAATACAGAAAAACACAAGGCTTCGAAAACTCGCCCAGCCTGGTATTTCGTGGCAAATTAGAGAATGTCTTACCATAAGTTAGATATTTAAGTTGCTGGATGCGGGAGGGTTAACAGCTTTCGAACTAAGTCAGTTAACCCCACTTACTACCACAGATTCTTCATAAATAAAAAAAATTAAAAGACGTCCAACAATAGGTAAGAACAAAATTAAAAGTCGTCGCCGGTACAGAAGGGTTTAATGTTTGTCAAACCCCTTCTATGTTTCCAGTCTGTTGTTGTTTTCTCTTTATTCACCATTTTATCTCCACCACATTGTTTTCAGCCGCTCGTGTTCACTCATGATTATTTGTTTGTTTCTGCTTCCTTTTAACATTATTTTCTCTCCACACTTTTATTTTTCTCTGCCACTATACTTTTTGTTCATGTTTTAAGTTTTGCAGGAACTTGGGATCCACATTATTGGCATTGTTGTCAAAGTGTTGGTTCTCACAGGTAAAAGTTGGAAAGAGTACTTTTTCTTGGTGATACTGTGTCGTGTAAATAATAATAATAATAATAATAATAATAATAATAATAATAATAATAATAATAACAATATAATAATATTAAAGTAGACGTGCCGTTTTGCCCAAAATCAAAACGGCATACCCAACTCTGCGATGGGTTATCATCATGACTACTAATCACTATCACCATTAATATCATCAGCACTACTACTACTTTTATAGTATTATAACCATCATATCTACTACTGTCATCATCATCACTACCATCATCATTACTACTGTCATCATCATCACTACAAGTACAACCATCATCACTACTATTATAACCATCATCACTACTATTTCCATCATCCCCACTATTACTATCATCACTTCTAATGTCAACTAAACTAACTTAACCTAACAGATGCTGGGCGAGATGTTTACGGCCCCAGAACGAATGCGTTCTGTGTGTGAGCCCCTTCTGGGCACACACACTAAGAACACCATCATTGCTAGGTAGGTGGGGTGGGGAGGGGGTGGGCAGGGTAAAACCATTTTGTATCTAAAATCATAACTATTGCACAAATTCAAAACATCTTTTTTGACTGACATTCGTATTTACCCAACAAATGTTCATGTTAAATTTGGTGAACATTCGTCCAACGGTCTAGGAGGAGTTTCAGGACAGATGGACATCAACTACATCGACAGCGACATCGACAACGTCAGAATTATTTTTCCGGTGATTCCCACTATAGGGGGGGGGGGGGGGATACCAAACTCTGCTTATGCAGAGTTGATAAATAACAAAAATGTAACACAGATTGTTTTTTATTGCACATGTAGGACACGAACCATTTGTGTGCATCTTTTTATGATGAAGCAATAGGAGGAAACTACTGGATGAAAGATGATTATTACTTAGCGCACACACATACACACTCACGCACATACAAAGTCTCACTCACACACACACACACACATATGCAGTTATACACACTCATGCATACATGCACATAAACACTCTCTCTCTCTATCTATCTCTCTCACACACACACACACACACACATCTATATAATATTTGCGATTGTCTGTGTGTGTGTCTGTTCTATATGCATGCCAACAAATTTTAAGCTAGAGCGTTCATACTTGGTATGCATAGTAAGGGGGTCCCTAGGCAGGTTTTAGTGAAAAAAATAGAATTCCCCAGGGTGAAAGGGACAGAGAAAATGGGCGCGAAAAACAAAATTGCCGATCGAAAACGTGTATGGAACGAAAGTTGTTCGCAGCTGGTACGGATGAGGTCAGATCCAAAATCGGAGGTCATTTAGCGGCCGAAATCGAGGTCGCCGTTTAATGAGGCACAGGGAGGTCGAGGCCAGTGATTATGGTAGTAGTAGTATTGTGATGATTGTGGTAGTAGTGATTGATGATGGTGATTATGGTAGTAGTAGTGGTGGTAGTAGTGATGGTGATTATGGTGATTACCCGGGGAACGCCGGGTAGCCCTGCTAGTTACCAATATAATGTGTTTTCCTATGTGCAAGAAAGATACAAAAGGCAAAGTGAAAGAGTGAGAGAGAGCCAAATTAATGATACGATTGAGTAAAACAAAGTCTGAGTACACGGAACTTTAAGCAGTTTAAGTCGTAGGAAGAGGGAAAGATAGATAAAGGTATAGAGGTCCAGAATTTCCTTATTGAATGGGAGAGACAGATAATCGGCTCACTCTTGAGGTAGAGAGTTGGGAATGTACTCACCCGTTCTGTAATATTTCCACATAATATTTTGGCGTTTACTGAAGGGACAAATGAAGACTTACAGTGGAGCAGTTAAGGCCGAAAAATAGGGCGTATCGTTCATTTTTTCAGGAAAGCACCAAATTTGGCACAGATGTAGTATGGACCTATACAATTGTTTTCCTGCGGGGCGCCCAAAAATTCAGCCCCCCTGGTGGCCGCCATATTGAATTTCAACATGGCCGCCCTCTGTGACCTATTTCCCTCAATAAATCCTATACTATGTGCGATAACACCACAGTTCCAGCGTCATGTTTTCATGGTCTCCGAATCCAATGGGATCCATTGCATAAAAATTGGCATCCGCCATCTTTAACTTCAAGATGGCCGCCATATAACACCACCGACTTGCCGACAGTTAAATAGCACCATCTTCCAGTTTGTCAGATCCATTCGTTGCTCAAACTTCAAGTTCTATGTGGAGTCCACAGCACAACTAGTACCCTGGGTTTTTCCATGGATCACACTAACTATGCCAGATGGTTGCGTGTCCATGTGCGAGATATGGTGGCTCTCCGAGAAACTAGTCCACATGTCTACCAGAACTTCTGCCAGGGCTCATTCACTGCCAACAAGACTGGACGGAAATTCTCATCAATAGCCCTCGATCAGGCTCATGAACAATTGAATGTACTCGTGAAAGGAGACGGTGGAGCGGTCTACCTGACTGAAAACCCTGCTGCACTGAGGAGGTGGATGACAGCAGGCCCTGAGATAGCTCGAATGATCACAGAGTTTGAAGAGTTGTACTTGAAGCCAAAGGAGCAGAGGGACCTACACCATGAACAAACTGGTAGTATACAACAAGCGTTTGCCAAAGATGTGCGCTCCCTTGTTTCAACAATTGAGGAGATGACAGCAATGATCTTCTATCACTTGAATCAAAGGAAATAATGCCATCCAGTGTTAGAGAGACTGTCATGCACGTTAAAAAAGATTGGTAAAACACAGTACCAAACATTCATATAACAGCGTCTGGAGAAGCAGGAGAAACCTATAGATGATAATTATAATCTCTCGGAATAAGCGTTCTCCTTTTCAATAGGCCAAAGCAAGTTGGTAATTCAAAGGTAAAGGGAATGGTAGCATAACTCAAGAATGACTGCCATCTGTTTTTACGATTGTACATTGCGAGTCAGCGGCGAGAAGGAGACATGGACAACTTCTTCTGCCATGAGAACCAGGCGTTTCCTCCAGTGATCACCAACAATGGCAAAATGCAGCAGGGCGCTAAATCAGACCTCTTACAAACGTTGGAGAAATTTTCTCCTGATGTCCATGCTGGTCCACAGGTGGAGGCAAAGGTCTTTGATGGGGCGGCAGTTGTCCACCTTCTGCCAGTGGACTCATCAAAAAACTTCTATGAATATGGCCAGAACATTTTCATCCCATACTTTGAAGGTCAACTGCGAGACGCCAGCCGTGTAGACATTGTATGGGGCACCTATCATCCAGACAGCCTAAAATCTGCCATACGCCAAGAGAGGGGTCCGGATCGCGCCATCGCATTCTAACTGCAACGAAGATACCAGGGAACTGGAAAAGTTTCTTGCGGAATGATGAAACCAAGGAGGAGTTGTTCAGATTCTTATCACATATGGTGGTGGATGGTTTGAAAGGAAAGGAGATCTATGCAACTATTGGTGACAGCGTGCTAACATCGCAACCAGATGCCGACGTCAAGAAGCAGAGCCCATGTACACAAGAAGAAGCAGATACAAGAGTCCTTTTACATGTCCTGGATGCCGTGAAAAAGGGGAGAAAACGGGTATTGATTCGAACTGTAGATAATGATACTGTGGTCTTGGCAATAGCACACTACTTTACCTACCAGTCACACGGTCTGGAGGAACTACCATTGGCACTGGTAAAAGTTACCGCTACCTTGCCATCCATAAAATGTTTATCAGCTTTGGCCGCAGGAAGTCTGAGTCTTTGCCATTATTTCATGCCTTCACTGGCTGCGACACAGTGTCATTTTTTGCCAATATTGGGAAAAAGAGAGCCTGGAAGGCTTGGGAGGCATACCCCAGCATCACGCAGACCTTTCATGCTCTCGCTTATAGGCCATCTGTGGACGCTATTACTATAGAACTACAGAGCATAGAAAGATATGTTGCCAACCTCTATGACTGGACTACCGAGATAAAGACAGTGAATGACATGCGCCGACACTTGTTCACGAAGAAGGCAAGAACAATTGATCACATTCCCCCAACAGCAGACACCTTCAAACAACACCTAAAATGTGCATGTTTTCAGGCTGGATATGTATGGAGTCAGGCACTTGTGCCCTACCCAGAACTTCCATCACCAGCTGTTTGGGGCTGGATGAAAACAGGAAGTTCTTGGACCCCAATTTGGACCACAATGCCACTGATACAGGAGGCATGTTCAGAGCTTACAAGCTGCCATTGTAAGTCGGCCTGTAAAGGCAACTGCTAATGCTACAGGGCAAATCTGCCCTGCAAATCACTGTGTGACTGCAATGGACAGTGCTTGTAGTAGGCTGCTACGCGTCTGTGCGAGAGCCTCCACCTTTCAAGTGCCCACAATATTTTAAGGTAAAACTGCAACTTTGTGTAACTTTGATTAATTAATAACATTTCATTGTTATCAGAGACCAATAAAACAATGTGTATCACTTGGAATTTAAATTTTACCTAAAATACTGAGAGATTCAAGGAAATTGAAACACCATAGTGGCCATCTTGAAATTAAAGATGGCGGATGCCATTGCAATGGGATGCAATTGATCCCATTGGATTCAGAGACCATGAAAACATGGGGTAAAACACTGGAACTGTAGTGTTATCGCTCATAGTATAGAAGTTATTGAGGGAAATAGGTCACATAGGGCAGCCATGTTGAAATTCAATATGGCAGCCACCAGGGGGCCTGAAATTTTGGGCGCCCCTCAGGAAAACAATTGCATAGGTCCATACTACATATGTGCCAAATTTGGTGCTTTCATGAAAAAATGAAAGATGATTCTTCTTAACAGCCTACCTATTAAGGCGGCGTCACACGAGCGATATTTCAACAAATGTCTATGGGCAATTGTAGTCTGGCAGCTTCAAAAAATAAGTTCCACAAATATTATGCTAACAAAAAATATTCTATCTTCGATTTAGTTTCCGATTCCAATGTGAACTTTATTGGGTCGTATTTCTGGTCCCCCTTCTATCTCACATTTAGCCGAATTAGTTTTCAGACCGATATGGTTTAATCTTTAACGGGCAGATTGTAATGCTTAAGGGGAGGTTTCTATTTCGTTCCCAAGTACTCCATGAAGCTTAACACCTTACGAGCGGCCTATGCGGTTTATTTATATGTACCGCCCAGCGGGGTGTTTTTAGCCAAAATAGGGCTGTTTACGTGATCATTTTCATGCCTAAATAAGACCCAGAACGTAAAACAAGTACCTATCCCTGAAAGGGCATAAACAGAGCTTTCGAATGACACCATAACGATCCTTTTATGATGGCTAGTTTTCTTGCAATAACCGTGCAACGCGAGTGCAAAAAGCATGTAATTCGGTACTTTCCCCATATAATTCAGTATGTAGCGAGTGAGAGAGGGAGGAGGGAGCTGAGATTCGTGTCAGTAGGTTCGCCGCGGTGGTCTGGAGCAGTCATAAGCTCGCTAGTCTCCTGCCACCACTTGTCTCTCTCTCTCAGCAACATTACGTGCTGAAATTGCCACTCGACCTATGTCGAGCGCCGCCACATAGTCCAGCTTTATTTAACTCGACTTATGTGGTGAGCCGCTAATTAAGGGTTAAAATTATACACCATAGACCCACTTTCAGGATATATACCATTTTGCAGCTCGAAATTGAGATTTCTCAGTATGAGATGACACTACAGCTGCTAGTTTGAATGTAAATCATATTTATTCGACAAATTTCCATTGGGTTTCGACAATCTGCACTAAAAAGAGGCAAAATCAAATTTTGAAATTAAAATGATTCATTTGTTTCGACGTAATGGAGTTGAAACCGGCAAATCCCACACATTTCGTAATTTCGAAGACTGATTTCGACAGTGAATGTAGGATAGTCATGCAGCTATCACATTCGGCAGTTCTAACCCACCAAATGGATATTTTGGGTGTACATTCCGACATTTGCAAATAGAATTTACACCAAATTCGACAACGCTACATTTGAAATGTAATATCTTAATTGTACATTACAGGCATAATACCACTTTATTTTTCAAAAGTAAGTTATAAATTCTTAAATTATTATGAAACAGTTAATGAAGCACTACATTCTGGAACCGATTATATACAAGATGATGAAAGGTTGATCCTAATCCTGGATAATGCTAGAGTACACATCAACCTGAACTATGTTAAGCACAGTCCTGTCCTTCACCCTATAGAAAAAGGTTTCTCAAAATTAATGTAAAATGCGAGGTAAAACAAAGAAGTTTAAGTTTAAGTCTATTTCAGCAACTTGTGAATAATGAGAGGGAAGCTGGTGAGGAAGGCTATAGCATAAAGGCTTGGAGGGAACATCACCTCCAGCAGGTAACAGAGATGAGTGTACAATCTGTCGCCCAGGAGGATGTAGTGGCCTTCTTTAGGCGACCCATAGGGTACCTCCATAAATGTTTGGGTCGGGAGGACGTTTTGGATGACTCAAACTGTAGGCTAAATAAAAATTAACACCATTGTGGCTGGAATTCTATATGTTCTAATATGTATGATATTAACTGAATCATTTGTATGAGATAGAAGGGTCAAGGTTCATATATATGTTTTGATATGTACGATATTAACTGAATCATTTGTATGAGATAGAAGGGTCAAGGTTCATATATATGTTTTAACATGTACGAAATTATCTGAATCATTTGTATGAGATAGTTGGGACAAGGTTCATATGTTTTAATATGTACGAAATTTATTTACTCGTTTGTATGAGATAGTTAGGCCAAAGTTCATATTGCCTCGTAGTCTCAAATAACTTATCATTGTACCGAATCAGCGGTACTAGATGAGGGCGCAGCTAATTGGTGAAGGGTGAGTCGTGTTGACTTGGGGCTCTAGCGTTGTGGTAATAGTCAGTTGACTGGTGAACCTGGATTGTGGTGTTGCTTTGTGGAGCCAAATGGGCGGCCTGGTGTGGAAGACGGTGATAGGCATTTGCGTCATCGAGGATCTTGGCTGTTTGGTTGTTCACCCTATTTGAAGGCCTAGTTGTAGCAATAAAAGGTACGGTTATAAAATACTTTGTGTACATGTATATTGGAATGTTCTCACTGAATAGTACTAGACTAACGTAAATGTTGTTGTTGTCCTCGGAGCTGTAAGGCCGAGGAGCTCAGTGTTAGTATTAATGTGTTAATGTAAAGTAATTGGTATCATTATTTATTGCAAGTGATTATTATGTGGTTGATTATTGGTGTTAATCTACATGATACAATTTAATGTAGACAATTGATAGTTTGTGTGATTAGTTATTTAAACAGTTGAATTCCTTTGACATGGTTGGTACTATATATATTTTGTTGCATTAGGAGGGTTTTGTGAGGTTCATGAAGGACGAATTTGAATAGTTTGATGCCTTGTAACTGATAGAGGTCCTTCCTGAACTGAGTAAAATACCGGTACTCTAATCTTTGTTGCCCGAGTTGAGTATAGATAGTGTCTCTGGTGTTCAATGGGTTAATAGTTTGTCACTTATTGTGACCATCTTAGCACTGCATATCTTGTATCATTCTAGTAGTGTATTATTGTACCTGGAGTTTAAACTTTTGATTAACTTTCCATTGACTTTAGTATGACCTTATATCCTATATGCCATTGTTACATTATCTGTATTGTTTCAGTTCACGCTAAATAAAGGAGGTTGAAGGCAGTCGGACTTTGTGTAAATCCTGGGCTAGGGCAGCAACAACCATGATAACCTTTGTTTATATATTGTTATGTATAGTTATAAGCCTTTGTGTATAAGTATGTGAACACATTATAGATATAATATAGACAAAAAGAGACAAGTTAAATAACATGTCAGTTCGTACAATCTATTTATTGGTTCTTATATAGACGATGGTGATGAGCGTAAACCATTGTCGAAAATATATGAAAAAGTAATTTCAAAATATTCAACATGTTAATTTAGATGCTTGATTGCCATTTGTTGGCCTGCATTAACGGTTTATAAAAATAATATGTCGATGTAGGACATTGATATGTCTATCTTGATGCAAGAAGTCGAAATTAATATGAAATGTAATTTCATTATGCAAAATGTCGATCTATTGCTATAAGTCTATATTGGTCCAATGCATTGCCTTTCCCAGATTGTATCAGTCGATTTTAAATGGTATCTTGACGAACACATATGCAATATGTCAAATTGTCGACCTCAATGCTGGAAAACTCTGAAAAAACGCCAATTCGGGGCTACAAAATGATATATTTTTACAGTTTTTGGTAGAAAAATGTACTAGTCGAAGGCCGGTTCCTCTTGAATTACAGGCTCGCTACAGCTTGTCAGGAAAATCTCTCTCTCTCTGTCTCTCTCTCTCTCATCCTGCTCTTTGGTGATTTATGTTACATGTAGGCTAGATGGTCCCTTAACCCGAGAACAGCGAGGAGACTCTTAAGAGGTTTTATTGGGCGAAGGCGACAGGACTCTTAACCGTTACAGTACCAGCGACGGTTATAGTTGTCAGTAGATAAGTCACTCCCCAGTCCCAGAGACGGCTATAGACGTCAGTAGTGTACTTTCCTTGTAATTGCCTGTACAAGGCTGTACCAGGTATCACAACCGTTTGTCGATATGGCAACACTGCTCAGCTTATATAAGACCTACTGAACGATGGCGGATCCAGTATTCCTTCATCTCTTGAAGTGGAAGGGTGTTCTATCCTGCCATTTTGGCCACATTGCTTGAGACAGGGGGGGGGGGGAGACTTTTATTACTATACCCAGTGGTACAGCAGGGGTTAAGATCCAAGGCCTAAAAAATGCCTTTTAAAAGACACAAAGATCACTCAAAACAAAATAATATCTGATTAAGTGAGATAATTTCCCTTCATACCTGCTATCACTCATCCACATGTGTCAATCCCCCCCTTCCCCTTCCCCCCCTTCAATTATCGCCTATTTTTCCTCATATTCCCATGTTTATCGGTTTATTTACCGTGGCAATATCTCCCACCCGGTTCCAAGGTCATCAGGGACGCATAGAGAGAGCGTGGGAAGAGAAAGACAGCAAGAGAGAGAGAGAGATCAGTCTGCCTTCAGGCCTCGAAGAGGGATGGTGTATGTCTTGTGCACCTCTCACCTCATGACTGGAGGGTCAGCAATAATTCCCCTTAGGCCCCCCCCCCCCCCCAATTACTATTCCCACTCTTTTTATTGCTGTTACATGTTAATATCTTCATATTAAGCGTAAAATAGGCACATAGGAATAAGTAATAATGATATTTATCGGATAATGACAATTTTAGGCGGGAATAAAGCAAATTATGCTCGCTTGGCGCGCACTTTTAAAAACCAATGGCGTGCTGTTCTCGGGTTAAAGACAGTGTCACACGACCGCTTTTTCAGGCAATGTTTTCAGGTAATTGTGCATCTTTTGGATTAAGGTTATATACTATTCATAT
Organism: Paralithodes platypus; assembly: GCA_032716605.1. NCBI lineage: Eukaryota > Metazoa > Arthropoda > Malacostraca > Decapoda > Lithodidae > Paralithodes > Paralithodes platypus. Next base: position 13,615,855 of record CM064534.1, read on the forward strand.
CTTTATATAGCATATACATTAATTCTAGTTGTCGATTCTAATGCAAAAATACTAAAATGTTGCAGGAGAAAAAACTTGCTCATCGAAAATTGCCGGAAAGAGCGCTTGTGTGACATCGCCTTATTGACACAGCCGTCTATAGGAACAGAGATCAATACAGTAACGTTAGCCATGTTGTATTCCTTGTGTTGTATACCATGGTGCAATAAACAATAATTTATAAATTTTATTAACGTTTCCATATAATTTTTTATTATTAATTTTTACCTTCATTGACTGGAATATGAAGGAAACATCAGTACATGGATTAGTGTATTGTTCCGTAAAATGTTGTCACATAATTCAAAATGCATATCAAACTTAATTAGTTACTTTGTTATATTGGAGTATTGAGAACATTATAGGATTTATGTAGCCCGTTTGAATTATGATAGGTTAGTGGGCATTATTTCTGGTCTAGTTACAGTGCAAATTATATAAAGTAGTTCACAAGAAACATACAAAAAGGCACCGCCACTGCTCAAGGTACTGTACATTCGGATGCCATAGTCTCTAGCCCACTCATTATTATTCGTGGACTTCATCTATTTATAATTATGAAAGTATATCTCTGGAAACAAATTCATGAATATGATTTTCTATACATTAACTACAAAACTAAATATATTGTTAATAGAAAAGAAACTTCGATCCAAAAATTAAACCAGATATGTACAGGTGTATACAGAAAAACATGAAAGTATATATCTGGAAACGAATTCATGAATATGATTTTCTATACATCAAATACAAAACTATATATACTGTTCATAGAAAAGCAAGTTCAATCCAAAAAATAATTCAGATATATATAATTGCATAAATAAAAACATTGGGGTCCACGAAGTCTTACGAGTGGGCTATGAAACTATTAATGATATTATTGCACAAGTATTTCCCTTCGTAGAGCTGTTAATAGACAAAACAACTTGAACAAATTATGTTACCTTGAGATATGGGTGTAGTAATCCGTGTAATCTCTGTAAACAACACTCATTCCCACAATATTCGTTCGATATTAGGCGCTGCGAAGGGAAAGACATTTTTAAATTACCACCCTAAGGCATCCGAGTGTACCACCTTCATATGTCTGTGGAAGGAAGCACAATGAGTGTTCGCTTCGGATTGTGTCTGTACAAATAGCTCTAACATGTCACAGGTTAAAAGAATGTCACGGTCAGAGAGAGAGAGAGAGATGTGAGTTGTGAGAGGTCGATTTATCAGCCTTTGAAACCAACTAGAGCTGCAGATGCTTCTGAAGTGTCCCTATTGCAGAAGGAGTATGGGAAAAAACTCAACTTTGGATTATTTGCCAAAAGGTTAAGCGGTTGAGTTTTTGTTTTTGTTACAATTATAATTACTAGTTGCAGTAATAGTAGTAGTAGTTGACATTGATGTAACGATTATATTAATGCCACCCAAATGTTCTTCTTCCTCTGTGTATGGACACAAAAGGCAAGGTACCTGTAACAAGTGTCTCCCCCAAAGCCAAAAGCGTGACAGAGATCCAAATGCAAGGGACGTTGGGGTAAAAAAGCCAGGACAATTGAAGTTTAAAGTAATCCAAGGACCAATTGATTGAGGGAGAGAGTTTCAGTATATACTGTATACGGCACCATAAAATCCCACAAGCTGGAAAACCCCCTCAGACCTATAATCTCTCAAATCCCGACGGCGACTTACCAAATAGCAAAGACCCTAAACAACCTCCTGACGCCGTACGCCCCCACACAACACAGCCTATCATCCGCCACAGATTTCCTAGAAATCCTCTGTGATGCCCCACTGACCGATGACGACTTAATCGCTTCACTCGACGTAGAAAGCCTGTTCACTAATGTACCAGTGGATAGGTCGATCGACATAACCCTATGTCGGGTGTACCACTCCCCTACCTCCCCACCTCTAGACATCCCTGAACAAGCCCTTTGAATGCTGTTGGAGCTATATGCACCAAAGAAGCTCCCTTCACCTTTCCCCGAAGTAACATGTACTGGCAAATAGATGGGTTGGCGATGGGCATTTTCCTCGGTGTACTCTTCGCAAACTTCTTTATGGGCGCCAACAAGGAGGACCTCCTAGCAACCCACCGCCTCTCCATCTACTGTTGTTACGTTGATGACATCTTTGTGCGTGTGAAGGACCTCGATGAACTACGAGAACTTCAGCAACGCTTCATCACATCATCAGGGCTCAATTTCACCTATGCAAAAGCTACTGAAGGGAAAATACCCTTCCTAGACATCCTAGTAACTAAGCATGACATAGGCTTCAAAACTACAGTCTATACGAAGCCCACGAATAATGGACTCTGCCTCAACGGCAACAGTGAGTCCCCTAATAGATACCTCATCTCCACCATCTCAGCCTACATCAGGAGGGCACTCTCTCACTGTTCCTCCTGGCGAGACACCCACCATGAACTAAACCGCCTTACATAAGTCCTCATCAACAAAGGCTACTCCAACTCGGATGTTGTCAATACCATCAAGAAACACTTGGACAAAGAGTATTATAATGAAGCCCCCAACACCACCAGCCCCGAGGATATCAACATTTACTATAAAAACTACATGTCCTCCGAACATAAAACAGACAAAGCCGTCATAAGAGACATCATCCTGAAAAACGTCCAGCCCACCAACACTGACAACAAAATCAAACTGATTATATATTATAAATCCCCCCAAACCTCCCAACTTGTAATACGTAATCGCCCTGCCAACGACAAAAAACAACTGAATTGGGACCATGTAGTATACCAACACTCTTGTACCCACGGGGACTGTGAACCCCGTAAAGTGTATATAGGCATGACCCAGACTCGCTTGAGCTGTCGTCTTACCCTCCATCTACAATCTGGCTCGATCAAAAATCATTACAACAGCCCAGCTGCCCAAGCCACCCCAAACTAACTCTCAAAGACCTAGAAAGCAGCACCTCCATATTAGATAATGAACCCGACCCGAGACGCCCCCCAATCCTTGAAGCCATCTACATATGGACCCTCAACCTTACACTAAACAACCAGACCTTGGACCTACAAATTCTCCCCACAGAGAGAAGATCCTACCCCCACAGACACCAAGAAGAAAATGAACACACATACATCAAGCACCCAATACCCCCCAGCCAACGCCCAGCTGGAGATGCCCCAGTGTCCAGCCAGCCAATCAACAGACATAGTGCGCGGTTAGCAGTAGCCAGCCAACCACGAACGCAGATCGCCGACTAGCCCCGCCCACCTGTGCAGAACAAGCGACGCGAGATCCAGGTCCCGCCTCTATATTATAATCCCCCTCTACACTTACGCTAACTATAACCAACTCTGTGATCATAACTAATGTTATAGTCGAAACGTTACAACCACTAACAACCCAACATCTCTCTGATAACTTCTGTACTCTCTTACATTTACTTTGTTCAACAACGTAAAATTGCGAGAGACATTGAATCCCTGAATAAAATATATATCCATGCAAAATATGCTGTATTATTTAATCTCACATGCCTTCAAGATAATATATATATATATATATATATATATATTTTTTTTTCCTTGAAGGCATGTGAGATTAAATAATACAGCATATTTTGCATTTATATATTTTGTATTCAGGGATTCAATGGCTCGCAATATTACGTTGTTGAACAATAAGTATATATATATATATATATATATGTGTGTGTGTGTGTACTTTTATTGCAGTTCCCTCCCTTTAACTTGAAATATATATCTCTTAAATTTTTTTAGTAGCAATGAAATAATTTATGGCAACAGCATTAATGTTAAGACCCACCAACATAATTAACGACCAAAAGAGCTATTATCTTTCATCTAGCCTAGCTATACCCTGTTCCAAATAAGTAGGCCAAAACTCTTGAACATTAACTCATTATCTACCAGTGCCATTCTTTTAACTATATTCTGGCTACTATTAGATAATTTTATTCAGTTTAAAAAAGGCCTCCAACAATAAACAAGCTACGAACTATCTCACCTAACCCATTTTACTTCCACAGATCATTCTTCAACTACACAAATATAGTTGAAATAAACTTTACAAAACGTCACTGGTACAGATAGGTTTAACCTCTATTGCTCACAAACGACTTGAGTAATCAAACTAATACTTCTACTATTTGGAAAGGGTCATCCCGAGAATAGGTGTAGCAATTTACAACCCATTTGCTCTGCCTTTTTTTAGTTATAGAGTTGGGGTTCACGCTCTCTGGCCTACCCCTTTGGAACAGGGTATAGTACACAGCAGCTTACCTTATGCCGTTTTTCAATATGTAAGATACAGTTGCCCACATACTGTAAGTTGTTTTCCTCGTCGTGATCCTATGTATCAAAGTATGAATGAATTACGAGTGTGGTTTGTTTTTCGGTGTGAGTATCCTAGGTTCGAATCCTTGGAGTACCACATGTATTCATATGTTTCATTGATTTCATTAATTTGGTTTATTTGTAAGTTAATTGGTAGGTTGGTGATAATGTGATTTTTGTTATCAGTTGACTAGTCAGATGAGTTATTCACTGCATAAGTTAATTGGTAGGTTGGTGATAATGTGATGTTTGTTATCAGTTGACTAGTCAGATGAGTTATTCACAGCATAAGAAACTATACTCACATTGCACATTATATTTCCATATAATTAAGATCACGAAGAGGAGCACAACTTATGTGGCCAACTGTACGTATTATAGATGTAAGACTCCTGAGAGCATACTGTATGCACTCGGAGTCAGAAAATACTTAAACGCTAAAGATTGTATTCCTTTTGTGAAACAGCTTTTTACTGTAGACAATATTTGTTAACCCTTTCAAGATCCGATTACGCATTTGTTTCCGTTTTCTGGCTATTATTTGGCGATTTATTCAGGTTTGCCAGGGTGTATGAAAGTCAGAGGGTTATTTGAGATATATTGAGATGTATAATTCCAACACATCCTTCCTAAGTTGTATACAAACGTCTAATGATAGCCACAACAAACGGTCAAAATGCATCATAATGTTCAAAGGGCAATATAAGTCCTTTCGTACCATTTAGGGGTCGATTTTTATGAATGTACTACATCCGATGTTTAGATGTTAATTCTGGTAAATATCTATTTGTCAAAAACATCGACTTCCTTATAGCCTGAATCTCGCAAGTAGTCAATTGCCTGCAATTAAACTGCGTAGAGCGTGGACAATTGAACATCAAGAGAGGTAGCAACAGAAGAGTTTGTGTATGCATAAATACCCGGTCATATTATACATCGCACAATACACCCATACATTTATGTCTGTTACTCAAGAATGTCCCGGTAAAGAGGGTGAAATTAGGAAGTGGTAGTAGATAGAATATGAGGTAGCTAAGACCAAATTATCGGTATATTGATTATCCAGGTAGAGGTACTTAGCGAGGGTGAAGGAAAGTGAAAGGTTGGGAGGGATGGACATTAGGTTACAGGCAGATAGGGTAGGGTAGGAGAGGCTCAGATGGTAATTTCATGGTGTGCAGACGAAACCACAACAGACAAAACCCCTTTGGACTGAAAACCAACTTCTCATAATTGGACAAAAACAAATACAAGTCTCAAATATAATACATATAAATATGTGTCATCTACGTGTAATTTCGTGTACGTGATATTGAATGCATATAAGAATCCCTACACACACACACACACATACACACACAAACCCTCTCTCTCTCTCTCTCTCTCTCTCTCTCTCTCTCTCTCTCTTATATTATTTCACTTTATTACCTTCCCCCAAACATCTCACATGTTCTTGGCGTCAAATGGAAGACGTTTAAATGTATCCCTCTTCTTTTACAACCAGTCCGCCCCACTGGTCATTACCTACTACTTTCCTCTTCCCTTCACACAAGACAATGTTGACATAATATACCAATAATTATATTAAGTAAGTAAATAAATAAACAAATAAATAACTAAATATAATACATTGATGGAAAGGAAATGGAATGTGTAAATCAAAACAACAAACTAATCCGATTAAGTAATAAACACAAGAAATACATAGAGTTTAGTTGAAAGAACAAACATCGGGGAGCGTACAGAGGGAATATGAAGAGGAAATGAAAAGTGTTTATTCACAGCAAACCAGAATAAACTCTCTCACACACTCTCTCTCTATCACACACACACACATACTTACACACACACTCACCCACATACAATATTTATTTACGGCACGCCAGCACAAACTCACTCTCTCACACACACACACACACACATTATACACACTCACACACACACACACACATAAACGCTAAAGTATTTACTTATAGAACGACAGCACAAACTCACTTTCATGCTCACACTCACACACACACACACAAACTAACCCCACTCACTCTAGATTTATGTCTCTCCAACAACGTCCATACTTCACTTCTGTAAGGCAGTGTCGGGATTGATCATCGAGATACACTATCAACTTTCCAACCCGAGAGTGAACAGATATTCCCAGTCTTTATTCTATTCAACAGCTGAGCTCTGGAGAGATCTCCCCGAATCCATCTTTCCTTCACCCTATGACTTAAATGGCTTCAAACTCTGTGTGGCCAGTCATTTTGGCTCGAACATTCCTTGATTTTGGCACTGTCACTTTCAACTCTGGGGGAGGCACTCGTCACAGGCAGCTTTCCCTTTTGTCTCACTCATCCACATAGAAACTATAAATAAAATAAAATATAAATAAATGCAGTGGTTTCAACGTGCCTACAATACCCCTAGCCTGATTTACACTTAATATCCCAAACTCCCAGTATTACTCATCGCACTTCCCATATACTTAACCTATACAGTACCGGTAACGTCCTTTTAACTTTATTATGGCTACTATATTAGATGATTTACACTTAACCCGTACAGCCCCAGCGACGCGCCTGACGCGTCGGCGATGTATGTAACGCACAGCCCCAGATACGCGCCTGGCGCGTCACCCTAATTGCGCCGACCGTAACCTCAGGTGTAGCCACTCAAGAGGGCTCAGATTTGTATGGGAACTGTGTACGTATCCCACGCAACCGTGCCGATGGTTGAAAACTCTCAAAGTCCACGTGCGTGCGCGCGAGCGCGCAAAAACCTGTTTTTTTGGGATAATTGCCTTCAATTTTTTACTCTTATAAAATCCGTTTTCAGGGGCTCTGTAGGACCATTTTTTAAGCTTTTTGAGCGGTTTTTCGTGGTTTTTCCTTCATTCCTAACCCATTCGCTATTGTTTCTGGAATAAAACCATTTTTTGAAAACCGGCCGGGTTCTGGTGCGCAAACATTACAAAACTAGCCGGGGCTCCACGGGTTAATATTTTTTTTTTTTTGTTTTTTTTTTTTTTTAAGAGACAATGAACGGAGGAAGGAAAAACACAGATAAAACAAAAAGGTCCATGTGCCTAAAGGCATCCTCCATTCATAAAATGTTTGTAACGACTGGATTTAAACATTTATAGATTGTAAGTTTGTGGAAAGCAATTCGAGGGAAGTGAATTCCAAAGAGTAGTAGCTCTGGGGATAAATGAATTCTGATAAGCAGAAGTTCTGCATTGTGGAGGAGAAAGTGTAAATTCATTGTCGCTCTCAGCTGCCCTAGTTCTACGGGGAAAGATGTGGAGAGGCGGCACAATTGAAGCAAGTTCCTCGGAACAATTGCTGTGAAAATATCTGTAGAATAATGCAAGGGATGCAACGTTTCTTCGAATGGATAATGTAGGAAGGTCCTGTGTGATTGCAGGGTTATTGATTAATCTAATAGCTTTATTTTGAATTTTGTCCAACTGCCTCAATGCAACCACTCCACTTCCACCCCACAGAGGTGAACAGTAATCCATCTGAGAACGCACATGACTTTTATATATCACGGCCAACTGCTCGTCAGTGAAGAATTCTCGAACTCTGTACAGGAGTCCCAGTTTTTTAGAGGCATTCTTAGCAATGCTTCTAACATAATGTGTCCAGCTCAAGTTAGTAGTTAATGTTACACCGAGAATGTCAATACTAGGGGAAGTGGGAATATTTACATCATTAAAAAATATATGGGAGTCAGTGAGATTCTGTCGGTTAGAAAATTGAATGTACTTGGTTTTCTGTGCATTAAAGGAAACTAGATTCTTTTGTCCCCATCCATTAATTCTAGAAAGGTCTTGGTTCAGAGAAATTGCAGTGTTTATTTTTGAATTTATAAGATCGGGTTGGGTGAAAGAATTGGTAAATGTGAAGGAACTATGGAGTGTTGAGTCATCTGCGTAGGAATGTATTGGATTATGAGTGGTAGATATGAGATCATTGATATGAATGAGGAACAGAATTGGGGCCAAAACTGATCCCTGGGGAACACCAGCATTTATTGAGTGAAATTGAGAATAAAGGCCATCTACCATTACACGTATTTTTCTGTTATGAAGATAAGAAGAAATTAGTGGAACTAATGATGCAAGGCCGTAGTGTGACATCTTCGACAATTAGGTAGTAGGGGTAGGCAGCCCCGCCCAGGGAAGTACTACCGCCAAGGTTTCGGGAGACTCAGGGAATAGCCTGAATTCCATTTTCTCTCCCAGGCCTTGGTAGCTGGATACATATCTTTCTGCCTCACACATCAGGGGTATCAGGAAAGCCCTCTTTATATAACATACACATCCAACTTCACGACATTGCCCTACATTGCTATCCTCTATCCATAAAACACTACTCTTCCCACTACATATCATACATGTAACACCATACACCTTACCCAATAAACATGGCAGTACAATTGTTAAGAGCAAACCTGGTGGTCTCTCGGATATCCACCCCCGGCAGGGTTGGGTCATTGACACAGGGCCCTCCCGGTCGTCATCATGCGACTGTGTCAAGAGCATTGCAACGTCCCAAAGCTGCTCGTCGGTGCAGCTTTTTCTTTAGCAATATAAGGGGACTTCACTCTAACATCAATTCTGTACACCAATTTCTTCAAGCAGAATCCCCTACTCTCCTTTTTTTGACAGAGACTCAAGTAACATCCACATCTGACACGTCTAGATTTAATTTTCCAGGTTATCAACTGCTCCAAAATTTCAGACCTAAAGGAGGTGTATGTTGCTTCGCAAAATCTGAAATTGCCCTGGAGGAGGTTACTAGTTTCAATTGTCCCTATTTTGATTATTCTATATACAAATTAATTTCTGCTGGTAAATTTAAATACATATGTTGCATCTACCGTTCCCCAAATACTCCTCCAGAGCAAAGTCTTTTTAATTCTCTGTCCTCACAACTCAGTGTCCTCAACTTAAATGCTTCTTCTGAAATCACTGTGTTGGGTGATTTTAATGTCCATAATGTTGAATGGCTCACTCATTCAGCCAGGACTGATGATGCTGGTCTTGAATGTGAGCTATTTGCAGACTCATTTAATCTCACTCAACTAGTCAACCAACCCACCCGTGTACCAGATAATCCTAATCATAATTCCCACCTACTGGACTTATTTTCAACAACCAATTCAGAAAATTATGATGTTACAGTGAGGTCCCCGCTTGGATCTTCTGATCACTGTCTGATATAGGCCACCTGTCTATCACCTACCACACCTTCCCACTCTGAACCTGTTTTGGTGACTAAATGGCATTACGATAGGGCAGACTGGGAGGGTCTTCAAGGTTTCTTTATTGATATTCCCTGGACCTCTTTCTTTTCTAATGATGCACACTCCACCTTGAGCCACATGCAAGATTTTGTAAAAATTGGAATGGAAACTTTTATTCCTCATCAAAAGTACAGTAAAAGATCTAATTCACCTAAATGGTTTGACCATAATTGTGCTAGAGTAACTGAACAAAAAGCAATAGCCTACAATGCATACACAAGATCAAAAACACATGAAGCCTTTAATTACTTTAGAAACATCAGAAATCATGCCAAAACTGTATTAAACCTAACTAAATCAAACTTTCTCCACAAGCAGGCAAATAAACTTCTAAATAATCCAAATGATAACAAAATTTTTGGTCTACTCTTAACTCATTTAAATCCAACTTCACTACTGCTTCATCCATTCCACCATTAAAATCTCCGACTGGCAATCTTGTAAGTGACCCACGAGGTAAAGCTAACCTTCTTGCGGATATTTTCTCCATCAACTCAACCTTAGATGAAATAAATCAAGATGTCCCTGTACTTAATTTTAATTCGCCTGAAATTCCCTCACTTAAGATCCACACCAGACATGTCAAAACTATTTTGCAGAATCTCTCGGTAGATAAGGCTCCTGGTCCAGATGAAATTCCTCCAATAGTACTTAAGAATTGCTCCTTGGTGCTCGCTCCTGTATTGGCAAAAAATTTCCGTCTGTGTACTCATACCTCATGCTTCCCAGTACCCTGGAAAGAAGCAAACATCCATCCAGTTCCTAAAAGAGGTGCCTCTTGAGATCCATCAAACTACAGACCAATAGCTATAACTTCCACTCTTGGTAAAGTCTTTGAAATTATATTAAATAATCACATAATTAAGCATCTTGAGAATAATAAATTAATCAGTGATAGGCAATATGGTTTTAGACGATGTCGATCAACTGCAGACATGCTTTGCCTTCTTACGCATCAAATCAACCAAGCTACAGACCAACATGGTGAAACACATACAATAGCACTGGATATATCAAAGGCATTTGATAGAGTCTGGCATCAATCCTTATTGTCGAAGATGTCACACTACGGCCTTGCATCATTAGTTCCACTAATTTCTTCTTATCTTCATAACAGAAAAATACGTGTAATGGTAGATGGCCTTTATTCTCAATTTCACTCAATAAATGCTGGTGTTCCCCAGGGATCAGTTTTGGCCCCAATTCTGTTCCTCATTCATATCAATGATCTCATATCTACCACTCATAATCCAATACATTCCTACGCAGATGACTCAACACTCCATAGTTCCTTCACATTTACCAATTCTTTCACCCAACCCGATCTTATAAATTCAAAAATAAACACTGCAATTTCTCTGAACCAAGACCTTTCTAGAATTAATGAATGGGGACAAAAGAATCTAGTTTCCTTTAATGCACAGAAAACCAAGTACATTCAATTTTCTAACCGACAGAATCTCACTGACTCCCATATATTTTTTAATGATGTAAATATTCCCACTTCCCCTAGTATTGACATTCTCGGTGTAACATTAACTACTAACTTGAGCTGGACACATTATGTTAGAAGCATTGCTAAGAATGCCTCTAAAAAACTGGGACTCCTGTACAGAGTAATTCTTCACTGACGAGCAGTTGGCCGTGATATATAAAAGTCATGTGCGTTCTCAGATGGATTACTGTTCACCTCTGTGGGGTGGAAGTGGAGTGGTTGCATTGAGGCAGTTGGACAAAATTCAAAATAAAGCTATTAGATTAATCAATAACCCTGCAATCACACAGGACCTTCCTACATTATCCATTCGAAGAAACGTTGCATCCCTTGCATTATTCTACAGATATTTTCACAGCAATTGTTCCGAGGAACTTGCTTCAATTGTGCCGCCTCTCCACATCTTTCCCCGTAGAACTAGGGCAGCTAAGAGCGCCCATCAATTTACACTTTCTCCTCCACAATGCAGAACTTCTGCTTATCAGAATTCATTTATCCCCAGAGCTACTACTCTTTGGAATTCACTTCCCTCGAATTGCTTTCCACAAACTTACAATCTACAAATGTTTAAATCCAGTTGTTACAAACATTTTATGAATGGAGGATGCCTCTAGGCACATGGACCTTTTTGTTTTATCTGTGTTTTTCCTTCCTCCGTTCATTGTCTCTTAAAAAAAAAAAAAAAAAAAATATTAAGTGTAAATCATCTAATATAGTAGCCATAATAAAGTTAAAAGGACGTTACCGTTACCGGTACTGTATAGGTTAAGTATATGGGAAGTGCGATGAGTAATACTGGGAGTTTGGGATATTAAGTGTAAATCAGGCTAGGGGTATTGTAGGCACGTTGAAACCACTGCATTTATTTATATTTTATTTTATTTATAGTTTCTATGTGGATGAGTGAGACAAAAGGGAAAGCTGCCTGTGACGAGTGCCTCCCCCAGAGTTGAAAGTGACAGTGCCAAAATCAAGGAATGTTCGAGCCAAAATGACTGGCCACACAGAGTTTGAAGCCATTTAAGTCATAGGGTGAAGGAAAGATGGATTCGGGGAGATCTCTCCAGAGCTCAGCTGTTGAATAGAATAAAGACTGGGAATATCTGTTCACTCTCGGGTTGGAAAGTTGATAGTGTATCTCGATGATCAATCCCGACACTGCCTTACAGAAGTGAAGTATGGACGTTGTTGGAGAGACATAAATCTAGAGTGAGAGGGGTTAGTTTGTGTGTGTGTGTGTGTGAGTGTGAGCATGAAAGTGAGTTTGTGCTGTCCTTCTATAAGTAAATACTTTAGCGTGTATGTGTGTGCGTGTGTGTGAGTGTGTATAATGTGTGTGTGTGTGTGTGTGAGAGAGTGAGTTTGTGCTGGCGTGCCGTAAATAAATATTGTATGTGGGTGAGTGTGTGTGTAAGTATGTGTGTGTGTGTGTGATAGAGAGAGAGTGTGTGAGAGAGTTTATTCTGGTTTGCTGTGAATAAACACTTTTCATTTCCTCTTCATATTCCCTCTGTACGCTCCCCGATGTTTGTTCTTTCAACTAAACTCTATGTATTTCTTGTGTTTATTACTTAATCGGATTAGTTTGTTGTTTTGATTTACACATTCCATTTCCTTTCCATCAATGTATTATATTTAGTTATATATTTGTTTATTTATTTACTTACTTAATATAATTATTGGTATATTATGTCAACATTGTCTTGTGTGAAGGGAAGAGGAAAGTAGTAGGTAATGACCAGTGGGGCGGACTGGCAGTAAAAGAAGAGGGATACATTTAAACGTCTTCCATTTGACGCCAAGAACATGTGAGATGTTTGGGGGAAGGTAATAAAGTGAAATAATATAAGAGAGAGAGAGAGAGCGAGAGAGAGAGAGAGCGAGAGAGAGAGAGAGAGAGGGTTTGTGTGTGTATGTGTGTGTGTGTGTGTAGGGATTCTTATACGCATTCAATATCACGTACACGAAATTACACGTAGATGACACATATTTATATGTATTATATTTGAGACTTGTATTTGTTTTTGTCCAATTATGAGAAGTTGGTTTTCAGTCCAAAGGGGTTTTGTCTGTTGTGGTTTCGTCTGCACACCATGAAATTACCATCTGAGCCTCTCCTACCCTACCCTATCTGCCTGTAACCTAATGTCCATCCCTCCCAACCTTTCACTTTCCTTCACCCTCGCTAAGTACCTCTACCTGGATAATCAATATACCGATAATTTGGTCTTAGCTACCTCATATTCTATCTACTACCACTTCCTAATTTCACCCTCTTTACCGGGACATTCTTGAGTAACAGACATAAATGTATGGGTGTATTGTGCGATGTATAATATGACCGGGTATTTATGCATACACAAACTCTTCTGTTGCTACCTCTCTTGTATGTTCAATTGTCCACGCTCTACGCAGTTTAATTGCAGGCAATTGACTACTTGCGAGATTCAGGCTATAAGGAAGTCGATGTTTTTGACAAAGAGATATTTACCAGAATTAACATCTAAACATCGGATGTAGTACATTCATAAAAATCGACCCCTAAATGGTACGAAAGGACCTATATTGCCCTTTGAACATTATGATGCATTTTGACCGTTTGTTGTGGCTATCATTAGACGTTTGTATACAACTTAGGAAGGATGTGTTGGAATTATACATCTCAATATATCTCAAATAACCCTCTGACTTTCATACACCCTGGCAAACCTGAATAAATCGCCAAATAATAGCCAGAAAACGGAAACAAATGCGTAATCGGATCTTGAAAGGGTTAACAAATATTGTCTACAGTAAAAAGCTGTTTCACAAAAGGAATACAATCTTTAGCGTTTAAGTATTTTCTGACTCCGAGTGCATACAGTATGCTCTCAGGAGTCTTACATCTATAATACGTACAGTTGGCCACATAAGTTGTGCTCCTCTTCGTGATCTTAATTATATGGAAATATAATGTGCAATGTGAGTATAGTTTCTTATGCTGTGAATAACTCATCTGACTAGTCAACTGATAACAAACATCACATTATCACCAACCTACCAATTAACTTATGCAGTGAATAACTCATCTGACTAGTCAACTGATAACAAAAATCACATTATCACCAACCTACCAATTAACTTACAAATAAACCAAATTAACACCTTACGAGCTGCCTATGCGGTTTATTTATATGTACCGCCCAGCGGGGTGTTTTTAGCCAAAATAGGGCTGTTTACGTGATCATTTTCATGCCTAAATAAGACCCAGAACGTAAAACAAGTATCTATCCCTGAAAGGTCATAAACAGAGCTTTCGAATGACACCATAACGATCCTTTTATGATGGCTAGTTTTCTTGCAATAAACGTGCAACGCGAGTGCAAAAAGCATGTAATTAGGCACTTTCCCCATACAATTCCGTATATAGCGAGTGAGAGAGGGAGGGAGGAGGTGGGATTCGTGTCAGTAGGTTCGCCGCGGTGGTCTGGAGCAGTCATACGCTCGCTACTCTCCTGCCACCACTTGTCTCTCTCTCTCAGCAACATTTCGTGCTGAAATTGCCACACGACCTATGTCGAGCGCCGCCTCATAGTCCAGCTTAATTTAACTCGACTTATGTTGCTCGCCGCTAATTAAGGGTTAATGAAATCAATGAAACATATGAATACATGTGGTACTCCAAGGATTCGAACCTAGGATACTCACACCGAAAAACAAACCACAATCGTAATTCATTCATACTTTGATACATAGGATCACGACGAGGAAAACAACTTACAGTATGTGGGCAACTGTATCTTACATATTGAAAAACGGCATAAGGTAAGCTGCTGTGTACTATACCCTGTTCCAAATGGGTAGGCCAGAGAGCGTGAACCCCAACCTCTATAACTAAAAAAAGGCAGAGCAAATGGGTTGTAAATTGCTACACCTATTCTCGGGATGACCCCTTCCAAATAGTAGAAGTATTAGTTTGATTACTCAAGTCGTTTGTGAGCAATAGAGGTTAAACCTATCTGTACCAGTGACGTTTTGTAAAGTTTATTTCAACTATATTTGTGTAGTTGAAGAATGATCTGTGGAAGTAAAATGGGTTAGGTGAGATAGTTCGTAGCTTGTTTATTGTTGGAGGCCTTTTTTAAACTGAATAAAATTATCTAATAGTAGCCAGAATATAGTTAAAAGAATGGCACTGGTAGATAATGAGTTAATGTTCAAGAGTTTTGGCCTACTAATTTGGAACAGGGTATAGCTAGGCTTGATGAAAGATAATAGCTCTTTTGGTCGTTAATTATGTTGGTGGGTCTTAACATTAATGCTGTTGCCATAAATTATTTCATTGCTAATAAAATGTTTTAAGAGATATATATTTCAAGTTAAAGGGAGGGAACTGCAATAAAAGTACACACACACACACATATATATATATATATATATATATATATATATATATATATACTTAATGTTCAACAACGTAATATTGCGAGCCATTGAATCCCTGAATACAAAATATATAAATGCAAAATATGCTGTATTATTTAATCTCACATGCCTTCAAGGAAAAAACAATATATATATATATATATATATATATATTATCTTGAAGGCATGTGAGATTAAATAATACAGCATATTTTGCATGGATATATATTTTATTCAGGGATTCAATGTCTCTCGCAATTTTACGTTGTTGAACATTAAGTAAATGTAAGAGAGTACAGAAGTTATCAGAGAGATGTTGGGTTGTTAGTGGTTGTAACGTTTCGACTATAACATTAGTTATGATCACAGAGTTGGTTATAGTTAGCGTAAGTGTAGAGGGGGATTATAATATAGAGGCGGGACCTGGATCTCGCGTCGCTTGTTCTGCACAGGTGGGCGGGGCTAGTCGGCGATCTGCGTTCGTGGTTGGCTGGCTACTGCTAACCGCGCACTATGTCTGTTGATTGGCTGGCTGGACACTGGGGCATCTCCAGCTGGGCGTTGGCTGGGGGGTATTGGGTGCTTGTTGTATGTGTGTTCATTTTCTTCTTGGTGTCTGTGGGGGTAGGATCTTCTCTCTGTGGGGAGAATTTGTAGGTCCAAGGTCTGGTTGTTTAGTGTAGGGTTGAGGGTCCATATGTAGATGGCTTCAAGGATTGGGGGGCGTCTCGGGTCGGGTTCATTATCTAATATGGAGGTGCTGCTTTCTAGGTCTTTGCGAGTTAGTTTGGGATGGCTTGGGCAGCTGGGTTGTTGTAATGATTTTTGATAGAGCCAGATTGTAGATGGAGGGTAAGACGACAGCTCAAGCGAGTCTGGGTCATGCCTATATACACTTTACGGGGTTCACAGTCCCCGTGGGTACAAGAGTGTTGGTATACTACATGGTCCAGATTCAGTTGTTTTTTGTCGTTGGCAGGGCGATTACGTATTACAAGTTGGGAGGTTTGGGGGGATTTATAATATATAATCAGTTTGATTTTGTTGTCAGTGATGGTGGGCTGGACGTTTTTCAGGATGATGTCTCTTATGACGGCTTTGTCTGTTTTATGTTCGGAGGACATGTAGTTTTTATAGTAAATGTTGATATCCTCGGGGCTGGTGGTGTTGGGGGCTTCATTATTATACTCTTTGTCCAAGTGTTTCTTGATGGTATTGACAACATCCGAGTTGGAGTAGCCTTTGTTGATGAGGACTTATGTAAGGCGGTTTAGTTCATGGTGGGTGTCTCGCCAGGAGGAACAGTGAGAGAGTGCCCTCCTGATGTAGGCTGAGATGGTGGAGATGAGGTATCTATTAGGGGACTCACTGTTGCCGTTGAGGCAGAGTCCATTATTCGTGGGCTTCGTATAGACTGTAGTTTTGAAGCCTATGTCATGCTTAGTTACTAGGATGTCTAGGAAGGGTATTTTCCCTTCAGTAGCTTTTTCATAGGTGAAATTGAGCCCTGATGATGTGATGAAGCGTTGCTGAAGTTCTCGTAGTTCATCGAGGTCCTTCACACGCACAAAGATGTCATCAACGTAACAACAGTAGATGGAGAGGCGGTGGGTTGCTAGGAGGTCCTCCTTGTTGGCGCCCATAAAGAAGTTTGCGAAGAGTACACCGAGGAAAATGCCCATCGCCAACCCATCTATTTGCCAGTACATGTTACTTCGGGGAAAGGTGAAGGGAGCTTCTTTGGTGCATATAGCTCCAACAGCATTCGAAGGGCTTGTTCAGGGATGTCTAGAGGTGGGGAGGTAGGGGAGTGGTACACCCGACATAGGGTTATGTCGATCGACCTATCCACTGGTACATTAGTGAACAGGCTTTCTACGTCGAGTGAAGCGATTAAGTCGTCATCGGTCGGTGGGGCATCACGGAGGATTTCTAGGAAATCTGTGGCGGATGATAGGCTGTGTTGTGTGGGGGCGTACGGCGTCAGGAGGTTGTTTAGGGTCTTTGCTATTTGGTAAGTCGCCGTCGGGATTTGAGAGATTATAGGTCTGAGGGGGTTTTCCAGCTTGTGGGATTTTATGGTGCCGTATACAGTATATACTGAAACTCTCTCCCTCAATCAATTGGTCCTTGGATTACTTTAAACTTCAATTGTCCAGGCTTTTTTACCCCAACGTCCCTTGCATTTGGGTCTCTGTCACGCTTTTGGCTTTGGGGGAGACACTTGTTACAGGTACCTTGCCTTTTGTGTCCATACACAGAGGAAGAAGAACATTTGGGTGGCATTAATATAATCGTTACATCAATGTCAACTACTACTACTATTACTGCAACTAGTAATTATAATTGTAACAAAAACAAAAACTCAACCGCTTAACCTTTTGGCAAATAATCCAAAGTTGAGTTTTTTCCCATACTCCTTCTGCAATAGGGACACTTCAGAAGCATCTGCAGCTCTAGTTGGTTTCAAAGGCTGATAAATCGACCTCTCACTACTCACATCTCTCTCTCTCTCTCTCTCTCTGACCGTGACATTCTTTTAACCTGTGACATGTTAGAGCTATTTGTACAGACACAATCCGAAGCGAACACTCATTGTGCTTCCTTCCACAGACATATGAAGGTGGTACACTCGGATGCCTTAGGGTGGTAATTTAAAAATGTCTTTCCCTTCGCAGCGCCTAATATCGAACGAATATTGTGGGAATGAGTGTTGTTTACAGAGATTACACGGATTACTACACCCATATCTCAAGGTAACATAATTTGTTCAAGTTGTTTTGTCTATTAACAGCTCTACGAAGGGAAATACTTGTGCAATAATATCATTAATAGTTTCATAGCCCACTCGTAAGACTTCGTGGACCCCAATGTTTTTATTTATGCAATTATATATCTGAATTATTTTTTGGATTGAACTTGCTTTTCTATGAACAGTATATATAGTTTTGTATTTGATGTATAGAAAATCATATTCATGAATTCGTTTCCAGATATATACTTTCATGTTTTTCTGTATACACCTGTACATATCTGGTTTAATTTTTGGATCGAAGTTTCTTTTCTATTAACAATATATTTAGTTTTGTAGTTAATGTATAGAAAATCATATTCATGAATTTGTTTCCAGAGATATACTTCCATAATTATAAATAGATGAAGTCCACGAATAATAATGAGTGGGCTAGAGACTATGGCATCCGAATGTACAGTACCTTGAGCAGTGGCGGTGCCTTTTTGTATGTTTCTTGTGAACTACTTTATATAATTTGCACTGTAATTAGACCAGAAATAATGCCCACTAACCTATCATAATTCAAACGGGCTACATAAATCCTATAATGTTCTCAATACGCCAATATAACAAAGTAACTAATTAAGTTTGATATGCATTTTTAATTATGTGACAACATTTTACGGAACAATATACTAATCCATGTACTGATGTTTCCTTCATATTCCAGTCAATGAAGGTAAAAATTAATAATACAAAATTATATGGAAACGTTAATAAAATTTATAAATTATTGTTTATTGCACCATGGTATACAACACAAGGAATACAACATGGCTAACGTTACTGTATTGATCTCTGTTCCTATAGACGGCTGTGTCAATAAGGCGATGTCACACAAGCGCTCTTTCCGGCAATTTTCGATGAGCAAGTTTTTTCTCATGCAATATTTTAGTATTTTTGCATTAGAATCGACAACTAGAATTAATGTATATGCTATATAAAGATATGAATAGTATATAACCTTAATCCAAAAGATGCACAATTACCTGAAAACATTGCCTGAAAAAGCGGTTGTGTGACACTGTCTTTAACCCGAGAACAGCATGCCATTGGTTTTTAAAAGTGCGCGCTAAGCGAGCATAATTTGCTTTATTCCCGCCTAAAATTGTCATTATCCGATAAATATCATTATTACTTATTCCTATGTGCCTATTTTACGTTTAATATGAAGATATTAACATGTAACAGCAATAAAAAGAGTGGGAATAGTAATTGGGGGGGGGGGGCCCCTAAGGGGAATTATTGCTGACCCTCCAGTCATGAGGTGAGAGGTGCACAAGACATACACCATCCCTCTTCGAGTCCTGAAGGCAGACTGATCTCTCTCTCTCTCTTACTGTCTTTCTCTTCCCACGCTCTCTCTACGCGTCCCTGATGACCTTGGAACCGGGTGGGAGATATTGCCACGGTAAATAAACCGATAAACATGGGAATATGAGGAAAAATAGGCGATAATTAAAGGGGGGGGGGAAGGGGGGGATTGACACATGTGGAGGAGTGATAGAAGGTATGAAGGGAAATTATCTCACTTAATCAGATATTATTTTGTTTTGAGTGATCTTTGTGTCTTTTAAAAGGCATTTTTTAGGCCTTGGATCTTAACCCCTGTTGTACCGCAGGGTATAGTAATAAAAGTCTCCCCCCCCCCCCCCAGTCTCAAGCAATGTGGCCAAAATGGCAGGATAGAACACCCTTCCACTTCAAGAGATGAAGGAATACTGGATCCGCCATCGTTCAGTAGGTCTTATATAAGCTGAGCAGTGTTGCCATATCGACAAACGGTTGTGATACCTGGTACAGCCTTGTACAGGCAATTACAAGGAAAGTACACTACTGACGTCTATAGCCGTCTCTGGGACTGGGGAGTGACTTATCTACTGACAACTATAACCGTCGCTGGTACTGTAAGGGTTAAGAGTCCTGTCGCCTTCGCCCAGTAAAACCTCTTAAGAGTCTCCTCTCTGTTCTCGGGTTAAGGGACCATCTAGCCTACATGTAACATAAATCACCAAAGAGCAGGATGAGAGAGAGAGAGACAGAGAGAGAGAGATTTGCCTGACAAGCTGTAGCGAGCCTGTAATTCAAGAGGAACCGGCCTTCGACTAGTACATTTTTCTACCAAAAACTGTAAAAATATATCATTTTGCAGCCCCGAATCTGGGAGAGGCAATGCATTGGTCCAATATAGACTTATAGCAATAGATCGACATTTTGCATAATGAAATTACATTTCATGTTAATTTCGACTTCTTGCATCAAGATAGACATATCAATATCCAACATCGACATATTATTTTTATAAACCGTTAATGCAGGCCAACTAATGGCAATGAAGCATCTAAATTAACATGTTGAATATTTTGAAATTACTTTTTTCATATATTTTTGACAATGGTTTACGCTCATCACCATCGTCTATATAAGAACCAATAAACAGATTGTACGAACTGACATGTTATTTAACTTGTCTCTTTTTGTCTATATTATATCTATAATGTGTTCACATACTTATACACAAAGGCTTATAACTATACATAAAAATATATAAACAAAGGTTATCATGGTTGTTGCTGCCCTAGCCCAGGATTTACACAAAGCCCGACTGCCTTCAACCTCCTTTATTTAGCGTGAACTGAAACAATACAGATAATGTAACAATGGCATATAGGATATAAGGTCATACTAAAGTCTATGGAAAGTTTATCAAAAGTTTAAACTCCAGGTACAATAATACACTACTAGAATGATACAAGATATGCAGTGCTAAGATGGTCACAATAAGTGACAAACTATTAACCCATTGAACACCAGAGACACTATCTATACTCAACTCGGGCAACAAAGATTAGAGTACCGGTATTTTACTCAGTTCAGGAAGGACCTCTATCAGTTACAAGGCATCAAACTATTCAAATTCGTCCTTCCTGAACCTCACAAAACCCTCCTAATGCAACAAAATATATATAGTACCAACCATGTCAAAGGAATTCAACTGTTTAAATAACTAATCACACAAACTATCAATTGTCTACATTAAATTGTATCATGTAGATTAACACCAATAATAATAATATAATGAAAATATATATAGTACCAACCATGTCAAAGGAATTCAACTGTTTAAATAACTAATCACACAAACTATCAATTGTCTACATTAAATTGTATCATGTAGATTAACACCAATAATCAACCACATAATAATCACTTGCAATAAATAATGATACCAATTACTTTACATTAACACATTAACTCCTTGCGACATATATGACGCGATCGCGTCATATGGAACTTATAACCAAAAGCTCATATGACGCGATCGCGTCATATGGACGTATCTACATGCCTCTCCAATAAGTCCATATGACGCACTAGCGTCATATGAGCTCAGTAAGTCCGGTAAGTTAGATGAAGATCTGTTGGTTGGTGGCAACCCCAGGTTCCTCCGATAATTCTAACGGCCACCAGTGTGGTTTTGACAGTTGTGTGGTGCAGTGGCAATGATACTGGGCGCCCGCCACCGTGGACTTACTGGAACATAATATGTCTGGAGGAGTTAATACTAACACTGAGCTCCTCGGCCTTACAGCTCCGAGGACAACAACAACATTTACGTTAGTCTAGTACTATTCAGTGAGAACATTCCAATATACAAGTACACAAAGTATTTTATAACCGTACCTTTTATTGCTACAACTAGGCCTTCAAATAGGGTGAACAACCAAACAGCCAAGATCCTCGATGACGCAAATGCCTATCACCGTCTTCCACACCAGGCCGCCCATTTGGCTCCACAAAGCAACACCACACTCCAGGTTCACCAGTCAACTGACTATTACCACAACGCTAGAGCCCCAAGTCAACACGACTCACCCTTCACCAATTAGCTGCGCCCTCATCTAGTACCGCTGATTCGGTACAATGATAAGTTATTTGAGACTACGAGGCAATATGAACTTTGGCCTAACTATCTCATACAAACGAGTAAATTAATTTTGTACATATTAAAACATATGAACCTTGTCCCAACTATCTCATACAAATGATTCAGATAATTTCGTACATGTTAAAACATATATGAACCTTGACCCTTCTATCTCATACAAATGATTCAGTTAATATCGTACATATCAAAACATATATATGAACCTTGACCCTTCTATCTCATACAAATGATTCAGTTAATATCATACATATTAGAACATATAGAATTCCAGCCACATGGCTCCACTAATTATATTCATTATAATTACAATACCAAAGGAAAGTGTATACGTATCTCTATCTAGGCTCCCCGGTGGGGAGCGTACCCCAAATCTTTACTCACCAACCAACAATATCAATTTTTGAACAGGGCGATGCAGGATAGAACGGTTAGCAAGTTGCACTTTGACAGATCTGACCAAACCATCTTGAGATGTATGAGCTTCCATGACACGTGCCAGTTTCCAATATGACCGATGGCACTGATCATCAATGACTAAGACTAGATCACCAACCTTCAGATTCTTTCTGGGAGTACTCCCCTTAGCACGAGACATGTACTGCTGAGCAATCTCCTTTTTCCACCGTGACCAGAATAAATCCACAAGATACTGAACACGACGCCATTGCTTCGACACATACAAGTTAGGTCGCTCTGCATCCAGTGGAGCCAGAGTACGGGGAATGACTTTCGACTTCATCGTTATCAAGTGATTTGGTGTCAACGGCTCAAGAGACTGAGGATCACTGATGTTGTCAACATTGAGGGGTCTACTGTTTATCACAGATGCAGCTTCAGAGAGTACAGTCATCAAACCCTCATCATCAAGACGAGAACCATGCTCCACCAGGATACCCTCAATGATGCGTCTGGCAATACCAATCATCCTCTCCCACACTCCACCTCTGTAGCCTATCTCTTAGGATGCCCTATCTACACATTGTATAAATGGCCTTATATATCAATGACTTAGCTATAACTAGGGTCCTGGTTTAGTTCAGAGGATTCCGGCTTCGGTAGATAAGGGTTATAGGTCAGGACTCCGGGCTGGGCATCGGAATTGTGGTGGAGGAGATCACAGGACACTTCTCTACCGTTCAGATGTTTACTAGCGTCTGATCGGAACTTCAATTTCCGACTCTTAAATAAACTATATATTAATTCGTTACCAAGGGTTCATTCCCTCTTCACGAAATCATATAAATAATTATCAGCATTTAAATTATATAATTATAAAGGTGAACATCGTTTCACAACGATTTAGTGAACATAATATCAAGATATTAACGACCCTAAAGCAAACGGTGGATCGCGTATGCGGTCGCGGGAATATTTAAACTGATCCTCTTTACAGTTCTTCTAAACTTATTTCTATAAGGTTTTATAACTAAATTAACTTGATCAAGGTAATCTTATACAGTACTAAATTACCTAACATTAATTAATCTCTACAATATATACAATCACCGGGTTCTGGTAGGAAATTGTTCACTCTAGTGAGGTTACCCTATCGGAAGGTTGTTGCCAACATTCCCCAGATACCGGTGTAGTCAATTTATTTCTCACAGTACCCTTCACTCCCCTCCCTCTTCTCATTACTCCACACACTTCCTGAAGACTATCCCTAATTCTTCAACAATACAAATATCAACCCTTCATCGTCCCTCAATGTTCTCGGTGTCTCTTTTTCTTCTGCTCTCACTTGGAAAGACCATATTACCAGTCTCGCTAAGGCAGCCTGCCAGAAGCTGGGTGTGCTCAAGCTCCTCAAGGGGTTCTTTACCCCTGCACAGCGACTTGCTCTGTACAGGGGCACAGTGCGTCCTTGTATGGAGTAATGCTCTCATGTGTGGGGAGGATCCTCTCACACCGCACTCCTAGATAATGTAGAAAGGAAAGTGTGGTAAACTATCAACGGAAGTTAAATATTACTAAGCTATAATGAATCAAATAAAATCAATCTAAATGAATACTCTATATCTAAATTGAATTCAATCTGAAACAAGCTAATTTATATCCAAAGGTCTCACATAATAAATGTATATAATTATAGGGTAAGGTTATAAGGGTTAATATTAGCCAGGAATTAACTCACCAATAGTTCCACGTGGCAATGAGGCAAGGGAGAACGCTTTACCCAATATGGCGGTGGACGATGGGGAACGAGACTTCGGTCCCAAGACACGAGTCAAGTTAAAGAAAGAATAAATGATTACATGGGAATGGACATGAATAATATGCTTATCTATCAGTCAGTCATGATGTCGATGAGAGCGTCGTGATGGTGTAGTTGTGTGTATTGCTGTATGTGTATTGTGATTAGAGGCACAAAAGCACGATCAACTGAGGGCGGAAAATTAGATGTTAACTGGTTGGTGTTCGTGAAGGCTCTGGCGTACCTCAAAAGCACACCTTGCTGCCTTGGCAAACCGCCAGGAGCCCAAATTATCGTACCGCATTTAGGTTGCTCTATACGATAAATTATATTAATATATACGATAAATTCATATATACTACATAAGACCATGGCAATATTGCTTAATAGTATATTAGGCCTTTTATAACTTAACCTATTTACAATCTTATAATATACGATCTACTCGTCCTACGTCGTGCTGTAGGAGAGATCGTGACGTCACAGAGACATACAAGATCACAAAAGAGTCATATTCTATCGTATTTATACGATACACTCCCCCCACAAAAAAGACCTGAACCCCACCTTAAACCTAAAGTTGCCCAGAGGCTATCTTCTGACGCCACAAGGCGACAGCGCCAGCAGCAGCGCGTCTGGGACGCGTCCCGGTCCGAGAATGATCACCATCAGTAAGAGGTGAGTCGTTCCTTTGAGAATCCTCGGACCCAGCAATAACAGGTGGAGCCTCAGATTGCAACGCGGAATCGAGCTCCAAAGCGTACAAACGTGCGATAGGACGAACAGTAGTTCCAGTGGCTGTCTTTAATAGCGCCACCCGCTCAACAGAGTCTGCCCCCTTGTAGACCTCCAATACGCGGCCTAATTTCCAGTATAAACGAGGACTATCTTCTTTAATTAAAACAACTTCACCAACTGTAGGTGCCGTTGGTCTACCAGAGGGAGTAACACTCCTTTCCCTCAATGCTAGCAGATATTCACTAATCCACCGTTTCCTAAAATCCTCGATTATCCTGGATATATACTGGTATCTCTTAGACACCGCTACCCCAGAGTACAACGAGGGATCCTCTAACTCTACTATGGATTGGAAATCAGATGGAAACGCAGTCAATGGTTTCCCATATAGCAAGTGAGCTGGCGTTAATGGTAGTGGTTCTTGCAGGTCGGTGTACACGTATGTAAGCGTGCGATCATTCACGACTGCCTCTATCTCTGTGAGGACTGTCGTCAACTCACTCTTCTTTAATAGAGCACGTCCTACAACCGCTCTGAGTCCTGACTTTACTATGCCGACACACCGTTCCCACATTCCACCAAACCAAGGTGCCTTAACTGGAATGAACCTCCATTCGCACTTCTTCCCTCCCAAAAAAGTGATGATAGTAGGATCATTACTCATATCCTTTAGATATTTTGATGCTTGGACATAAGTGGGAGCATTGTCGCTAAGAATGAGTTGAGGGAATGAACGACGGGCACAAAACCGTCTAAACGCCAGCATAAATTCTTCGCTAGACATATTATCACATAGTTCTAGGTGTACCGCTCGAGACGTCGCACAGGTAAACAATAATATATAAACCTTCTCATGCTCCCTCGTCTTCAATGCCCCTGTGTAATCTAATCCTACCGCTTGGAAAGGTTCTACGTGCTTTACACGGCATTCAGGTAGAGGTGGAGCTGGTCCAGTTGCATATGGTTTACCCTTTAGTCTCTGGCATATTACACGCTTTCTCACTACGCGTCGAGCTACTTGTCGAACTCTGGGTATCCACCATGTGAGACGTAAATTGGATATAATATGACATACCCCGTAGTGTTTTACTTCCCTATGTGCACGTATGATCAATAGATCAGTAACGTGATGTCTTGTTGGCATAAGTATAGGTCGGTTTGTGCCGTCTGGTACACCCGACCACTTCAGGCGACCCTCACACCTGATGAGGCCATTGTCTAGGTGCAACCTTAGTTGACGCACTATATTAGGCATTAATGTCTTATTCGAGCTTTTCAAGGATTCTAATTCATTGGAAAAGGTTTCTATTTGAACCCATTTGATCAAAGTTACTTCAGCTGCTTTAAATTCACGAGCATCAATGTTGTGACCCCTGTTGCAGAGTTGGCCCGTTACTTTAAGCTTGAGATTGGATACATATCGCAACACCCAAGCTACAACTCTGACTAGTTTATTATAGTCACCGAATCTTGCCCACTTCATGATAGGACCCGGTGGCTCATTTGGTTGGGCTGTAACTGCCACTGTTTCCAGTGGCAGAAGTCCCTCACCAACAGCATGCCATATCGTCCATTCACTTTCATGGAGCAGCCACTTTGGACCATGCCACCACAATTCGGACTTCATTAACTGGCTAGCCGTTATACCCCTAGTTATGAGATCACTAGGGTTTTCCTTTGTATTTACATAATGATAAGCAACGTCTGGCAAAAGGGCTCTAATCTCATCTACCCTATTCCGCACATAAACTGGCAGAGACTTCTTGCTATGTATCCAGTTGAGTGCGACCTGGCTATCGCACCATACATGAACGATTTCAATATTTAATTCGCTCTCGTATGCTGCGCGTACATGTTGCACCAGACGTGCTAATAGCAGCATGGCAGTCAATTCCATTTTAAGGATAGTTACCTTTTTAACCGGGGCTACCTTGGCCTGGGCTGTAACTAAATGTGCCCCAAATGAAGTAACAACATATATGGCTACCCCGTATGCCGTGGCGCTAGCATCGCAAAACGTGTGTAACGTAACGTCACCGAACGCCGCCACTTTACGAGGTATAGGTTTAGTACATAGGATGGCATATTCATTTAACAACAATGTCCCTTGGTCATTCAGGTCCTCGGGCAAACTGTCATCCCATCCTATTTTACGTCTCCAAACTTCCTGCATTAGAATCCTAGCTCTTATGGTAACAGGTAATGCTAGACCCAAAGGATCAAAAAATTGCGCAACTTTGCTCAACAGACTTCTTTTTGTGTGCGCTCCTGTCTGCTGAGCAAAAGACCTTGTTTGAAAAGTTAGTATGTCATGTTTAGGTTGCCAGATCATCCCCAAATTTCTGGACTTTTCCTGGTTAAGAGATGCCGTACCATCCACCTGTATTGAACTCTGAAGATCTTCACTATTAGTAACCCACTCGCGGAGAAATAGATGTGCATCCGCAAACAATCTGCGTGCTTGCCAGTATGCATATAACAAATCATTTTGACTATCGCTAGTACCCTGCAAATTGTCAATGTATAATCCGCGAGATAGTTTACTTGTGTCCTCATGAGTGTCAGCTAGATGTTTTTTGATTGTGGCATTTAACAAAAACTGCGAGCAAGTGGCCCCAAAGAGTACAACCCGAAAACGGTATATTATGATGGGACTTTCAGAGTCGCTAATGTCGCTGAACCAAAGAAAGCGGGTAACATCTCTATCTTCCTCCTTTAGCTTGACCATCAAGAATGCCTTCTCAATGTCACTGGTATAGGCATACTTCCCCAGCCTAAACCGCAATAGATGTTGGGACAGGTCCGACACCATGGACGGACCTGTCAACAGGCAGTCATTTACACTGGGTTGTTGTCCTTGGTGGGCAGAACAGTCATACACCACCCGTATTGGTGTGGTGACGCTGTCTTTCTTTACCCCATGATGGGCCAGATAGTGAACCCTACCCTTCTTACACGGTTCCCTGACATTGACTCTCTCTATAAAGCCCCTATCCTCATAACTCCGAAATACATCGTCATACGCCTGGCTCGTGCTCGGTTCGTTAGACAATTTCCGCTGCAATGCGCGCAAGCGACCTAATGCCAAACCATAGTTGGTAGGCAGGCTTATCTCACTGTTCTTCCAGGGTAAACTAACTTTATATTGCTTGTCTGAGGCACAGTAGCACACAGACTCGTTAAACCTTTGTAGCGCAACTTCCGAGTCATAATCAGTCTCCATAGGATTAATACCTATGTGATCCAATCTCCACAGTCGTTCCAGGTCGAACTCGGCAGCCATCTTAGGGTCACTAGGTAGGGAATCCTCCCTTCCCAACTCCTCTGCCGCGGTTACATTGACTCTATATATCGAGACCGTGTCGACCAGGACCTTTGACTGTGTAGTATGCACCTTTCCGCTCATGCAGTATCCAAATTTAGTGGGGATTAAAATTACACCACACATCTTTTTAAATCCAGGGTATACTACTTCATAATAATGATCCACACCAAGTAGAACATGCACCTCACTCTGATTTCCCATGGGATCTGACAAGTTAACCCCTTTGCTACGTAATGCGTGTTCCACCTTCTTCACACCCACAGATACATATTCTGGTAGGGTGTCTACTACGATACAAGTCATAAAGTACCGGTTTTTACGATAGAAATATGAAATCTCCGCTATCTCGTAGTCTTGTTTATCAGTAACCCCTGTGAAGCCCTGTAATCGAAGAGTACGATTCGGTGCCCCTACGATTCGAGCCCCTACGATTCGGTGCTTCAATCCCACTAGTATGGACCTCTTTATAAAGGAACGTTGAGATCCTTGATCTAGAAGTACCCGACAAACTTTGTTAATGTCATTACCTTCCATGGGAATCTGTATTGTGGGCAATATAGTGGTGTCTTGCGTGCTACCTAGTGCCACAGTTGTAGTACCCTCATTTTTGACGTCTTTGACTTTATCTGCTGTAGGACACAACTTATCAAAGTGATGTCCTTTGTAGTGGCGACAGGGCCTTAAATATGTAGCAGTACATTGTCCCTGCTTACCATGTTCCCCACTTAGACAACCTACACATAGCTTTAATCTTTTCGCCTGTGCTAGTTTTGTCTCATTTGTTGGGTATTTTATGCAGAAACTCCATTTATGTTTGTTGTTACATAGCTTACATAGAATCTGAGCAGGTTTCTTATACACACCCTCTTTCTTTTCTTTAGTCCCCACTGTCATGCTTATTGTTCCCCTCTTCTCCACATTCGCACTCCCTCCCGACACATACATTCTCCCTTTGTTCAACTGTAGATTATTGATCTCCTTGCTGAACTGAGTTTTGAACTCCCCCAGCTCAAATGATCTTACCTTATCAAGTATTGCCATAGGAAGCTTCTGACGCAAGATAATGACTATCATTTCCTGCGTGGTAAGCCCTAGGGTGTCTAGCGATCGAGTATGGCACTCCATATTTGCCCTGAAGTTTGTCAACTCATCAACCTTATACTGTGGTTCTGCGAGCCCCAACAAGGCAACGACATGGGCCATCTTCAACTGCTCTCTATCCCCGTATGTGGACTCTAATAAGTGTACCGCTTCAAGATAACTATCACCCACTACTGCAAATCCCTCTATTAAATGTAAGGCCTCTCCTTCCATTTGTCCCTTCAGATAGTGAAACTTGCGGACACTATCCAAAGAGGATTCATGAACCGTAGATCGAAATACGTCCCAGAAAGCTAACCACTCGGTTAACTTGCCCCCAAATGTAGGAAGATTGAGCTTTGGGAGGTGTACAGTATGTTTTGGGTCAGCCCTTCTATGGGCCTCATCATCGCCTCCCTTCTTACTTGCGACAGCACGCTGTAATAGATACTTCGCTCTAAAGACAGATTCGTCATAGAGGGCGCGATTATCACACTCTGTAACTATCTCTTCCTCCTCTGTCATGTCAGCCACAATCACCTCACTCAGAGCCGTAATACGACCGTGGGTAACCTGGACGTTTTCTAATCTAGCCTCCAATTCCTCTAGTTCAGCAGTAGTGATGAAAGTGTTGACGTCCACAATTAGCCTATTTATTACTCCCCGAAGTCCCGCCCTTTGATTTTTAGGGGCTTTGATCAGCACCCCACTAGACGGTGTCTCTTTACCGTTTTTATCCATTTTGCTTGCGAGCCTATAGGCTATGTATCTAAATATTACGTTACAAAAACAACGGCCAAATAATAGGCTACTTAACACCTTACGAGCGGCCTATGCGGTTTATTATATGTACCGCACAGCGGGGTGTTTTTAGCCAAAATAGGGCTGTTTACGTGATCATTTTCATGCCTAAATAAGACCCAGAACGTAAAACAAGTACCTATCCCTGAAAGGGCATAAACAGAGCTTTCGAATGACACCATAACGATCCTTGTATGATGGATAGTTTTCTTGCAATAACCGTGCAACGCGAGTGCAAAAAGCAGGTAATTCGGTACTTTCGGTACATAATTGAGTATGTAGCGAGTGAGAGAGGGAGGAGGGAGCTGAGATTTGTGTCAGTAGGTTCGCCGCGGTGGTCTGGAGCAGTCATACGCTCGCTAGTCTCCTGCCACCACTTGTCTCTCTCTCTCAGCCACATTACGTGCTGAAATTGCCACTCGACCTATGTCGAGCGCCGCCACATAGTCCAGCTTTTTTTAACTCGACTTATGTTGCTCGCCGCTAATTAAGGGTTAAGAGACGCCAACCGGCGGACTTCTATGTTATGGAGAAAAAATAGTACACTAAATAGCAATACCTACTAATGGATCATATTGAACAAGAAAAAATGTTAGGTCAGGTCATATGTCACAGGAAGTCTGAAACGGAAAAGAAAATTATTGGGGAAAGACGATGGGTGGGATGCAGAACTTGGGCAGGTGCAACGATGTGACCCTGCATTCCGGCTCTAACCATCGCTTGGCTAGCCTTGCCAGTTTACCACAGAGTTGTTCCTGCATCCTGTTATATGTCCCCTTGTTCATTGCCTTAAAATCCCTTACTGGTAGCTAATTCCCGGGTCTGGGCACCAATGTGGTAAACTATCAATGGAAGTTAAATATTACTAAGCTATAATGAATCAAATAAAATTAATCTAAATGAATACTCTATATCTAAATTGAATTCAATCTGAAACAAGCTAATTTATATCCAAAGGTCTCACATAATAAATGTATATAATTATAGGGTAAGGTTATAAGGGTTAATATTAGCCAGGAATTAACTCACCAATAGTTCCACGTGGCAATGAGGCAAGGGAGAACGCTTTACCCAATATGGCGGTGGACGATGGGGAACGAGACTTCGGTCCCAAGACACGAGTCAAGTTAAAGAAAGAATAAATGATTACATGGGAATGGACATGAATAATATGCTTATCTATCAGTCAGTCATGATGTCGATGAGAGCGTCGTGATGGTGTAGTTGTGTGTATTGCTGTATGTGTATTGTGATTAGAGGCACAAAAGCACGATCAACTGAGGGCGGAAAATTAGATGTTAACTGGTTGGTGTTCGTGAAGGCTCTGGCGTACCTCAAAAGCACACCTTGCTGCCTTGGCAAACTGCCAGGAGCCCAAATTATCGTACCGCATTTAGGTTGCTCTATACGATAAATTATATTAATATATACGATAAATTCATATATACTACATAAGACCATGGCAATATTGCTTAATAGCATATTAGGCCTTTTATAACTTAACCTATTTACAATCTTATAATATACGATCTACTCGTCCTACGTCGTGCTGTAGGAGAGATCGTGACGTCACAGAGACATACAAGATCACAAAAGAGTCATATTCTATCGTATTTATACGATAGAAAGCTTTTCGTATCATTAACTCCCGTCCACTCACCAATTCTCTGCAATCTCTCTCTCTCTTCGCCGCAATGTTGCATCTCTCTCACTATTCTATCGCTACTACAATAATCAATGTTCCTCGGAGCTTTCCCAGTGTATACCACCTCCTCTACGTAGGGTACGTAGCACCCGCCTTGCAACACAATCTCACCCCTACTCTGTGCAACTCTCCAACCCAAGAGTGAAACGCTATTCTGTCTATCTTCTATTCAACTGCTGAGCTCTGGAACTCTCTCCCAGAATCAGTCTTTCCCTTTCCTATGACTTAAATTGCTTCAAACTCCGTGTGTCCAGGCATTTTAGCTCGAATGTCCCTTGATTTCAGCCCTGTCACTCTTTGAAATCTGGGGGAGGCACTCGCTGCAGGCAGTTATGCCTTTTGTCTCCCTCATTCACATAGAAAAAATACAAAACATGCTGGACATATCTCTTCCTTAAACAGTTTGGTATTCTCCCTTTCCTCCATACCCTCCAGGTCAAACCTACTTAGTCGTCTTTTTACTGCTTTCTTGAACTCTTCCCCGATCTCCTCCTCCTGCAACCTCTCCACCCTCTTCACCACTCCACCTTCCTCTTGCCTCCCTCCAGCTCTCCTCACCCACTTCTTTTGTATCCTAATGTTAGCTACTATTACATAATGGTCCGATAGACCCCCCCCCCCAATCCCCCCCACAATTCCCCTATACACCCTAGCATCCAGCACAAAATTCTTCATTCGTTCACCCACATATATAATCAATCAGTGCCTTTCGTTCATCCACTGCCCCATCCTTCCTCCTCCACACCACTGTCCATGTGTACCTGTGTGTCATTCTGTGTCGGAAGAAGGTGTTGGCTATGCACAGCCTCCTCCCCACACATACGTCCACAAGTGCACTACCACTCCCATTCACCTCTGATGGTACAACCCACCATCCCACCACTCCGTCAACTTTCCTGTCACCCACCAAGGTTGCATGAACATAAAATATAAAGAGAGAAAAACTATGCCATACAAAAAGCGGGTGCGATCATATTACGACTAATTACATACAGTTTTGGCAACTGATCATCGTGGTAGTGTACTTGTACTGTATCTACAGTAATCTGTGAGCCAGGGAAGCTGAACTGTACTAGTAATAGTTTATTCAAATAATCCATATATACAATAAGTAAATTAAACACCTTCGCTCTACATACCTTCGAGGTGTTGAGCTTGAACCTGCAGCACTTTGAGGTTCGAAGGAGCATCTTCAGCCAACAGCAGACAGTATCGGGGCTCAGAAAATTGCAGAGGACCCCCTTCACCAGATACCAGGCGGGTCGCTGTACAAAAAGAAAATGGAGTGTTAGTAGAGAGAAGGGTGAGGCAATATTCGGGGTAATCCATGCAAACGATAGGCGAATGTTTAACCTTTATTCCGGGGCTCAGAAAACAGGAGAGGACCCCCTTCACCAGACACCAGGTGAGTCGCTGGGGAGGGAGAAAAAGGTGAGGCAATATTCGGGGTAATCCATACAAATCCATACAAACTATAGGGGAATGTTTAACTTTTACCCCAGGGCTAAAACAACTGGAGAGGACTTCCTTCAACAGACACCAGGCGGGTTCCTGTACAGAAAGAACACGTTGTGTTAGTAGAGAGAACGGTGAGGCAATTTTAGGGGTAATTCATATAATACGATAGGCAAATGTTTAACCTTTACTTTATGCCTCATAGAATTGGAGAGGACCCCCTTCACCAGACACCAGGCGGATTGCTGTGAATGGATAGACGTAATTCTTTAACCCTTATTTAGCGGCGAGCAACATAAGTCGAGTTAAATAAAGCTGGACTATGTGGCGGCGCTCGACATAACTCGAGTGGCAATTTCAGCACGTAATGTGGCTGAGAGAGAGAGACAAGTGGTGGCAGGAGACTAGCGAGCGTATGACTGCTCCAGACCACCGCGGCGAACCTACTGACACAAATCTCAGCTCCCTCCTCCCTCTCTCACTCGCTACATACTCAATTATGTACCGAAAGTACCGAATTACCTGCTTTTTGCACTCGCGTTGCACGGTTATTGCAAGAAAACTATCCATCATACAAGGATCGTTATGGTGTCATTCGAAAGCTCTGTTTATGCCCTTTCAGGGATAGGTACTTGTTTTACGTTCTGGGTCTTATTTAGGCATGAAAATGATCACGTAAACAGCCCTATTTTGGCTAAAAACACCCCGCTGTGCGGTACACATAATTAAACCGCATAGGCCGCTCGTAAGGTGTTAATAACGGCTTCCTCTCTACTTTCTTACACACTGTCCCAAATTAATAGATATGGCTGTAGGAATTCATAGAATAGTGAATTTCAGAACGGAAATGCTAAATTGATGACATTATTTGTGGACAGACAATATATCAGACGAGCTTACCCTCGAAAATTCCCGTTTTCTAATGTTACAATGCGCAATCTCGGAGGTGTTTTCACTCTCCCGCAGTGCTTTCTAGTAATAAGATGTCTGCTATATAATTTTTAAGAGCAGCGGGGGTGTTGGCCAGGTTAGGTTAGGGTTTTAGGTTAGAGTAGTAATAACAATATTGTCGTCGGAGGTCCGGAGCAGGCTGGCGAGTTACGTGTCTGTTTACATCCACGAGTATCCTCGCAAGGCGGCATTCACGCTCCCGTTGTGTTTTTGTTTTTATATTTAGTAGCTTGACGTTTCCTACGTCATTTTTTAAGAAAGCGGGGGTCTGAGGGGGGGGGGGGGAAGGGGGTTAGGTCATGTTGTTAGTTTAGGGTAATACTAATAGATAATGTTGGAGGTGGCGGATGAGTCCCATGAGTATTTGCTTACGTCCACCTTGCTAGGCGGCGGTCGCATACGTCGGAGGAGGAGCCGTTCTTGAAAGCAATTTCCGGGATAGAAAACGGGGTATTAGTAGAGAGAAAGGTGAGGTAATATTCGGGGTAATCAGTACAAATCCATACTAACTGTAGGCGAATGTTTAACTTTTACCCAGGGGCTCAGATAATTGGAGAGTACCCCCTTCACCAAATACCAGGTGAGTCTCTCTACAAAGAGAAATGGGGAGTTAGTAGGGAGAAAAGTGTGACAATTTTAGGGGAAATTAAAACAAATGATAAGCGAATGTTAAACCTTTATTTTTAGGCCTCAGAGAATTGGAGAGTACCCCCTTCACCAGACACTAGGTGGGTCGCTGTGGAGGGAGAGAAAAGATAAGGTTTTATACCCTATAACTTACAAATAACAAGAATAATCTAGCTAATATTTCTACCATTTGGAAAGGGTCAGCCAGGGAGTAAGTGTGGACATTTACAGCCCATTTGCTCTCGCCAATTTTGAGTTATAGGGGTTAGGGTTTAAGATTTCTGGACTCCTAATTTGGAGCGGGGTATTAGTAGGAAGAAAGATGTGACAATTTTAGGGGTAATTCATGACTAACAATGTTGGTATAGAC
This sequence comes from Paralithodes platypus, assembly GCA_032716605.1. NCBI lineage: Eukaryota > Metazoa > Arthropoda > Malacostraca > Decapoda > Lithodidae > Paralithodes > Paralithodes platypus. The sequence goes on from CM064534.1 coordinate 13,651,419, forward strand.
GTTATAGTAACTAGAAAGGGTAAGAATCCCAATGATATGACCTTTGTGGTTCAAGAGGTCAGGTTAGGTAAGGTGGAGGTATTGAGGGCTAAGCCTTTACAACGGCACCTCGTATCTACTTTACGGAGAGGGTTGAGAGGGAAGAAGGGGTGTTGGACAGAGAGGAAGCTGTGGGAGTGGCTTTATTGTGTGTGTTATTAGTGTCTATTAGCCTTTGCAACGGCACTTCGTATCTACTTTTCGAAAAGTGTTGAGAGGGGAGAAGGGGTGTTGGAGAGAGAGGAAGCTGTTGGACTGGCTTTGATGTGTGTGTTATATACTTTTCTGTATACAGTAGGTCAGGTGAAGGTATTGATGGATAAGCCTTTACAACGGCACCTCGTATCTACTTTTCGAAGTGTTGAGAGAGGAGAGAGAGAGGAATATGTTGGAGTGGATTTGTTGCGTGTGTTATTAGTATGTATAGGTCAGGTGAAGGAATAGAGGGATAAGCCTTTACAACGGCACCTAGTAATTACTTTACGAAGAGGGTTGAGAGGGAAAAGTGGTGTTGGAGAGAGAGAGAGAGAGAGAGAGAGAGAGAGAGAGAGAGAGAGAGAGAGAGAGAGAGAGGAAGCAGTTGGAGGGGCTTTGTTGTGTGTGTTATTAGTCTGTATACGTTTGTCGAGGTGTCCGTTCCAGCTGACCCGTTCACACAGCGAAACCGAATCACCTGGGGTTCCGAAACCTCAAAGTGGGTAATGTCTCGTTTGTCGGCATTGTTGTGAGTTAGTGCGGGACCCCAGTAATCGGCCAACCATGGGCGATGATAGTTTGATTATGACCGTTCAATATAATGAGCCAATCTACGACAAAACCCATCTTAATTAAGGGGAGGATTTAAGTGTGTTCCCTAGACCTCTATCAAACTTAAAATAACACCCCCCTAGACCCCTTTCAAGATAAATTTGAACTTTATTCGGTAGAAAGTTATTCTGGCCGAAGGCCGCTTCCTCTTAAATTAGACTTGCTATCGCTCGCCAGGAAAAAAACGACACCTAAATGGCACAACAGGTCTTAAAATTGACAGAAATGGGGCGAAAGTTCTTAAAATCGCCAAACTAATCTCAAAAGCAGTGGGGCTAAACATGAGGGAGAAAGAGGTCCAGAAAAAATCCCTCAAGTGGACCAGAGACTTTATAAGATCGTTGTGGCAGGGAATAGCTGGTGAATTAGGGGTTGAGGAAGGTAAGTTGATGAAGTGTATTTACTATATTTACAATATGACATGTACAGTTGCCCACATAAGTTCCGTTCCTCGTCGTGATCTTATGTATGTAGATAAAATTAGTATGAAGACATTGCGAGCATGGTTTCTTTTAATTACTAGTTGACTAGTCGGATAAGAAACTACACTCGTATTTCAAGCATGTGCATTATATTTCCATGTATAAGATCACGAAGAAGAACAGAACTTTTATGGGCAACTGTACATTTACGTATATAGAACTGTGTCCATTGTAGGATATTAGTCAGTACCTGGAGCTAGTGTTATGTCCACGTTTATAATTTTAGTCTTGGCAACAAGAAACACGTTCCGAAGCATTCCAGCATGCACAACTAATGTTTAAAACACCCAACGAGCGGCCTAGGCGGTAAATAATATGTAGCCACCAAAGGGGTGTTTTTACCCAAAATAGGGCTGTTTACGTGATAATTTTCATGCCTAAATAAGACCCAGAGCGTAAAACAAGTATCTGTCCCTGAAAGGGCATAAACAGAGCTTTCCAATGACACCCCAACGATCCTTGTATGACCGCTAGTTTTCTTGCAACAATCGGGCAACACGAGTGCAAAAACCATGTAATTCGGTACTTTCCCCACACAATTCACTATGTAGCGAGTGTGAGAGGCTGGAGGAGGGTGGGATTCATGTCAGTTGGTCCACCGCGGTGGTTTGGAGCAGTCATACGCTCGCTACTCTCCTGCCACCACTTGTCTCTCTCTCTCAGCAACATTACGTGCTGAAAATGCCACACGACTTATGTTGTGAACCGCCACATAGTCCAAATTTCTTTCACTCGACATTTGCTGCGCGCCGCCAAAGAAGGGTTAACTTCTTCTGTACTGGCGACGTCGTCTTCACTATACTTTGGCAACTAATAGACGATTGTATTCAGCTTAGGAAGGACGTCTATTCACTATAAAGCTACTGATTATACTAATTAATCCTTTTAGCTACCATATATTCTTCCTAAGTTTCATAAAATCATATAATGTAGGTGAAATCAAATAAATAAGACGTCGCCGGTAAAGAAGACGTTAAGGATAGGTTCTGATAGGTTCAGGCTACATAATCCACTTTTGTTGTCCCGCGACGAAAATATGTATATATATAAGATATTATTGTGGGAGGGACTGGAGTTCCTTTAATTAAAGGGGTTCCAGGCCTGACGCTATTCTTGACTTACAGTGTGCTGGCTTAATAATCTAAAAGTGTTGATGGCCTCTGAAGTCCTATTTTAACTAATATAGTATCTAATCAATCTGATATCAGTAAAACCGAGTCCGTCCCATTTACAATAACAATAAATAAAATCGGTTTCACAGAAAAACTAAAGTAATCACGGTAATGTAAGGGGTAACTATTCTTTGATTTTAAAGTTGTAGCCCTGTTAAATTGCTACTTAAATTATTGATAAATATTCATAGTATAAGCGAATGAAAGAATAGTTTTAAGGGGTAAAATATATACCTTGATTAATGCCACATGTATTATCTGTTGGGATCAGTTTTAATCTAATTCCTTTTCGACTTGGAATATATTCTGTTACCCGTGCAAAGCCACCTTTCTTTTCTCTGAGAAACTCCTTCCAATAACTTGTGTGAGAGTTGTCAGAAGGGGATCACAACACGCACATTGTTCATACCTTTTATTGCCAACTCGGGTCTCACTGTTCTGTCTATATATATATATATATACATATATATATATATATATATATATATATATATATATATATATATATAAGGTAATCTCACTCACATAGAACAAAAAAAAATCTAAGACATTCTACATTAACTCTAATTCCTGATACCACTATAAATGCCCTGGATGTTATCAGTATCAATTTGTCAAACGAACACTTCAGGAAAAATCGCTTATGGTAATCATACATATACCACAACACGCTTTTCACTACTCACCCGGAACTATACCCTGTTCCAAATAAGTAGGCCACAAATCCTGAACCCAAACCTCTGTAACTCAAAAAGGGCTAGACCAAATGGGCTGTAAATGTTTACACCTATTCCCTGGCTGACCCTTCACAAATAATAGAAAAGTTAGCTCGCTTACCACAGCCGTTTGTGAGTTATTGAGGTTAACGTGCAAGAGTTTTGGACTACCTATTTGGAACAAGGTATAGCCAGGAAACTATTGTTTTTTTTTGTATGTGATTGAGGGAGGCAAAAGGCAGAACTGCCTATAGCGAGTGCCTCCCCCATAGTTAAAAGAGTGACAGGGCCAAAATCAAGGGACGTTCGAGCCAAAATGGGATACATGTCTAGCACTTGGGAAAATATAACCGAAACTACCACTAATTTTCCCATGGTTTTTCTTTTTTGGATTTAGGTAGTATGCATCATTATACAGTAGTTGAAATTAGTTAAAATCCTGGACAATGTTATTTCTTTCATTAACCAACGATCTTAAAACACTCAGATGTACGTCATTTACAGAGTAAATATACAATTTGTTTTGCCTTTGGATAAAGGATGGGTTGAGTGGGGCTTCCCCCCCCCCCCCATGACTTATTGAAATCAGCATTTATTTTAACAGTAAGGGGCTTAATAAGAGTTTCACTGCCGTCAATAGGGAGAATTATAGGGAGAGTTTTGTGTGTTTACAGTACTTTATATAGTGCACATAAAATGTATCTCCGGAGGTTGAAACACATTTTAATATAATATTTGCAACATCCTTATTCTATACTAGCCTTCAAATATTGAGAAATAATTAGTGGTAGTTTCTGTAATAAGTACCAGCACTTGTCTCTACTTCAGGTTCATTGTTATTGTTATTCACTGTTAACATTGTATTAGGGGTATTACAGGTAATGTACAACAACACACACGAGCTAAGTAAACGAAACAATACGCTGCCACACTCGCTAAAACCCATTATTATGTAAACATTAATCTGGAACAACACTCAAAATAACAGGACTCGGTAACGATCACACATGCACACATCTCTCTCTCTCTCTCCCATATATAATGCAATCACACACATAAATAATACAAAAAAGAAAAAAAAAACACACACGCTGACCAACACATAGCAAGCACAAATTGTTGTGATATTTTGGTGTTATTTGTAGCAGTTTTCATCAGTGTGGAGTGGAGATGTAGGCTCCATAATAACTCCGGAACCCAGCCAACCATCCCACACACTAACTTCACAACACTTTTTTTTTTTTTTTTTTTTTTTTATGGAAGGGCCCACCCCTTTCCCATTCTTAAGTAAGCCATTTTAGATTTACAGAAGACCGACGATTACTTTCTTTACTGCATGTCCACAAACATTTTAGTAATGTAAGCATGTTTCATTCTATTTATTTTTTTATTTTGTTATTCAAGTGACAATTACAAAGTGGTGTACAATCTATCTTATCCTATTTCCCTTATAGATTATCTTATTTTACCGGAACCTCCCTACATTCAACCTAGATGTCCCCCAATTCGGCCCTCCGCCACGGCCATTTCAAAGTCCAAGTCTCTCACTCTTGTCCTCTGTAGCGGGGAGGACCCCTGAGACACAAGAGTGCAGACCTGAGAAGAGAGAGAGAGAGCCGGCATCTCATCCAATACTGCCACATTATTTTGTATTTTAAAGTATCTATCTATCTATCAATCTATGTATCTATCTGTCTATCTATCTATCTATCTATATGTCTATCTATATCTATATATCTATCTATCTGTCTATCTATCCATATCTATACATTTCTCCATCTATCTATCTATCTATCTGTATATCTATGCATGAATATGTAACTATCTATCTATCTATCTATTATCCATCTATATATCTATCTATATATCCATGTCTATGTAACTATCTCTATTTGTCCTTTGTGCCTCACTTACACTGAGAGTAATCCAGCTCGCTCTCTCAAACACCTCCTGAGCCTCCTATCTACTTCACTACACTAAACATGCACACCACACTTCCTTCTTCCACAACAAAAGTTGTCATAATGATGATGAACTTTAGCCCAGCAACGGAGCCCCCAGGGCGGGGGGGGGGGGGGGGGGGGAATTAATTCCCCAGCCTGCCTGACCTTCCCCTGACGACCCCTCTAAATGCTCTGGACAGCAGCCTGTTACTCTTACTATCAACTTCTGCAACATTCGCGGCCTTTCCTATAATTTCCTCTATGTTGAACACCACCTCTCCTCCTACAAACCTGATTTTCTTTTCCTCATTGAAACTTAGGTGTCTGAAGCAACTGCCAGCAGCCCCTTCTCTGTATCCTTCTACTTTCTCTATCCTAGTTTAAAAAACAAAGGCAGATGTTGTGCACACGTGCACAACAAACTCACTCACTCTCGTGTTTCCGATTTCGACTCCTCTGAATTCTCAACTTTATGGCTCAAACTATCCTGTCATTCTCATACTAAATATGTTTGTGCTGCCTATCTTTCCCCTATCTCTACCGACTTTCCCAAATTCTTTGACAATCTCAACTATAAAGTGAAACACATTCTATCCATTTCTCCTTTCTCAGAAATCTCCATATTAGGAGATTTCAACATTCAATACTGCCAATGGCTCTCCTCACAAACTACTGACCAACCTGGTAAACAAGCCTACATCTTTTCCATCCTAATTGACCTAGAGCAGTTGGTTCAGGAACCCACCCGTATCACGGATCGCTTCGGAGATCGGCCCAACATTCTTGACTTATTTCTAACTTCTAACCCTTCTTCTTATACTGTCGATCTTTTCTCTCCTTTGGGCTCCTCCGACCATAAACTTATCTCTGTCACCTGTCCTATCTCTCCAGTACGTCCAACCGATCCTCCCAGCCGGTGACGCTTGTGGCACTTGGGCGGTGCCGACTGGGAGGCTCTCCGGCAGTACTTCTTTGATTTCCCATGGAATTATTTTTGCTTTCGTGGCCAGGGACCCTCGGAGAGTGCTGAACGCATTACCGAGGTAATCCTATCGGGCATCGAGGCATAGATTCCATTTTCTTTCTATCAGTCTAATGCAAAAAAATCTTGGTTTACTCACGCTTGTTCTACTGCTGTCCGCAATAAGGAGGAAGCATTCAAACGGTATCGATGCCTTAAAAGTCAAGAATCTCATTCTTCCTATGGTTTTGCCCGGAATCAAGCCACATCTGTCCTTTGACTTGCCAAACACTCTTTCATCAATAATAAATGCACTGAACTATCCAAATCTAGCACTTCCCAAACTTTCTGGCATCTAGCCAAAAACCTCTCCAACAATTTTCCTTCCTCGTCTTTCCCACCCTTATGGCACAACCATCACTTCTTCCTCTGACAAAGCTGAACTTCCTGAAACTTTCACTAGAAACTCCACCTTGGATGATTCCAGTGCTATTCCTCCCTCTCCACCCCCCTCTCTCCTACTTATGCCTAATATCCTAATCTCTTCTAAAGATGTACTGTCTACCCTCTCTGGGCTTAATACAAAGAAGGCGCATGGTCCGGACGGTGTTCCCCCTGTTGTACTAAGAAACTGTGCTTCCGAGCTGACTCCCTGCTTAGGCAAAATCTTTCGTCTCTGTCTCTCCTCTAACGTTTTCCCTTCTTGCTGGAAGTTTGCTCTCATTCAACCTCACCCCAAAGAAGGGTGACCGCTCTCAACCCTCCAACTATCGTCCAATTGCTCTCATCTCTTGTATCTCTAAAGTTTTTGAAACTATTCTTACTTCCAAATGTCTTACTCATTTCTCTTCTCATAATCTACTTTCAGATCGCCAGTATGGTTTCCTTAAGGGTCGCTCTTCCGGTGATCTTCTTGCATATCTTACTAACTCTAAGTCATCCACCTTTCGGGACTTCAGTGAGACCTTTTCTATTGCGCTAGACATATTGAAGGCCTTCGATAGAGTCTGGCACAAATCTTTAATTCTTAAACTACGCTCCTTTGGTTTCTATTCCTCCATCTGTGCCTTTGTCTCTAATTTCCATTCTGGCCGTTCCATAGCTGCGGTTGTGGACAGCCATCGTTCACTTCCTCATTCTATCAACTCCGGTGTTCCTGAGGGTTCTGTCCTATTTCCAATTAACTTTCTAATTTTCATAAATGATCTTCTCGACTAAACCTCCAGTCCTATTACTTCATACGCAGGCAACTCTACCTTACACTACTCAATTAGTTTTCCAGAATGCCCCAGCAAACAATCTCTAAAAAAACCCATACTGAAACCATACAACACTAATCTTCTGATCTGGCTACCATTTCCAATTGGGGCAGAGAAAACCTTGTTGCCTTTAATGCATCCAAAACCCAATTTCTCCATCTATCTACCCACCGTGAACTCCCAGAGGACTATCCCGTATACTTCAACAATACAAATATCAACCCTTCATCTTCTCTCAGTATTCTCGGTGTCTCTTTCTCATCTGACCTCTCTTGGAAGGACCATATTACCAGTCTTGCTAAGGCAGCCTTCCAGAATCTGGGAATGCTCAACCGCCTCAAGGGGTTCTTTACCCCTGCACAGCTTCTTGCTCTCTACAGGGGCACAGTACGTCCTTGAATTGATTATTGTGCACATGGGTGGGGAATTTCCTCTCACACAGCACTTCTAGACAGTAGAAAGGAGAGCCTTTTGTATCATTAACTCCCGTCCACTCACCGACTCTCTTCAATCTCTCTCTCTCTTCGCCGAAATGTTGCATCTCTCTCGCTATGCTATCGCTACTACAATAATCAGTGTTCCTCAGAGGTCTCCTAGTGTATGCCACCTCCTCTATGTAGAGTAGGTAGTACCTGTCTTGCAACACAATCCCACCCCTACTCTGTGCAACTCTCCAACCCAAGAGTGAATCCTGGTGGATCACATATATGTTTTCATTAATTTCATTGGAGGTGTTTGGTGTTGTGGTGAAGTTAATAAAAAATAGATTCAATTCAACAGCTGAGCTTTGGAACTCTCTCCATGAATCCATCTTTTCCTCATCCTATGACTTAATTTGCTTCAGACTCCGTGTGTCTAGGCATTTTGGGTCGACGGTTCCTTGATTTTGGCCCTGTCATTCTTTCAACTCTGGGGGAGGCACTCGTCAAAGGCAATTTTGCCTTTTGTCTCCCTCATCCACATAGAAAACAATATCTATCTATCTATCTATCTATATACAGACACCCTGGACCCAAAGTTTGTCTATCGTAACACACCAAAGAGTAGGATGAGCAAGACTGTGCCTTTGTGGATCTCATGGAAGGAAAGAAATGTTGGAGGAGCCGAACAAATCTTTACCCCTGGCTCAATGTTTTCCAACCAGTGGCCCACTTACGATGTTTTCTTCTTCCCATCCTCTCAGTATCCTAGATGTGTTGCAGTTCTCTCGCCTCCTACGAGTCTGTGTATCATTGTATACCACGATATTATAAATGTTCGGAGTGTGCCCTTATACCTGTTAGGATGAATTATTGTATAAATGTGTGAGGTGTGTTATGTTCATCGTTGTCAGCTTATGTATGAGAGTAAACTTAATTAGTAGGCCATATGTATGATTTGTGAGTGTGGTTCCTCTTAATTATCAGTTGACTAATCAGATAAGTTAACCACTGCCTAAGAAAATACATTTGTAATTCAATCATGCGCATTACATTTTCATGTACTATTGTGGACAAACGTCCTGAGACACCTGCCTGCTAGAGAATCGCAAATTGTTTTGGCAACACTGTTACCCCACCACCCCCATTCCTTCCCCGCTTATCCACCCTCTCTCAGCTAAGCCCCTCCTTCCCTCTCTATACTTCTTTCTTGTTTCACGTCTGCGAGCCCCTTCCCTTGATCACTTTCCACCACTATAACCAAGGTCAAGATACACAGTGTATTTTGACCTTGACTATAACCACACAATGACGATTATCTCCTTTCTTTCTTTCTAATACTCCATCTCTCATCGACTCGTTGAATGTGTATAAAGGTTTTCCGATTATTCTTCCATCTATTCGCTCTAAGTAAGCGAGAAGTCATGACCTCTAACCTCCGTAACTCAAAATCAACGAATAATCGAGCTAATATTTATACCAATGGGAAGAGTTAGTCAGGGAATTAATGTGGAAATATACAACCAATTTGCTCCAGTCCGTTTTGAGTTACAGAAGACAGGTCATGATGTTTCGCCTACTTACAGGAAATAGACTATAGCACGGCTTTCACACATATACTTCTGAACTCTTTCCCATGTGATTATCATTATAATATGATACAGTGCAGTTATTATTATTTGAAGTTATAGTTTATTTGATGTTTACAAATATATGAACGTGCACTTAAATATAACACATAATCATTGAAAGTACCGGTAATATCTCAAAAATGACAACATAACCAATGTGACTTCATGTGATCATAATAACTAAGGTAGGTGATGGCGTGAATGAAAGCAAATGTGTATGAAATGCTAGTAAATATAGGAGTATATAGATGAAACAGATTATACTTGTCAATTTATTAATGTTATTTTATCTCTAATTATGTTAATACACTTGCGAAAATGTTTACATAACTTTAGCTACTTCACTCATGATCAATATATATAAATATGTTTTATATAATTTTATATTTTACATAAGAATACATAAACTTAAAAATAATAAACTTTCATGTATCATGTTCCTTTACATGAAGTTACAAAACAAATACAAATATAATACAAACATCTTCCTAGTAGTGAGTCCAGTAGCCTTCACGAAGGATAACCTCCTGTAGTCGGCTGGGCATGGAAGATACCAGGTTGTAGATGAGGTGTGGTTTACCTCGGAGCACCTCCCAGGCCCGTTGAGTGTGCTGCAGAAGCTGCTGCCGGGTCCGTTCCATCTCGGGCTCCCAGCTGTTCACCATGTTGCCCCACACAGACTCAATGGGGTTTAAGTCTGGTGCCTTACTCGGCCAGTCCAGCAGCTCAACCTCAGCACGATGTTCTTCAAACCACGTTCGCACGATCCTGGCAGTGTGGACTGGACAACGGTCCTGGGTGAAAATAAGTCAACATAAATATTGGAATGCTGGTAGGCTATCTTAAATGATACTAGGAAATGTTGCAATAACATTAAAATTCCTCCATCAACGAAGTTGGAAGGATGTTATATTTCTGCCCCCATTGGTTTGTTTGTCTATAAACAAGGCATCTCACAATGTAAATAACTAACGTTTATGAAATATGGTGGGCACATTGATAATTATGCGGCAAGGAAGGAGTTATTATTATCTACCAGGCAATCGGTACAGTGCATACCTCAGCCAGCAAAAGTGGAGGTATTCCCAGGACTTATTCGAAGTGTATATAATTAAAATACAAATAGGTAAATATTGTAGTCGGTACACTATCCAACCATAGTTATAGTTATCGATAATAGTTTAGCATTCACTTTTAATTTTGGAAATGTTTATGAAATCGGGTAGTTTCGTTCGTGGCCACCTCTTCGAAGATCATGGCGTCCGGCAATATATAGATAGGTTTCATTATATAAGCTACCGTACGCCATCACCACTAAGGAAATCTTAATAGTTAAATTACAGGACATGCACAAATGTCAAATACAGTAATGTTACTATTTAAGCTATTTTTGTGTTGTTTGCTTTGTTATATTCTTTGTGTTTATATAAATTATGATTTATGTAATTAGTAATATCGATTCATACCTGCATAAACACTATTTTTTTCAGGATATGGTAGGGAGTATGCCCGTACTGTTGGGAGGATCACCTCATTTAGGATTTCTATATACTGGTCAGCAGTAAATCGTCCATTGATCTCCACCAACTCCCCCATGCAGTTTAAGTTTACCCAGCCCCAAACGTTGGCCGTCACGTGACCACTCCTCGCTTCTTGGTAGACGTGATGCGGGTCATAGCGGCTATTATCAGGCCTCCAACAATGCAGCTTTCCGTGATATGTTGACTGAAACGTTTTCTCGTCGGAGAATATCACGCGTCCCCAGTAATCCAAATCATTATCCACGTGCTCCCTTGCAAACTGCAGACGCCCTTCTCGATGTCGCTCTTGTAGCATCTCCTTCACAGCTGGGACCCTACAAAAGTAATGAAATATCATAAGGGTAGTAAGCCTCGATGGACATATATTTATTTTTCTGTTAATACAATGTTAAATGATGAGTACAAAAACAATTAAGTAAACCGAAATCATGTTCCCTCAAAACATCTTATCTAGACAATGATAAATGTGTATGATACTTTATGTGAATGATTTTCAGATTCGTTTTGATGACACCAAAGCAATAAAACGTCCTGTTCTTGCACTCAACTAGCAAGTGTACGGTCGCTTACCAACAATCACGTTACAATATGAACTAGGGTATATCTGTATATAACATAATGAGGAACCTAATATGTCATACAATTTGATACAAATATATTGTATCACACGTCCCCACTACGAGAGTTTTGCTCGTACTGCAAAATAACAATAGCAATGGAGCCCTAAACATTATATATTGAAAATTGAATCCAGAATACACTTTCAACATGCGTCATGAACCTCAGTGGGTTAGACTTACGTAATAACAAATGAGTTGTTTTTAACCCGTTCAGTACCAGAGACGTCCTTTTAACTTTATTCTGGCTACTATTTAGACGATTTTATTCAGTGTAAGTAGAACCTCTAGTAATAATAAGACTTTAATATATCTAAACCAACCCTTTTAATTGCCACAGATCCTTCCTAAGCTGCATAATATCGTCAAAATATAGCTAAAATAAATGATAGCACACGTCGCTGGTACTCAAACGGTTAATGCAAAGCACTTTTAGTGACGATCAATTTCCTGCATTAGATTTAGTATGCAAATTAAATTATATTTGTTGACGATATTATGATTCCCATCAATATATTATTCACCTTTATAATGCTGGTGATGCCATTTTCATTTAATTATGGTTCTCATTAGGTCATGTTATTCATTTTAGGACGAACTTCTATTCTACCAAGAATCTAAATAAACGATTGTAATACCACAGATGGTTCCTCAGCTGAATTTAGACATTTAAATATAAATTAAAGCCAACCAAAAATACATTACCCGCTCTGAAAGGTATAAGTAAATGTTGATATTACCTGTGGTGGATGCCAGCCACATGGAATCGACGTCTGACTGTTCTGGCGGCAACATCAAGCTGGAGCCGTTCCTTAGTGGCCCGAGAGTTTGAAAATGGTTGTTCCCGAATGTCCGCTTGGATCCTTTGGTCTTCTTCTCTGGTCGTTTCTCGAGGCCGGCCTGATCTTGGGAGATCTTTTAAACTCCCAGTTGTCGCCCACCGGATGCGCCAGCGCGAGACGGTGGACCTGCTGACCCCCATCATCCTGGCAGTAACACTGTCACTTTGACCAGCCTCACCCATTCCATCCATCCTAGCGCGATGGGCTATAGTGTCGTGGTGGCCTCCATCCATCTTGCTGCTAGACTTGGATAATATGATGGCACGAAGTAGTGGAGGAATGATTTAACCTAATAATCAAGTTCTGCCGATCCCCTAACTGCACCCTCTACCCTCTACTCCCCTTATAACTCCAAAGCGGTTGTTCGGACAACAATTTTTCAGCTCTCATTCATGGCCGCCAATTTGTCAAGTAACGTTTAACCCTCTACTGACTTGATGTTACACAGTTCATCTTATCAAGTGTTGATAAGACTTATATAATGCATACAATGGTATGGAGGTAACCATTAATGACAAGTGAGGCTAGACAATTTGTGATTATTAATATTATTGATACTATTGATTTAATATGTTCATACATTATTGTTAGTTATTATTCCTATTATGAATGTTATTATTATTGTTATTATTATTATTATTATTATTATTATTAGTAGTAGTAGTAGTAGTATCTATATTATTATTATTATTTTGTTTTTATTATTATTACCTTTAGTCGTATTCTAATAAACGCAACCATATATAATGTATATTCCTTCTGTATATTAAATACAATTGGACCATGGAACCAACTTTATGTGTGCGTCAATGATAATTTTTCAAAATTCTATACACTTGAACAATGGAATATATGCTTACCCCAGATATTAGAATATAATATTTCCTTATATGATCATAACTGATTTGAGATATGAGAATGCAAAAGTATATTTAAGTCTCAATTGTATCTAACTTAGATAACATAAATTGATTATAGTCTCCCATCATCGAAAGGATCAAAAGGTTTATATTGTGTTAGTTCATGTTCATATTTGCCATATTTTACAAACCTATGTAACGTAATACACATTTCACGATATGATATTGATCTATAGAAGTTAAATTTGGAATACATACAAAGCAATACAAAGATTCGACGGGAGTGAACAAATAGGGAACGAAAGGGTTATTTTGTGTTTTTCGTCCCGTGGTTCTACATAGTGATGGAAAGTGATCAAGGGAAGGGGCTCGCAGACGTGAAACAAGAAAGAAGTATAGAGAGGGAAGAAGGGGCTTAGCTGAGAGAGGGTGGATAAGGGGGGAAGGAATGGGGGTGGGGGGCTAACAGTGTTACCAAAACAATTTGCGATTCTCTAGCAGGCAGGTGTCTCAGGACTTTTGTCCACAATAGTACAAGATCATGGAGAGGAAAGGAACTTATGTGGTTAACTGTACATTGAATTACATTTCAATTTCCGTTACCTAGGAAAAGCCATATATATATACAGTATATATATATATATATATATATATATATATATATATATATACTGTATATATATACATACAATATTTACAACACATATATCTATCAATCTCTGTCTGTATGTCTGTCTATCTATCTATGTATTTATTTATCTATACAGAACAGTCACACCCGAGTTGCCAATAGAAGTGACGATAATGTTAAAGTTGTGTCCTCTCTCTGACAACCAATCAAACAGACACAAAGTAGCCCCAGCCAAATCCACAGCATCCCTCCTCACAAGCTGGACAGCCAAATACAGAAATGCCCCACGCCTCACCATTAACCCGTTAAGCACGAGCTATTGGTAGTGCACAGCCTACCGCCGAGCGACGATATTTGGCTTCATTCCCGCCTAACATCGTAATTGTACGATAAATATCGTTATTACTTATTCATATGCTCCTATTTTACGTTTAATATGAATATATTAACATGTAACATCATTAAAACAAGTGGGAATAGTATTTGGGGGGTGAAAAAGACAAATTATTGCTGACCGTCCAGTCATGAAGTGTGAGGCGAACGCGACGTATACCCTCCCTCTACGAAGCCTAGTGGCACACTGAAGCCTCTCTCACACTCTCTCTATCCCCACGTACTTGATAGGCGCAGGACAACACCTTGGAACCGGCTTGGAGATATTGGCGCGGTAAATAAACAGATAAACAAGGGAATAAGAGGAAAAATAGGTGATAATTGAAGGGGGGGGGGGGGGGGGGGAAGGAGGGGGTTTTGACACATTTGGAGGAGTGATAGGAGGCATGGAGGGGAATTGTTTCACTTAATCACATATTCCATTGTTTTTAGAGCTACTGGGTTTTTTTTTTTTTTTTTTTTAGGCCTTGGATCTTAAGAGTGGTACGTCCTGGGATATATAAACACTGGGCTCTTTCTATTGGACTAGGTATGCGGCAACAAGCAACAACGGAAACCGCTAGATCCAACCCTTATCTATAAACCCAGGCAACAAACCACCCTAAACCGTCAAGAGTCCTGCCTGGACAACAAGGTATCCTATGACTCGGTTACAGGGTGCACGCACTATAGACTGCTGATAGTCAAGCAGGCTATATAAAAGATCACACAATTAAGTTGACTTAAAGCTTCAAGGAAAAGATAGACAACGGAATTAAATTGCAGAAACAATTTAATAACAAACTAGAAGAAAGTACATTTAACATTACGTTATTAATACAACTAATCACCCCTGCGTGAAAGAAGGTGAAAGCAAACAGTCCTCAAAACTTCGTACAGGTAGACAAGATGCAGGTTTCTAAACTGCATGCGGCTACTGTAGGATCTGATGCTTAGCAAAGAAAGTAAGTTACGGATTTAGAGAACTCTTAACTCATAAGCAGGAATAAATACAAGTGATAGGCCATACAGTGTATAATGGCATAGGTATAATTAAATAAAGGCAGCAACTCGCAACATAGCCACATACAGGTGTGCTTCTCACTCTTAGTCAGGCAAGCCTGCTCGGACAGAGTCTCTAAGCCACACCCTGACTCACAATGCTCACAAAAACGGTAAACTGTGGCACAATAACAAACATACAGAAATAATAAACCCCTAGCTGTTAATCTGCCAGATGGCAGAGGTCTAGCCGGAAGGATATAGGCTTCGGATACCCGGTCTGAGCCACCTGCTCTAGCCTAGGGACGTTCCCAAGTCTGTGCGCCAAATTACTCTAATTGAAAGGGTGCTCTCTTGAGAGACTCAGATCCCAAGTATCTGACTCTCTCCTATCTATCTATCTATCTATCTATATGCTCAGGGCCAATCCCCATTTTGGGGGTAGCCGACTCAAGACAGAGCAAGAACAGGGAAAACACCAAAACAACATAAAACAAAAAATAAACACAGATAAAAAACACAAACTCACACACATCCAGGTCACCCAGGAGAAGACCCAGAGACCAAGGTTACCAAAGTCGCTCCAGCACTCCCCCGGCCCCTGACCACCCGGAGAGGTTCCGATCTCGGCAGGCAGACATGCAGCGGAGCCAAAGCCACAAGCCCTCCCACCACACTTCCAGGCACACCCTTCATATTAATCGTCCCCCCAGGCCAGGCGCCTGATGGACTATTTTCTAGTCGAACTTGCGCCCGACCCCTTACTCCAAATGACCACGTGTTCACTCAACTATTCACAAGCATTCTCCATTCACTCCTGTCCACCACCACTTCCCCTGCCTGATCTATAGTCATTCCTCTATCATCCAAAGCCTTTCTTACACAGTCTCTCCATCTCAATGGGGGTCTTCCTGCCCTTCTATCTCCCCTTGTACCTGACTCACATATTCTCTTTGTAAGCCTTTCATCTCCCATTCGTTCAACATGACCATACCAGCTCAGCACCCTTCTGTCCACTATGGCTGACAAATGTTCCTGCTGCCCCACTCTCCTACGTATCTCTTCATTCCTCAATCTGTCTCTACGAGTAACTCCACACATACTCCTCAAGCAGCTCATCTCCATCACATCCAGCCCTCTTTTCTCCTTTTTCTTCAGAGCCCATGTCTCAGCCCCATACATCACTGTTGGCACAACAATTCCTTGATACAGTGCACTTTTTACTTTCACTCCGAGATTTCTTGTCTTCCACATACTTCCCATTGCTCCGAAAACCTTCCTTCCTTCACACACTCTCTGTTTTACCTCCACTTCCATACCTCCACTCCTGCTTATCGTTCCTCCTAGATATTTAAAACACTCTACTTGTTCCAATATTTCCCCATCCAGCCTCACATCTAGATTCACCCTATGCTCTCCCCTATTACACACCATTACTTTACTTTTATTGACGTTCACCTTCAGTTTCCTCCTTCCACAAACCACACCAAACTCTTTGACTACCCGCTGCAGTTTCTCATCAGAATCCGCCACCAATGCTGTGTCATCAGCGAACAGCAACTGATTCAACTCCCAATCTCTACCATTCTTTCCTACTAAACCCAATCCTCTTCCCATAGTTCTCCTTTTCACCTCCCTCACCACACCATCCATAAACATATTAAACAGCCATGGTGACATTACACAACCCTGTCGCAAACCTACCTTTACCTCAAACCATTCACTCAACTCACCATTTCCTACTCTCACACATGCTCTGCTCCCTTCATAAAAACTCTTAACTGCTTCTAACAAATGTCCTCCTATTTCATAAATCCTTAACACCTTCCACATTGCTTCACGGTCCACACGATCATACGCTTTTTCCAAGTCCATAAAAGCCCAAAATATCTCCTTATGCTTCTCTAAATACTTCTCGCATAACTGTCTTACTGCAAACATCTGATCCACGCACCCTCTTCCCCTCCTAAAACCGCACTGTCTTCTCCTATTGCAACTTCCGTACACTTTATTATCCTCTCTATCAACACCCTGCCATACAGCTTTCCAACCACTGACAATAAACTAATACCTCTATAACTTGAACACTCCTGCCGATCTCCCTTCCCCTTGTACAACGGCACAATGCATGCACTCTTCCAGTCTATTGGTACCATTGACACAACAAAGCACACATTGAAAAGTCTCACCAACCAATCTATTATCACATCTCCACCCTTCTTTATACACTCCACAGCAATACCATCCAAACCTTCTGCTTTTCCCGCTCTCATTTGTTTCACTGCTTCTTTCACCTCATTTTCCTCAATCCTTTCATTCATTCCCTGCCACCTGGGTGGCCTGGGTAACCTATCTCCATCCCCTCTGCTTCAATCACTGCTTCTCTTCCATCTCTTGTATTTAACAAAGATTCAAAATACTCGGCATATCTTTTCCTCACTTCAACTGGTTCCACTAGTAATTCTCCATTTTCATCTTTCACTGACTCTTCCCTCTTTTGTCCTCCTTTCCTTACTTTATTTACCTCCTTCCAGAACATCATCTTTCGTTCTTCAAAATTCTCACTCAGCCTTTGGCCCCACCTTTCGTTTGCATCTTTTTTCGCTTCTCTAATTTTCCGTTTTGCCCCTCTCCTTTTCTCCTTGTACCTCTCCCATACCTCAACACTACCATCCTGTAAAACCCTCTCAAAACACTGTCTCTTCTCCTCAACTGCCTTTCTCACCGTATCATTCCACCACTCGCTTCCCTTCCTGATACCTCTGCCTCCTACTTTCCTTTTTCCGCATACTACCTCTGCACTTGCTTTCACTCCTTCCTTAAACTGTTGCCATTCAACCTCTACTTCTCTCTCTTCCATCTCTCTCACTTCCATCCACTTTTCATTTAGTCTTTCCTTGTACTCCCTCTCTTTTTCACTCTTCTCTAACTCACTAACT
The DNA here is from genome assembly GCA_032716605.1 of Paralithodes platypus. NCBI lineage: Eukaryota > Metazoa > Arthropoda > Malacostraca > Decapoda > Lithodidae > Paralithodes > Paralithodes platypus. The sequence continues at coordinate 13,669,652 of CM064534.1, forward strand.
TTTATTACCTCTCTTACTTCACGCTTGTCTCTTATTCTCCTGTAACTCTTAACTCTTAGCTTTCCCTCCACCAGGTAATGATCTGACATACCCTCCGCCTCACCTCTCATCACATTCACATCCAGCAGTCTACACAATCTTTCCCTTGTCACCAGCACATAATCCATCAATGCCCTCTCTACAATCTCTCCCCTCACAAGTCTATGCCAGGTGTACTTGTGTATACGCCTTTTTTTGAAGAACGTATTACCTACACTCAATCTACACTCTTCACATACATTTTTCAGTCTTTCTCCACTCTCGTTTACACCCTCCACACCAAAACTACCGATGACTCCCTCAACAGGCTCATTTCCTACCCTAGCATTTAGGTCCCCTAAAACTATAACATTTTCATTTTCATCAAACCCTTGTAGACAATCTCTCAAATCCTCCCAGAAACCCTCTACCTCGTCTAACTCTCTTTCACTTCCTGGTCCATACGCACTTACAAAAACCCACCTTTCACCCTTAAACCGCATTCTCACCCACATTAGCCTTGATGACACCTCTTTCCACTCTTTTATAAACTCTCTCAACTCCTCCTTCACAATAATAGCCACTCCTTCTTTCCCCCTGACTCCCTCGTCTACTCCAGACTTTCTACCTATCACGTTTCCAAAACCCACTTCTCCCTCTCCTTTCATCTTTGTTTCATTCAGTGCAAGGACATCATACATCCTTCTTTCAAATAACCTTCCAATATCCTCTCGCTTCTCATTCGTACTACATCCACGCACATTCAAAGCTCCTATTCTTAGGGTCCGGGACCACGAACGCGTTCCCTCGCCCCTATCTCTGTCTCGTTTTTTTGGTAGATTTATTTAAGGGGAGAAGGATACCAGGCCCCCCGCCCCCGATCCCCTTTAGCCGACTTCTACGTCTCGCCGGAGAAAAGCGGTGGTGGATATTTCTCACCCCTCCACCACAGAGGAGGCTACCTGCACCAGAAAGTGGCGGGCGTTGGGGTCGCCGCATCCCTACGCCATTTGAAAAAATTAGAGATGCAGAAGGAGAAAAAGATAGAAGGGGCTATGGCGACGCTAAAACAAACGCAAGACGTGCTAGCGCAGTGCTGAGTGGACTAGGCAAGGGCCCTCACACAACACAACACTAGACACACAGGCACACAGACAAGAAAATGCCCCCAGACTCCCACGGGTATCCTAGTAAAGTCGTGCAGGGCCACAGGACCCGCACCAGCAGACTTTACTTAAAGGATCGCAAAAAGCCCCCCCTCCGGTCTAGCCCCTGCTCACCTGCCACAAGAACCCACTAGCAAGCATGAAACCACCAAATATGAGACAACAAAAAAGCTTCCTAGGTCTCATTAACAATTACATTTCTGCATAAGGCCCAAAATCCTATCTAATTATCCGAGAGCTCGTCGTTAATACAATAATAGATATAAGGTCTATCAAGGGGATGGGATAATTAAATAGATTGGTGAAGTAGTGGAAGGAAGGTATACAAAGTAAGAGAGAAAGTTTCTAAGTGGGGTTGAGAGGGATAGATATCAAGGGGGTCCGAAGGGTACGACAGTGAGGTTAGCTCTGAGTCTTGAATATGACTGGACCCCACCCTAGGCATGCGAAATACATCCCATGCTTGGCAACATTCAACACCGTTGCCGGGTCAAAATCCTCTACCCCTTGCGTGAGTCGAAACTAAGCCTAACGTTGCGATCAATTGGCAACAATCAGGCTCGTCCCAAGCTAGTCTCTCTGCGCCCGCGCGAAGCAACGTCCCCCAGCCGGTCTCTCTCTCCCGCTCGTCTCCTCCCACTCTCACTAGACTTACATCTTATATATAATAATGAAACAATCAACTGTCGAGAATAAAATATACTAAGATGCGTTGGTTAAGAATAAGGGCAGCTTCAAGCTGTGAAACAACATAAGAATATCCCAGACATTAGTTACATTGTCGTAGGATATATATTAAGGGAAAGCCGGCCGGCCGGCTGCCGCCAGCCGGTTTCTAAACGGCTAGGCAGCCGACACTCGTGCATGCCCGCACGTGGCTACTATGCAGGAGTGTCACAAGAGGTTCGTCGCCTTTCACCACCAAAACCTCTTAAGAGTCTTCTTGCCATTCTCGGGTTAACAACATCCCCCTAACACACACACATACACGGACACACACACACACACACACATACACATACACGGACACACACACACACACACATACACACACACACACACACACACACAATCCTAGGAGTAACATATGATACTCTAATGACATGCAAACAACATATCACAAACATCAAAAACAAACTGACACGCAGACTTAACGCTCTCAGGTCACTTTCCCACACAAAATTTGGACACAACCAAGAAACTACCACCACAGTATACACACAATATATTATTAGATCAGTGATGGAATATGCAAGCCCAGCCTGGGCTTCAAATCTAGCTGAAGCACATCACAAGACCTTACAGACTATTCAAAACAAAGCCTTCAAAATCACCACAGGCTGCACAGGTACTACACCAACAGATCACTTACATCAAGAAATGAAAGTCCTCAAAGTCAAAGACCACCTGGACATGAGAGGCACTCAATTCCTGGCTGCAGCCTCCACAAACCAACACCATGCACGACCTCCCAAAATTCATCCTTCTGATTCCTCCCTTCCTCGCGAGGACAAAGTCCACCTGGCCAGGCTGAGATAAGGGCACCATCCAGCTCTTCTGAGCTATCAGAAAAGACTGGATGACTCCGTCGGTGATGCCTGTCTAGGATGCAACACAGCACCCCATACTATTAAACACATCATAGAAGAGTGCATTCCACACAATCACTTACGCCATCAACATAATCTACACTCTTTGAGACCTCTGTGGGAAAGCCCGATCACGACCATGGCCTTACTCAGGGACTCGGGGCTGTTCGGCGAGGCACCCTTGGGAAAAACAACAACAAAAACTGTTAGATACTCCAATATATCCAACTATTACTCCATGAATTACTTAAACACTAGAATACATATTTAAAGTATATCTCACTATTGTAACCTTAATACAACTACTCATATTAGTAAACATAATATTTCTTACACCGACTGTATATGATGGAGGCAAGTGGTACTGGGCGCCTAGAATCTGAGGTTTAAGTAGACGTCAGCTTCTAGTCAGCATTCCCGAGATCTCACAATAGAGTTGGTTACACGTGACCGCTCTGATGGAAAGTTACCCAGAACAGGTCACGTTGGAAGCCACACCTTATGACGTCATTATTAACAGGTACTAGGATTGGTCGTGATGTACACGTGAATGATAATGAGTGGTTTTACGTCATAAAGAGGGGCGTAACCCAACATAATATAAGGTGGGTATCCAGAGAGCGAGGGGAGAAACAAGAGAGACCCCGGCTCGCTCATCGAAGGGTCAGAGGTTAGCTCCGTGTGAGATAACCAGACTATATAACATACTTGAATTAATCGTACTGATACGAATACTTATACAATCAATATATTAGTGTACTTCTGAATAAGTCTTAAGATATCTTTTATTATACTATTCTTAATTATTCTCAAGTTTCATTTACCTAACCTTACCATTTATCTAACATTCATTTGAGTTATCTAATTAATCCCAGGGTAAACCTGTGATGGTGGCAGCATATATATAGGGGAATTGATACCATTATTAACCCAATTCGCTTAAGCTTACACAACCAACCACAGAGCCTCGCCGATATATTGTTTTGATTTGATTTATTTATTTGTTTCTTTATATTTATATAATTTTATCTATTTACTTATTTACCTATATAATTATTGTTATGTATTTCATTATATATTTATTTATCTGCTTATTTTCATTTGATTTTATCCTTATTCGGTAACTATCTTAACTCTAGTTCCCGACGAGACCCGAAATGATGACTGCATTAAGCCTTAAGGGGAGGTTTGATTTTTGGTTTTCTGAAACCCCTTCTCTCCCATGTTTAGCCCCTCACAGTCCCAACTTCAAAGGGCGGTATAAACATATAAATAACAGGAACTTATCAATAATGGTGGGTAAAACATTTGATCAAGATAATACGAATGAAAGTCAAGTTTTAACCCGGGAGCTGCGGGGAGACTCATGAGAGTTCCCCCGGCGCACTGCGGGTAGACTCTTAAGAGCAGAGCCTTTGAACACGTACCAAAACCGCGCGTTTATAGCCAGGCGGCTGAAAATTGGTGTGGGTATAGTACTACATGTCAACTCTCGACACCACCCCGCCAAACGCTCGCCCCGCACTCGTGCAAGCACCACCGCGCCAGTAACCACGCACTAGTCATGGAGCCCACACATCCCTCACGCTCGCTCCCTGATGACACAACCAGCCCTCCTTCTGGTGGTGTTAGCCGCCGTGGAAGGCAGAGGGTGGCTGCTAAAGACCCTAGCTACCAGTACGACACGCCCTACAGCTCGGAGGACGAAACACCTGCACCCAAAGCACGAAAAACACGTGCAAGCAGGGCAATGGCACAGAGGTCATTGGTCTTTCGGGACACTGCTACCACGACCCAGGCCACTACAACAACCACTACCACCACCACTGCCACCACTGCCACCCCTGCCACCCCTGCCACCGGTACCAGCGACGCAGGAGGCCGCCCTAGGGCTGCAGAACCTGCGGGGGCAGGAAAAATGAAAGGCACGGGCGTAGGGAAGAGAACCCGTACGCCAGCCACAGTGCCCCTACCACCACCACCACCACCACCACCAGCCACCCCTGGCCCGGCTGCCCCTGCCGCCCCTGCTGCCCCTGCCGCCCCTGCCGCCCCTGCCCAAGGAACAGGGAAGGGGAAGGGGAAGGGGAAGGGGAAAGGGAGAGGGAAAGCGACTGCTGGCACTGCTGGCCCTGGTGTCCCTGCCGGCCCTGCTGCCCCTGTTGCCCCTGCTGCCCCTGTTGCCCCTGCCGCCCATGCCGCCCCTGCCCAAGGAACAGAGAGAAGGGCAACAGGCACCACCATCATCTTGCCATCAAGGCCACGCACCACTGCTGCCCCTGCCGCCGCCCCTGCCGCCGCCCCTGCCACCGCCTCTGCTGTCCCTGTCCATAAGACTCCCGCACGTGCCAAAGTGACCCGGAAAACTCTGACACCATCAAAGTATGCCGCCCTGCTGTTTGATGGTGATTCGCAGGACATTGGCAGCCCGGGTTTCGACGACGAAGCCCTAGCACGGGACCAAGGGTGGGGGGATTTGGGAGTGGACAGTGGGAGTGAGTCCGACGTCGGTGACGAAAATGAGGAAGGGCATCGTCTGTCAAGTGAAGAGGAGGGTAATGATGATGAAGTGCTGTATCGCGACCATGGAAGCGATATTTCAGACGATGAAGCAGACGCAGACGACATTCCGATCCCTCAGCTGCCTTCGTTCGATTGGTCTGACGGGGTCAATTTTGTACCTGACGTGCCCCAGTTCAATCCTGGGACGTCAGGAACAACTGACGACTGGCCCTGTGATGATCAAGCGAACGAAAGCGACTTCTTCCTCGCTTTTTTCAACATGGAGGTAATGACGTACATCGTTGCCCAAACAAACGCCTACTACAGGTGGGTGTTTGGCAGATTGGACGTCCTTTCTCCAAAAGCGAGAATACGAGGCTGGGTGGATACGACTGTGGAAGAATTTATGACGTTCTTTGCCTTGTTGTTCCTCATGCCTCTGATCAAGAAGCATGTGTTGCAACACTATTGGAAGCACGACCCTCTCATCGCCACCCCAACTTTCAATAAGTTCATGACTCGTGACAGATTTTTGTTGCTGCTAAGATTTATGCACTTTGCAGACAACGAAAATCCTAACAGGATTGGCAGGATATGGAAAGTTCGGGATGTGTTCACCATGTTGTTGGAGAGGTATAGGAAATACTTTAACCCCTTCCTCAATTTGGTGATTGATGAGTCGCTCGTGCTCTTCAAAGGACGTCTTGTTTTCAAGCAGTATATCCCCTTGAAAGGGCATAGGTTCGGAATCAAGCTCTTCGTTTTGTGTGACTGCGAAACTGGAATAGTGCTTGACATGATCGTGTACACAGGCACTGACATTGACATACCGAAAGCCGCTGCCAATGACCCCATGGGCATGTCAGCTGCCATCGTCAGGAAAATGTTGGCACCTTACCTGGGCAAAGGCCACATCATCTACACTGACAACTGGTATACTTCTCCTGCTCTCTGCCAGTTTCTTTATGACAACCAAACGGGGTCATGTGGGACTGTCAGAAAGACAAGAAAGTTTATGCCAAAGTTCACAGGTGATGTCATTCCTCTCACAGATGCCTCCTCCAGTGACACACCTTCAGAAGACGACCTGGCCCAGGAACACCGCGAGAGGCATGTGCGAAGAAGGCGACGAAAGGGGCAGAAATACAAGCAGCTCGAGAAGTGTGGGAAAGTGATAGCCCTGAAGTGGAAGGATAAGCGAGACGTCCACCTGCTTTCCACCGTCCACACAGGTGCCCAGGTGGATTCTGGCAAAATCCACTACCGAACTAGGAAGACAATCTACAAGCCCGACATGGTAGTGGACTACACTAAAAACATGCGCCTGGTGGACAAGTCTGACTGTCAGCTGTCAGGCGTTGAGTGTCTGAGGAAGACTGTGAAGTGGTAATAATAATAATCTTCTGGTTACTTATATAGCGCCCGTCTCTCCTCCTTCGAGGATTCGCAAGCGCTTGGCTTTCTTTAGTCTACCAGAGACCATGGTATCACAAGCTCTTCCTCCACCTCGTTGATATAACGATGCTGAACGCCTACAACTTGTGGTTGGTGAAAAAGGATATGTCCCCAAACCAGAAGCTGAAATTCCGGGAGTTCGTCTACAACGTCTCCTACCAACTCCTGGAGAAGTATGGCACCACCTCTCACAGACGTACGGCATGGCGTGGGGATCACGTTCCTGACCGCATCCAGCTGGGTGTCGAAAGACACTACCCCATCAACACTGAGATGCTTGGCACTCGTCACAGGCAGGCGCAGTGCACCGTCTGCAGGTCCAGTGTCAGGAAACCCCATGTCACGAAAAGAGTCACCTCAATATGCGCCGAGTGCAAAGTTCCACTCTGCCTGGGTGACTGCTTCAGGGACTACCACACCTTCAAGAACTACTGAGTGTCGCCCCCTGCCATGCCCTGCCCTGGACTCGCCCCGTGCCCTGCCCTGGACTCGCCCCCTGCCCTGCCCTGGACTCGCCCCCTGCCCTGCCCTGCCCTGGACTCGCGCCCTACCTTACCTGACCTGACCTAATTGATCACGCTACCTCATAATGTAACATATATATTATATAATGTATAAGTTCCAAAGATGTCCCTGTGATATAGCTTTTACATTATATAATTGTATGTTTCATTATTTAGTTTATAAGTTTCAAAGATTTACATGTAATATGCCTTCTTTTTTTAGTGTATCAATATATTTGTTTGTTATTAGCCAAAGTAATGTGTATATAATTATTTTCTTACCTCAAATGAATTGTACAAAAATAAATATGTTTCAATAAATCCTGTCAAACCTACTAAGATAATAAAAAAAAAACAATAAAAAAAAAACAAAAAAAACAAGGTCATGTCATTGTATTCTTACAATATGATATATCCTATGAATATTTCATATTGTTTGAATACAATGGCATGATCTTGTAAAAAAAAAAATTATCAAAAATGTTCTAGACAATATAAAACCTTCCCCATAACCCCCTCCTGGATTCGATCCCACTACCCTACGACACTTTGAGTTTTCCAGTCCGCGACCTTACCAACCATGCCACAGGAGCTCATACCAAATATCACTCAAAACTTTGTGTCTACAATCGAAAGGACAATATACAAAACAAAATGAATTATCCCACCAATTTACGTTTGTAAATTGATGGGATTATCAATTATATCATGCCAAGGTTTATAAAAGTTTGTCTCTGTCAAGAATTAGTAATTATATAACTTTATTCTGTCAAAAATTGCCCAAACACTCAGCAAAATTGCCCCTCTCAGTGCGACTCCACTCATTTTCACACGGTCAAGCAGTCACGAGGTGACCCTTGCCGCTCCTTTATGCCCCAGCTACACTAGCAACAGCAGCTCTGTCTGGGAACAACATTGGTATAAATACAATAATGGATAAAATACTCTTCACAAATACATTTGTATTGTATAATATTGTAAATAAAAAAGAATAATAACTGTGTGGGTGTCGAAAATTGCTCAACCAGCTTTCTTATGTCTCGCCTACGCGCGTATATTGGATTATACATAGTCATGACTGTCATACAAATAATTGCAGTAGGTCTCGAATATACATTTAGATTGCATATTACTTCGAAATAAATAAGTAAACGTTTCTGTGGTGGCAATCTACCCTTTCGCAAGTGTAAGGAGACACCAGTCTATATTTAGCTCTCTATCACAAAAGGCAATCTGCCTGTGTTGACTCAGCACCGTCGCTGGTGGTCTATAATATAGTACTTTATTTACAGTCAATGGCCTACATGTTTCTGTGGTACTTCACATGTGTCTAAAATGCAATGTCTGCTTGCATAAAAATGCAATTCTGAAGTCCATTTATACGTACGACATACGCATGTCTCAGTTTCTCTCTCTCTCTCTCCATTCCTGACTCATGTTATTGTAGACCTGTTGATGGCAACGAACACCAGCCATCTGGTAGACATAAGGTTCAAAATACCAAGACATCAATACGCCTGGGGCGCCTCCACAATTATCACAAAGCTGGTTATCTATCTAGAGATCTGCCTGACTTCCATCTCTCCACGACTCACTCACTCACTCACTGCACCCCTGCATGCCTCCCTCCCACCCACCCACCCCCAACCCACCCTTTCAGGCTTCCGTCTGCTAGAAACACATTCACAATTTGCGTAAATATCGCATCAATTGGGCTATATGCGGTATATTCCTTATTATATGGGACGCCTACATATGTACACGTCTTTATTATAGCATGACAGTGCTCTAAATACAAGATTTACGTGATATTTATGGCGTAACACACCCTCTCCCCCTTTCATTCCCAGCACAACTCACTCACACCTTGGTTCACGCATAGAAACTCATTGATAATGTGCGTAAATATCGCATGAATTGGTCTATATGCGGTATATATTTTGATATATGGCACGTATACATACGTACAAGTCTGTATTATAGAATGACAGTGCTCTACGTACAAGATATACGTGATATGTATGGCGTAAACCACACTCTCAGCTCATAAATTGCCGCCAGACCTCCAACACATCTTCATTCCCGCCTACAAATTCTCTTATAATTCCCTTATATATTGCAATTTTTGGTCACTATGAGGCATATTCATTGTTATATGGGTGGCCTACACATGTATACATACTCTAAATAGCCTAAAAGGGCTCCAAAAAGGAGATATACGTGATAATACGCGGTAACCCACCCCCTCCTCCCTCTCCTTCTATCCCCTGGGCGCGTGAAAATTCGGCAGGGAAATCTCGCCGCTCGATGACAATCTAGCCGCGCGGTGCCATTCGCTCCACATTTTTCAACTACGGACTGTTCCCCTACCATCCCCTGACATTTTTGGGGGGGTCAAATATATATGGGCCGATGCACGCAAACATTCCCTACACGATGATGTACTTTTTATCGAAATTGGCAATAGGTCCCAAAATCATCATAGGTGCGCACAGTCTTACCCTGTAGAAAACCCCCTGTGCGCCGCGGAGAGGTTAATGGTAAGAGAATAGATACTGCTTATATCTACTTAATATTAGACACAGGGACCCGGAAGCCCACTACTACCTGTTAAGGGAGAAGGGGTGGCTTTTCTGGACTCCCCTTCTCCCTCATGTTTAGGCCAATAAGTTTACAGATGTTCAGACGCTCGCCCCATTAGTTTGTTGACTGTAAGCCTTTCATCCCATTTGTTTATCAATATCAAGCGCTTTTGTGCCATTTAGGGGTCGATTTTACCTGGCGTGCGATAGCGAACCTATAATTTTGAAGGAACAGGCCTTTGGCCTTGACATTTTCTACCGAAAAATGTACAAATATATCTAGAAAGAGTATCTTAGGGATGTTTTTTAAGCTTGATGAAGGTCTTGGGAGAAAACTAAATATAATAAAGGCATAAACAATTTAACAAATAACTACAAATAAGTACAAATATGCCGTTAACTGAAAATAACAGTCTGTCACTTACTCCAAATGTATATACTGATAATCTCTATATTCCATTACTGCATTTGCATATTCACATTTATCTTCGGTTACCCTTCTCATTCGACATAAATATCTCTCTCTCTCTCTCTCTGTCTCTGTCTCTCTCTCTTTCCCTCAATAAAAAAAGTGCAATCAATAGTTGAATGTTCTTGAGTTGTATTTAATAAACCATTGGACAACATCTTCATTGAGTATTACTATTTCGTAAAAGGTTCAACTTTAGACAATCCGGTTGTTACAAAGTTCGTCTTAACTATGTTATTTTAGCGATGTATGGCAATGCAATTTACAAACTTAGCCGATTTTTAGGATTGTCATAGTATATATCTGAGTTTCCATTATATAAAAAATACGTTGTATAATATAATATAATTCAAACTATATTATATGAGAGCTAGACCAGGTAGCCCAATATTGAAGACAAACTATCGCATGATGTTGTTGGATTGAGTTTGGGCAGTAATAAATAAGCCGCAAAGGATGGATGGCTTAGCGACTCTCATCCATCTGAACTGTCATGGAACCTTCAATCAAACCTTACAAACTCCAACACAAAAATAGTTATACCTTTCAGTACCAGATCCATGACACACACACACACATACACATACACACACATACAAACAAATATACATACCCCCACACACACACACACACATACCTGGAATAAGTGGACGACGTTGTGACGTCCCATCTGGGGTTGGCAAAAATGGTACAAGGCGAGATGGGTATCATATGGTTCACCTAAGCTGATGGCTACCTAAGCCTTCGGGCGAGACGGTACCGTCTATAGTGAGAATGGTACCATACAGATCCACCCTAAGCCTTCGTTTCCGATGTCGCCAATTGGCTAAAAATACAGACTACACACACATCCACAGCCATTCCAACGATACATATAACACCTACACATATAGGAGGCGGGAAATAACGAGCATGCTCACTCCCGCAATACAACTAGAGTAAGTACAACTAGAGTAAGTACAAACTGACAGCAAACCCTTCTCTGTATCCTCCTAGTATCTCTATCCTCAGTTTCGAGCAAAAGGTGGATACTGCGTTTTTGTACGCAACAATCTTGCTATCTCTCGTGTTCCCAACTTAGATTATTCTGAATTCTCAACTTTCTGGCTAAAGCTTTCTTGTCACTCTCAAGCTTAATATTTCTGCACTGTTTATTTCTCCCCTAATTCACTAACTATCCAAAATTCTGCGACTACCTAACTTCTAAAGTGGAACACATTCTATCCATTTCTTCTTACGCATAAATCTCCATCTTAGGGGATATCACGTTCACCACCGCCAATGGCTTTCCTCTGTTTCCACTGACCACTCTCACGCCGGCTCTCCCACCGTCAACAGCCCCGCATCGCCACTGAGAAAACTCGATCATAATTTGAGTATTTCATAACCCTATTCCCTTTATTCATTGCATGAACAGTAGTTAAATGCTTGTTTAACCTCCACATTGTTCTGTAGTTGCCGTGCATGTTATTTTATTGCTTTTCTGACTGATAAACATTGTTGTTTTAAATTTTTTATCCTAGCTTGTAGCAGACAACGTGCACCTCTAATCGACCTAGCTTTGTATTTTCTTATTAACTCTAGTAGTTATCATATTCAGTATCCTACTGTAGCTATATATATCTGTAATCTTAGTTGTTGCTTGCATGATCTTGTAGTAACCTTTGACTGATCACTTTTTTTATCTTAATATAATCCTGCTTGACTAGCCTACAGTGACACCAGCGCCATCTATTGATACAGTATATTAACCCCTTGTGTGCAGTTACACTTTATTTTTATATAATCTCTATTAACTTTGGTGATTTGTATATTTAGTTACATATTCAATTATATATAAATACATGTATATATATATATATATATATATATATATATATATATATTTTTAGGTAGGTTATCACTCCTGGTAGCCTATGTCTGCGTATTATATAATTTTTGTTTTCGGTTATTTTTGTTTTCGGTTAGGCTAGGCAATCACCCTTGGTCGCCAATTTCTGCATATTTCAATTTTTTTATTTTCGGTTAGGCTATTTCTGCGTACCGGTATTTCATAATTTTAGTTTTTGGTTATTTTTGTTTTCGGTTAGGCTAGGCTATCACGCCTGGTGGCCTATTTCTGTTTAAATAAAAACAAAATTGTTTTCAGTTTAGCTATTTGTGCGTATTTCAACATTTTTGTTTTCGGTTAGGCCTATTTAAGTATTTGAAGCGACCTGAAGTGAGATAAGTGTTTTTAACACCTTACGAGCGGCCTATGCGGTTTATTTATGTGTCGGGGGGTTTTTAGCCAAAATAGGGCTGTTTACGTGATCATTTTCATGCCTAAAGACCCAGAACGTAAACAAGTACCTATCCCTGAAAGGGCATAAACAGAGCTTTCGAATGACACCATAACGATCCTTGTATGATGGATAGTTTTCTTGCAATAACCGTGCAACGCGAGTGCAAAAAGCAGGTAATTCGGTACTTCGGTACATTGAGTATGTAGCGAGTGAGAGAGGGAGGAGGGAGCTGAGATTTGTGTCAGTAGGTTCGCCGCGGTGGTCTGGAGCAGTCATACGCTCGCTAGTCTCCTGCCACCACTTGTCTCTCTCTCTCAGCCACATTACGTGCTGAAATTGCCACTCGAGTTATGTCGAGCGCCGCCACATAGTCCAGCTTTATTTAACTCGACTTATGTTGCTCGCCGCTAATTATGGGTTAAAGTGTATTATTGACTTGATGTAATAATATAATTTTCAGGCTTAAAATGTATTAGAAGTGACATGAAATGATTTAAAGTGAGTGAAGTGATTTACAGTGAGTAAAGTGATCTGAAGTGTGTGAAGTGAATAAAGTGTTCTGAAGTGAGACAAGTGATTAGAAGTGACTTAGAGTGAAGTGATTTGAAGTTTTGTTATTGTCACCATGTCTCGCGCCTGCACGAACTGTTTCGGTAGGTTTGGCCCTACCATGTTTGCCTGCCCCGATGTTCATGTCTGCTGATTCTGCCAGCTCCGAGAAGATTTGGCAGCTAAACTGGATGAAGCTAACGTCAAGATTAACGCCCTCACCAAGAAGCTGGAAACACTCCAAGAATTTGCGACATTCAATGTAGGAGTATCATCAAATGAAGCAATTACTACCATTGCTGCATCTTCCAACAGCCCAACGCCTGATATAGCGGTACCTGCTTCAGTACATGCACCACATCAGGAAAAAAATGACTCCGCTCCTTCTCAGGACAACTTCCGCGTCGTGAGAAACAACGTTCGCCCCATCACAAGGAGGATCATCACCGAAACCATGTGCCAGAACCGTTACCAGATTCTTGCGGACTTAGACGACGAAGAAGAAATAGAAGAAATTCGGCTCGTAGGAGATTCCATGGTTTGTGGACAACTTATGGAGTTCTGCGCCAGGGCACCCAGGACCAGGAAGCGCTTTTGTATCCCGTGTGGCGGTGTGGACGACGTTGCAGCTGCAGTCAACGAAGTTTCAAAGTTAGCCCCTCACGCACAATGTACGTCATTCATGTCGGATCTAATGACGTGCAGCGGACCTGATCGGAGGACCTCATGCTGAAGTACCGGAAGCTGATTCAGAAGTATAAGGAAAAGTCAGGCAGAGTCATCATATCAGGGATCGTCCCCAGGATCGGTGTGGTGAGCCGATTCTTCAATATAGCCACTAGCGTAAATCGTCGTCTGGCTAACCTCTTCAGGGAAGAAAACGTTGGATTCACCAATACCTGGAATGACTTCTACCGTGTAGATCATCTGTTTGTAGCGGATGGAGTCCATCTGAACCAGGTGGGAGCAGCAAGATTTGGCCACCTGCTTCACGACACAGTAAAGGTTTTTCGGAGAAAAATCAGAGCCAACCAAGGACCACCAGGGACGAGCTTCGAGGCCCGAGGAACACCAGGGACAAGGATCGAGGACCGTGGACGACCAGGGGCCACGATCGAGGACCGAGAAATACCAGGGACAACGATCGAGGACAGCGAGAACGGAGGACCACCAGAAACAATGATCGAGGACCGAGGACCATTAGGAACAATGATCGAGGACACCGAGGGCCTAGGACAACCAGGGACAAGGATCGAGGACTCAGGGCAGACAGGTACATAAATGTAGACCCGAGCAGAACCAATAGTTTGAATAAAGAGCGTTCCGTTAATTCCAAATCCAAAACTTTGAATGTTTTCTATGCAAACGCTTGTAGCATACGCAATACATTTTCAGATTTAGAGGAACTAGTGTTTACGGAAAATTACGATGTTATTGGCATAACAGAATCTTGGCTCAATACAGAAAGACAGATACTTTTTAGCAGAGTATTCACTTCCCAGTTATGTAATGTTTGAGAAAAGCCGAATTAATAGAAATGGAGGTGGAGTTTTATTTGTTATCAAAGAAAGTCTTAACCCGACCCTCTTGTCAAAACCTCAAATTGTGAACGTCGACACATCCTTTGTGCAAATAAAGAATAATAAAGGTACAAAAATAATACTTGCACTAATATACAGACCTCCAGCTCAATCAGTGCAAACTGACCGAGAAATTTATGAGCAAATTGCAGACTTAAGTAACTCGCAAGATACCGTAATTATTGGCGACTTGACTGTGACTAAGTGGGGAGATAGTATTACTTCACACTCTGGACAAGACCTGTATGCAAACTTGCAAGAGAGTTCGCTATATCAATTTGTTAGATCTCCAACCCGTGGAAATAATGTCCTTGACCTTGTACTTTCAACAAAAGAAGATTTGATAGAGAATTTGAATGTCGGTGATGAATTCAGTAACAGCGACCATCGTACGATAACTTTCAGTTTAAAGTTTAATAGTAACGAACCAAATAGCAGCATCCAGAAAGTCCCTAATTTCAAGCAAGCAAACTTTCGTAAACTTAGAGTAATGTTTAAAGAAACTGACTGGAGCTTTTTAATTAACAATAACAACATAAATACATTGGGAATCATTCACAAACACTTAGCTAAAAGCAGTGCAAGACTGCATACCATCAAAAATACGGCGTACAGGCCATAATGATAAGCCCAAATGGTGGAATAAAGATATTTCAAACTGTCTGCTTGCTAAAAAGTTTGCTAAAGATAGATTAAAATCCTCACAAAATGACGAAGAACAGGTGAAATTTGTAGAACTACGACGCAAAGCCAAAAGGTTAATTAAGCAAAGTAAAAAGACCCTGGAGTTACATGTTGCGAATCAAAGTAAAACAAACCCCAAAGAATTCTATAGTTATATCAGAAAAAAGAGAATAGTTACTTCAATTGTAGGCCCGTTAGTCGATGAAAATGGAGAATATAACAAAGACGAAGTACAAATGAGTAATGCCCTCAATACCTTCTTTGCATCAGTTTTATACAACAGAAGACCTCATTGATATCCCTACAGCATCGCCGATTCAGATAGATAATTCTGATGTTCTAAGCAATATCACCATTACAGAGAGAGAAGTATTGAAATTTGTAGATGAACTCAAGGTAAATAAAGCGCCCGGACCTGATACAATCTCACCTAGAGTTCTAAAGGAAGCTAAGGATGAGCTCTTCAAACCACTGACATTGCTATTCAATAAATCCTTGCAGTCTGGAACTATGCCTGATCAGTGGAAGCTAGCTAACGTAACGCCGATTTAAAAAAAAGGCAGCAAATCCCTACCCAGTAACTATCGTCCAATTAGCCTAACCTCAGTTGTATGTAAAATGCTAGAAACGCTCATAAGAGACAGACTCGTAAATCACTTAGAGGAAAATAACATACTTAAAAATACTCAACATGGCTTTCGTAGCAAACGTTTCTGTTTAGCAAACCTCTTAGACTTTTTCCACGATATCCTCAACCTCTATGATGAGAGTAAAGCTGTAGATATCATATACCTTGATTTTCAAAAGGCCTTTGACAAAGTTCCCCACAAACGTTTACTGCTTAAACTAAAAGCGCATGAAATACAAGACGGTGTGTTGAAATGGATAGAAAATTGGCTCCGCGACAGAAAGCAAAGAGTAGTCATAAACGGTAAGGCATCTAAATGGACCAATGTAAGTAGAGGGGTACCCCAGGGATCGGTACTAGGACCAATTCTCTTTCTAATTTACATCAATGACATAGATGAGGGTCTCACCTGTACAATCTCAAAATTTGCTGACGATACAAAAATTGCAAATAGCGTACTCTCAAAAGAACAAGTTGATGATATGCAACACAATCTAGATAAGTTGTTGCGTTGGGCCCAAATTTGGCAAATAAGTTTCAATGCGGATTAATGTAAAGTACTACATATCGGATACCAAAATGAGAAAGCAAACTATTCGATGAATGGCACTCAGCTTAAGAATGTAAACAGAGAAACCGATCTGGGAGTAACAATATCGAGTAACCTAAAACCGAGTCAACAATGTTCAGAAGTTGTTAAGAAAGCAAACAAAATAATTGGCTTGATAGGCAGGTCATTTGAGCATAAATCCAAAGCAGTTATCCTAACCCTTTACAATTCCTTAGTCCGCCCTCTTCTGGAATACTGCGTTCAATCCTGGTGCCCTTATTACCAAAAAGATATAGACAAGCTAGAACGAGTTCAACGTAGAGTTACCAAAATGATACCTAGCCTGAAGAACAAACCATACGAGGAGCGTCTTAACCCCTAACTGTCGGCACGCAACTTATATCGTGTGAAATCAATTTGGACTAAGTGGCGGTTCACAACTTACGTCGTGCACCATTTTCAGCACGTAATGTTGCTGAGAGAGAGAGCTGAGCGGTGTGAGGAGCCTAGCAACTGTATGACCGCTCACCACCACCGTGGTGGACCAACTGAAGTGACTCCCACCCTTCCCTCCCCTCTCACACTCGCTACACAGGGAATTATGTAGGGAAATTACCTAATTACAGGGTTTTTGCACTCGTGTTGCACGATCGTTGCAAGAGAACCAGCTGTTGTACAAGGATGGTTCGGGTGTCATTGGAAAGCTTTGTTTACGCCTTTTCATGGATAGATATTTGTTTTACGCTCTGGGTCTTATTTAGGCATGAAAATGATCATGTAAACAACCCTATTTAGGGTAAAAAAAAAACACTGGGCGCTACGGTCCGCTAGACCGCCTAGCCCACCAATAAGGTGTTAAAGAATTAAATCTATTTCCTTTAACTCAGCGCAGATTAAGAGGCGACTTAGTTCAAGTGTTCAAAATCATCAAAGGGATCAACAATATGAACTGTAGTAAGTACTTCACTATCAGCCAATCTAATTACACACGGGGAAACGGTTGCAAAATTATCGGTATATCTTTTAACTCTCACGAATCTAAGAATTTCTTCTTCAATCGAGTTGTCAACTTGTGGAATGGCATTCCCCGAGACGTTACAGACTGCAGCACCGTTGACTCATTAAAACTTCGCATAGACAAATATCTTGCATCAAACCCGCGACTGAATGCGTTTGTAAATGAATAACTTTATTTTATCCCCCCCTCAGTTACTAACCTATCTGTCCCCTACTAACTTCCTAATCCTGCCACGGACATTAGTTCCAGGGCAGTAGTTCCCTTTCCAATTATCCCTTACCAACTCTAAACCACTGTTTGTACACTTGATCCTCAGTGTTTTGGAGGACAAGCAGCCTAGAAGGGTCACCAGAGCTGTTGTTGCTTGATTTCCTTTGTACTCCATTTAAAAAAAAAAAAAATTCTCTATGTGATTGAGGGAGGCAAAAGGCAGAACTGCCTATAACGAGTGCCTCCCCCATAGTTGAAAGAGTGACAGGGCCAAAATCAAGGGATGTTCGAGCCAAAATGCCTGGACACACGGAGTTTGAAGCAATTTAAGTCATAGGAAGAGGGAAAGACTGATTCTAGGGAGAGTTCCAGAGCTCAGCTGTTGAGTAGAAGACAGTTTCAGAGTAACGTTTCACTCTTGGGTTGGAGAGTTGCACAGAGTAGGGGTGAGATTGAGTTGCAAGACGGGTACCACGTGCCCTATGTAAAGGAGGTGGTATACACTGAGAAAGCTCTTAGGAACACTGATTATTATAGTAGCGATAGTATAGCGAGAGAGATGCAACATTGCGGCGGACAGAGAGAGATTGCAGAGAGTTAGTGAGTGGACATGAGTTAATGATAAGAAAGGCCTTCCTTTCAACTTTGTATAGGAGAGCAGTGTGAGAGGAACCTCCCCATACATGTGAACAATACTCAATACAAGGACGCACTATGCCCCTGTACAGAGCAAGAAGCTGTGCAGGGGAAAAGAACCCCATAAGATGGTTGAGCAGACCCAGCTTCTGGGAGGCTGCCTTAGCAAGGCTGGTAATATGGTCCTTCCAACTGAGAGCATAAGAAAAAGAGACACCAAGAATATTGAGAGAAGATTGTTACGACCGGCACTACGAAATAAACAAGGGCACTTAATAATGGACTAGATGATAGGCTATATCTGCAACAACGGTACGCTAATTCCAAACCCTCGAACTATTACGCCGGTGAACAAAACACTTAAACCCTCCAGAGTTAATCTACTGGATAACGGGGTATCAATTAACTGGGTTTTAGTGCACTTCTGCAAAGGCTTTCCGGTGACGGCAAAGCCAACTCACGACAGGAGTACTTACGTTACTAAAATGCTCTCAAGTAATAACAATGCTTAAATAAACTATCACAAGATTTAATAAAGTAGTATATGCTTACGTTAACTTTAGTGTGAGTCTGTACTCAACACTAAACTCTTCAATGCTCTATGAAAACACTGGAAGTCTAGTCCTACAGCAAACAGATATGGAATCTTCTGAAAACGTCTGATGCTCTAAGATGCTCGTCAATATAGAACAGAAATAATGCAGGTGCAGGACACCAAAGCGTGTATCTTAAATACACCAACAAGTAGGATACATATATATAAAACAAGGGAGTGCAACAACTCTGTGACAGCACAAATAATAGCCACTCAAAAACAGTACTTCCTTAGCCAACGTAACAGCTAAACTGGGTTGTGCACTATGCATCAACCTAGGCTAAAATAAGGCGTGAATAATTCCTAAAGCATACACAATTAAAGTTAATAAACACAATGCTGTCTTTCTCACTAATAAAGTCTAGCAGTGGCATAAAAGGTACAAGGAGCCTAGGCAGAGCGCAAGAATGCTCGTAGCCTACTGTCTCCCCTTGAACAGATTTCCCTTATGTTACGTTAAGTGACTAGGAGGCTCTCTTGGTTAGTCCAGATCTCAAGTATGTGGTCTTACTCTGGCGCTCCACAAAGGTCAACAAAATGAGGTAGCAAGCATACGAGCAAGAGTAGGCAAAAGCCCTTCGCTTGTATGCTGCTACACTCGCAAAGGAAAAATATGCACAAGGGTTACAGGCTACCTGGCTCCGTCGAAGTCGTACAGGCTCTGACTTGCCATATACATAACTCAGAAAACTACTAAAGATACCCTCCACTGTCTAGCATTAAATAGTAGGAAAGAACAACTCAATAATTAGAAGCACCCCAATACTATGATACCATGTGACTATGACTCTAATAATCCATAAAGCTAGTGCAAAACATATATGGGAGAACTGGTGCTGGTAATACGACTGGCCGACTATGGAAGTTGTATGCAGAACCAG
The DNA here is from genome assembly GCA_032716605.1 of Paralithodes platypus. Classification (NCBI taxonomy): domain Eukaryota; kingdom Metazoa; phylum Arthropoda; class Malacostraca; order Decapoda; family Lithodidae; genus Paralithodes; species Paralithodes platypus. The sequence goes on from CM064534.1 coordinate 13,689,552, forward strand.
AAGGGATAAGTAATTGAGTAAAGATAAGAAGTATTGGAAAAGAAGAAGTTCAGAGAGAGAAACAGTAGTACAGGGGGTTAGATTGGGGACAGATTGCAAGGGACGTCTAGGACCAAGCACACCATGCCAAGCTCTGAAGAGACACGCGAGAAGGATGCCCGCACCACCCTACTAGGACAGCGGCCCCCCATCACAGACGACTATGTCATGAAGAGCAGGCGTCATATGACGCGTCAGGGCAGCCGACCAATCACGAGCGTGGGAACCTCCGCCCGTGCGAGGGAGGCACATGTACATACACACGCACATAATACCACCTCGCTGCCTCCTTCGTTCTCTCTCTCCTTAAATTCACAACACACATCTTATACTCTATCACTGATATAAAATACTTCCAAGTGTCACAGACAAGAATACAGACCACCACTGATCTGTCTGTGACATCATGAATACTAAGAAAGAAAGAACATCGTTCTACGATTATTATAGCCCATTTCACTGCCCTGGCGAGCGCTAGCGAGTACGAGTACATTCTGGCAAGCTGGCCAGCGTAACAAGATGAAGGATTGATTTTTGTATTGTTGAAGAATAAGGGATAGTCCGCTGGGAGATCCTGACGGGTAGATAGATGGAGAAATTGGGTTTTGGAAGCATTAAAGGTAACAAGGTTTTCTCTGCCCCAATTGGAGATAGTATTTAGATCAGAATTTAAGAGTTCTATGGCTTAATTACGTTTGTCGTTGAAGGATTGCTGGCTGCGGCGTTCTGGAAAACTAATGGAGTAGTGTAAGGTTGAGTCGTCTGCGTATGAATGGATGGGAATTGAGGTACAGTTGAGGAGATCATTTATAAAAATTAGAGAGAATAGGAGATTGGCCAGAGCCCTGAGGAACACCAGAGTTTATAGGGTGAGGAAGTGAGCAATGGCCGTCCACAACCGCGGCTATGGGAACGGCCGGAAAGGAAATTAGAGACAAAGACACAGATGGAGGGATAGAAACCGAAGGAGGGTAGTTTAGAAATTAAAGATTTGTGCCAGACTCTATCGAAGGCTTTCGATATGTCTAGTGCAATAGAAAAAGTCTCACCGAATTCCCGAAAGGAGGATGTGACGCATGTCCACGTGTGAGCATGCTGTACAGAACGCCTAGTCATGCCCCACTCTCGCTAGGATCGTCAGGGCAGGAACTTTGGCTGTAGTCTATGTAGAGTTTCCTAACTTAGTTCATGTGAGCCGTTGTACTATAAGTATTATGAATATGTATTTTGTTTTCATCTGAGTCAACGAGTTCTATTTTATATCATTAGTTATAAGTATTGTGTGTAAAACTTATTTGTAATGATGGGAAGAGAAACAGCCACAGTTGGGGGTCAGTGGGTGCGCCAGGCGGGAGGTGGGCCTAACTCACTCGCATTCCTCCCTCCCTCAGTGCTAGGGGAGCCTTTGTGTATCCCAGAGGAGAGAGAAATTACGTAATGGTTGTCAGTGGGCGGTCCTTAGTAGTTCACGTTGGGCTCACTAGAGGGCCGGGTATAAAAGGGAAGTCTAGCCATTTTTTCATCAGAACTCATTAGGCAGAGCGACTTCTCATTTCCCTTGCTAACTATATATATTCTTCTGACTGATGGGAACTTTCTCTACTACCTTACATTCTTATCTCCTCTTTTCCCTGCCCTGTTTAACTTCCATGGTCCCGTTGGTGCAGAGCTAGTCAGCCAACGTATTATCGCTTGAGTTCTCACGAGATACTTGCCTATTAGATAGCCTATTTTGGAAGGGTTGACTTAGAATAGGATTGATTTATGTTTGTTGCACTTGTATATGCATTTCCCTGTGTGTTATTATTATTATTCCTGTTTTCTGCTAGTCTAGGTAATGCTAGACTGGGGTAAGGCTTTTCTGTGTTACGAGTTGTTGTTTGATGCAGTGGTTAAGCGATAAACCTGTATACTCGTTTCGGTTCAGTGAAGCCTAGGTTGTCTTCGCGGCTGACTGTGTTGAGTTAATAATTTACAGTGCGTGAGGGCAAGAGCCTAACCACCCTGTATTTTATTAACAGTTTGTTTTTACTTTGTCAAGGAGCCGGGAGAAAACCAGATACAAGGGATCTGGATTTCTCAAAGTGCACTTGTTAGTTTTAACGTAATACTTTAAACAGTCGTGAGGACTTCGCTATGCTACGAGCCGTTTTTGCTCAGTCACTGCTACCTTTTTGCCTACAGTACCCCAGCTAGACTTTACTCGATTAGTAGATACAGAATAGTATTGAAGCTTTCCTTATGTATGATATTGTTTATGCACTATTGATTTCATGTGTTGCAAGCTTGGCTACTTTAGTGATTAGTGGCCCACGAGCACAATCCGAGTAGGCTATTGCCGTTGCATTTGTGGAGTACTTCCTTTTAAGGGGAGCGTCCGGTTCATACTCGTAAAAGTGCTCAAAACGGCAATATTGCGCAACCCGATATATGGCATCATCACCCATCCCTCTGTCTTCAGTTAAAATCCTGAGGCAATATTCCGTCGGGAAGCATGTTATTTCTGGGCTAGTTTAAAGTTTTCGCGGGTCGCGGGTCGCGCAGACGCGTAGAAAATGCATTATGGGTTTCGGATCTGCAAAAAAAAAAAAACGAAAACCATGAATTTTTGGTGAAAATATGACGTTCTTAGATATTTTGCCTAACAGTATCTGGTACTAAACCCTGGTAACAACGAAGGGTGTGGTGGTGGTGGAGGAGAAAGAGCAGTATGGTCCAAGCCGCGAGAGAGGTAGGGAGGGTGCGGCTGGCCGGCTGGCTTGCAACAGCTCTCGTGCCTTAGTACCTCACGTAAGAAATTTCACTTGTCGGCGCAGTTCTGACGTAACCAAACATGCTACAACAATGTTTCTGGTGTCATTGGAAAGGGCATGAAATTCTCTACAACTCCACGTCGCCATTTTTTTTTATTTCTTTCCCATTTCGACACAGCACCCCGAGACATTTGTCACCTAATTTGTACCTAACTGTAAATGCCCTAATTCTACAATTAGATACAAAATGGAAAAAGTATCAACGTACAATTGAAACTACACCTATTGTTAGTACCCCCAATGCATTAAAACAATCAAGCAACAACATTTAAATGAGATTCTGATTTTACAAAAAGTCATAAATTTACACACTAATTCTCACCTAACTCAAAACATAATTGTCCTAGAGAATTAAAATTTTGGAAATTTCTTAGTTGTTAGGTCCCCTATACGTGTACAAAATCTTATGAAATACAGACAAAATCCACTGACACGTTCTGGAGTAAAAGCCGGACGTTCCCCTTAATGTTTGCCATTTACTATTGCATATTCTTTTAATTATTCTTATACCAATTTAAGCCTTTAATAGTATTTAATTGCCAGTGTTTTTGCTTATTGAATTACTGTTCAAAATCCGATACGTACTTCTTACGAGCATCCGAGAAGCATCTAACTTTTTTCAGAAAATTCCTTGCTCGATGCTTAAGGACTATTAATTAACGTAACGTAATAGTGCCGATCTGAAGTAGAGGGTGGAGGACTTCTTAAGTTCATAGTCAAGGGTGGATTACTTCGGCTTCGGCCAACACTATTCTTTGGTGTTATTGTTTCTTACTTCATTGTTTGATTGTTGACCAGACTAGATAATTCCTGTCTCTTTATTAGTCTGTTGTTGAACACTAGTACCGAGTTCTTGTATACCCCGTTATAGCAGATTGAACTCTGGAGGGTATTTGTGTTTTTTGTTCGGCTGGCAGTACTCAGGGGTTGGGATCGTGTGTTTTCGTTGTGGCAGCGAGCCGTATTCGAGTCCTGATTGAGAGCCCTTGTGTACCCGAATGCCAGTTCGTAACAAATGGCGACCTTGCTTAGGATTTTGTGAACAGTATACATTTTTGCAGAGTTGTACAACATTTGTTTGTTTGTATTTTAGCGTGCATATTGAAGAATATTTTTTTTGTATGGCAATTAGTAAAGCATTTAAGAGACTCCAGTTAATTTAGTAATTAGTGCTTGCATAGGAAGTTTAACACTTTTGTCTCGAGAATTTTGTTGTGGACTTCAGTATGTCGTGCATTAGCACTGACGATGAGCGAGAGATGTCATTTGAAGGTGTGCCGTTAGTAACCAGTGAGGAGGATGCTAGAGTTTTTGTGAGTAAGCGGTACCACGTGACGGAGGAGAGGCTGACTGGGGTGGATGTTTGTGGCTTGCACCTGATAGCCAAGGTTTTGGGCATTTCCAATGTAGCAGGGATGTCCAAGGGGGAGCTGATTTCCTGGGTGTTGCGTGGGCGACATGGGGTTTTGGAGGAGAGGGCGTTTGGGGGGGTTCCTCCCCAGATCCCCTCTCACTTGACTCCCACAGTGCCGTCCACTCAGTTACCGGAGGTTAGCACTCTCCCACAGAGGGATGAGAATTGGCGGATTTGAGTGCCCTCGGGTGGTGCACGTGGTGGTTCCCCAGTTTTTGCCCCCCCTCCTTCAGTAGTGGCAGCTCCCTCTTCCTGCCTGTCTCCAGATATGGTATTTAGACTTGAGCTTGCTAAGATTGAGGCTAGGAAGCAGGAGAATGAGACTAGGAGGCATGAGATTGAGGTTAGGAGGCAAGAGGATGAGACCAGGAGGCATGAGGCTGAGCTTAGGTACGACTCAGAGAAATATTGTGCTAAATTAGATTTAGATAAGACTCGTGCAGAGTCGACAGGGACTCGGATGGGCCGTGAGGGCCAAGTAAGAGAACAGTCCTTGGCCCACTTAGTCAAATTGGTGCCGGTATTTAGTGAAACTAAAGTCACAGAATTTTTTAATCGTTTTGAGAAGAAGTGTAGGGAGCATAATTGGCCTGAAGAGAAGTGGGCAGCTCTAGTCTCCTCAAGACTTACGGATAAGGGTCTGAAAGCTTATGATGCACTGCCTTTAGAGTCTTGAATTGACTACCCAGAATTGAAGGGAGCTGTCCTACGGGCATACGAGTTGCAACCGGAAACATATCGATTGAAGTTTCGGGGTGTTACAAAGACTAGGGAGGCGACCTTTCTTGAACATGCCCGGGACTTAAAAGATGCACTTAAAAACTGGACACGTTCTGAGAAAGCTAAGACGGCAGAACAGTTGACTGAGCTGTTTCTGCTCGAGCAGTTTTATAAGTGTACTGGTGCAGAAATGACTTTAACTATTAACACCTTACGACCAAGAACTCTTCAAGAGGCAGCTGAGATGGCTGACCTCAGGTTGTCGCTAATCAGGGGATGTGAATCTGTAAAGCGTGTTGATGCAGTTCCCAAGGGGCGCGATACTCCAAACCCTCGAGCTCAGGACAATCACTATAGATATAAACCTCAGTTTAAAAGCCAAGATACCAGGACTGAACCAAAGACTACAGCCGTCCCATTACAGAAGGGTCAGAACTCCGCCCCTTATCGGAAGAGACCGATAGGGGAAGTGGAATGTTTTCATTGTAGAAAGAAGGGGCATTATGCAAAATCTTGTCCTAGTAAGCCGCCAACTGCAGCCGTGTCTTTGGTGCGCAGCATAGGTGTGGCTGAAATGTCGTCTGGATTTACCCAGGGTAGTTTGCCAGTGGCAGGGTCACAGGCTATGTATAAGACTCAGGAAGGCTCGTCCCCTGTCCGTGATATCTTTGGGCCCATAGAGGGACCGGTAGGGTAAGTTGGGCGGGTTGCCAGCATAAGGTGGAAGTTTTGTGTGATACTGGAGTTTCACAGACACTTTTGAAGAATTTCACGGGGCGACCAATTAATGCGGCACAGGTGGTTGTTGTTCAGGGTATTAATGCGACCAGGTCATACCCGTTGGTTCGTGTGGAGCTGGAAGTTGATGGTGTGATTAAGGACTTAGATGTTGGGATCGTTGAGAAATTGCCAGTGGAGGGCGTCGACCTTCTTCTCGGCAACGACTTTGCGGTGCCTACTTTAGACGTTCCACCCTTAGTCGTTGCCGAGGGGCCGGCCGACGTGAGTAGGGAGGAACAAGAGTGGGTAGTGAGTTGTCAACACCAACAGATGGCATGTGTGGTAACTCGTTCCCAAGCATTTAAGGTATCACAGCCTATTTCCCAGGTCACAGAACAGCGGAGGAAGGGAATTAAGGAGAAGTTGAAGGCTGGGAAAAGTTTGAAGAGTTTAGAACCAGTGGCTCTCCCAAAAGACCCAATAGCAGGACCTTTGACAGAGTCTGTTGTAACTCCAGTACCTAACACAGTTGATAAAGTAGTGGAGGAGGCAGAGACTCAGAGACAGCACCGTTACCTGCAGCGAGAAAACCGGATGTCTAAGTTGGATGTTGGGGGAGGGCATGAGTTGTTGACCAAGCAGTTAGACATGTTGGCTCCCACAGACATTCGAAAGTTGCAATTAGAGGATCCAGAGGATTTGCAGTGTACCAATGGGGCTGTGGAGTTAGAAGAAGATAGGGATGCAAAGGCAGGGGATTTTGTTTTCGTTAATGGAATTTTATACCACCGATATCAAGATCCTAAAAGGAACTTGGAGGGCGGATCAGGTACAGTTGACCAGCTGGTCATGCCAGAGGGCTGCAGGGAAAGTTTGCTTAGGTTGGCTCATGATTCTCCATTATCAGGACATTTGGGTGCCAAGAAAACGGTGGCGGCTTTGGGGAAATTGTTTTGGTGGCCGGGGATGAAGTCTCATGTGCAGTCATGGATAAACTCATGTGATATTTGTCAACGTGTCGGGAAACAGAACCAAGTTATTCCTAAGGCTCCATTACACCCTATTCCTGTAATTGGGCCACCCTTCAGTAAAATTATTGTTGACATGGTTGGTCCACTCCCTCCCACTAAGGCTGGAAATAAATTTTTGTTAACCATAATGGATGTTGCCACTACAGTAGATACCCCGATGCATACCCTATGAAAAATGGAATGGCTAAGACGGTAGTCAGTAACTTGTTGTGGTACTTCTCAAGGTACGGGTACCCGGAGGAGATTCAGTCTGATCAGGGATCTAATTTAACCTCCAACATGTTCAAGCAAACAATGCAACAGCATGGGATACGAGCAGTAGTATCGTCAGCGTATCACCCTGAGAGTCAAGGGGTGCTTGAGCGGTGGCATGCTACACTTAAAAGCATGCTCAGGTGTTATTGTGCTGACAACGGTATGGATTGGGATCTTGGATTGCCTTATGTGCTGTTTGCTGCTCGGGAGGTACCTGGTGAGAGCCTGGGATTTAGTCCAAACGAGCTGATTTTTGGACACCGTGTCAGGAACCCCCTTAACATGCTGAAAGAAATTTGGGAGGGGACTGTGCAGCCTTGTCCATTATTAAAGTATGTGCTTGAAAGCCGTGAGCGCATGCTTAAGACTCTGGAGATGGCAGGTAGAAATTTGACAGAATCACAAGCTTTGATGAAGGACAGGTATGATCGCAAAGTGTGTCGGGAATTTAGATAAAGAGGTTAATTTACATATCACTGGTACATGAAATATCCCAACAAATAGTTATATTATAATTACCAACGACGTAGTCGTTGATGGGTGTAATCCAGTCCCCCACACGCGGCTAGTTCAATTGCATGACATGTAGGAATGTTCACATAATACAATATCGATACAATGAACTTAGCTTAGAGGACTGGTGATGTAGGACTGTTGTTAATATTATTAGTAGTTGTAGCACATGGTGAACTGTGGGTTGAGTCAGGGCCGGGGGAGGAGATGTTGACTGTATGGTGTTGGTTGAGAGACTAAAGGGCCGGCGTCCGATCGCTTCGCGAAATTACATATGGCTGCCGGCTCATAATAATTATAACCCATAACTTGGTTTCATAATACATCTAGAGCTGATGTAGATATTTATACATTACAGTTAATATTTAACTTAACTTATGAATAAACTACAATACACAAAGAACCAGCCGAAATCGTACAAGCGATACGATACCGCCAAATTCAAATGTCCTATTGGACCAAAACCTGTCGGGATCATTACCCTATTCCCGACATATTGCCCGCCACCAAAAATGATATACAGGAGCTATATACAGAGAACAAAAAAAGGATATCGAAGTCAAAGATCACCTTGTTTGATCTTTGATCTCCAAAGATCCACGGAACTCATAGCCGTCCTCCTTTTGGGATGAGCGCCACCTGAAGCCTGAGGAGGATCATCCTTCTCATCATCAGCTACCCCACCTTGAGGAGCACTGTCACCAGCACTCTCCCGCGGAGGGGTATCAGTAGAGACGCCAGGATCATCCGGCAGTTCTACATCCTGCTCCAAGGGATATAACCTTACGACTGGGCGAGTAGTAACCCCAGTCGAAGTTCGTATTCTAGCAACCCTTATAAGACCATCAATGCCCTGGAACAAATCGATAATCCTCCCAAGCTTCCAAAATAACCTAGGACGCTCATCATGAATCAGGACGATATCCCCGATACGAGGCCATCGTTGATTCGTCCCTTTGATCTTATGAGAGTGACGCTCGCGAAGCGACAGCAAATATTCTTGGGTCCACCGTTTCCATAGATCGTCGGACACCTTGTTTACACACTGGAAGCGACGACGTGTGGCGTCAGCATTGCCGAACGTAGGGTCTTGCAGATCTTCGTCATTTACGGACGATCTAGGAAAGGTATTAAGGGTTCGTCCACGTGTTAGCATAGAAGGCGAAATGGGTAAGAGGTCATCAACATCTGCCGAGGTATAGGTCAAGGGCCTGCCGTTGACTGACATCTCAATTTCTATTAAGATGGTTTGCAACTCCCGTCTGGTCACCAGTGCCCTTCCTAATACCTTCTTCATGGCAGATTTGACGATACCGATAGTTCTCTCCCAAATCGCCCCGAACCATGGTGCACGTGCTGGTATAAATCTCCACTGACAACCCTTTCCAGTGAGGGTAGCCACAACCTGCGGGTCATCCATTAAACACTGGAGATATTTAGAGGCCCCGACAAAACAAGTCTCATTATCGCTCATAATAATTTGAGGGAAACCATTGCGGCCTGCAAAGCGTCGTAGAGTATGCAAAAAAAACTCACTGGATAGGTCGTCAATCAATTCAATATGAATCGCTCTGGTTACCGCACATATGAATAGGACGGCATATACCTTTATGATCGTACCGGGCGATTCCCTAACATGAATCGCTCCGGTGTAGTCCACCCCGGTTACCTGAAATGGTTCAGTCCTTTGTACCCTGAACTCAGGTAAGGGAGGTAGATCAACTGGGGAGTAAGGCTTACCCTGTAATCTTTTACAGATCGTACAGCTATTGTGGATCCCTTTAATTGCTTGTCGCATCTTAGGGATCCACCAACGTTGTCGCATATACGCCAGAACATAATTTACGCCAAAATGTAGGCAGGTCCGATGGCATTGGCGAATCAACATTTTGGTAATCAAATGAGAGGAGCTAAGGAGGACAGGATATTTCGCAGAATCAATAATGTGCGCCTTTTGTATCCTGCCTCTACACTTAATTATGCCTCCTTCCATATATAATCCTAGCTGCCTCATTAAGTTTGAGGGTTTGGCCTTTGACTCCTTGCTCAGGATTTGATGTTCAGTAGGATAAGATTCCCTTTGTACTAAACATATTAGTTTTGCTTCTGCTGATCTATATTCATGGAGTCTGATATGCTTCGAATCTTCACTAAGGAAAGACCCGTGAGCCCGACTTCTCATGTTGTTAATGAAACGGTATATCCATGCAAATACCCGTATTACTTGATCACAGCTGCCGTAACGTTCCCACTTTACCAACTTGTTATCCTGATGTGTAGTACTCACATTCGAACTACTTAACACATCATCTTGGGGCCGACTTGAAGGATCAGATATGTATTCCCTGAAATCCTGAGGCCATTCAGTTGGAGATGTAAGCCATGGAGGTCCATGCCACCAAATAGAGGACGACATAAACTGTTGTGCTGAGATCCCCCGGGAAATTATGTCACTGGGGTTATCCCTGGTGCTCACATATCGAAATGTAGCTGTAGGAACTAAGTTATGAATCTCATCAGTGCGATTAGAAACATAAACAGGTAACACTTTCTGGCTGTGTACCCATGAAAGCGCTATTTGACTGTCGCTCCAGACATAGACGTTATTAATCTGTAGTATGTCTGTATAAGCATCCAGTGTAAACTTTATTAGACGAGCAGACAGAAGCAATGCAGTAAGTTCTAATTTAGGAACTGTAATCTTCTTTATAGGGGCTACTTTAGCCTTCGCTATAGCCAGTGTCGCTTCACTACCATTACATATGTATATGGCAGTACCGTACGCACTATTACTAGCATCAGAAAAGGCATGTAGATCCACCTGGTGACCACTAATAACCTGACGAGGAAGTTGGACCTTGCAACATGTGGAAAGGTCCGACCAAATCAACCGCCAAGTATCTTGTAACTCAGTCGGGAGGGGCGTGTCCCAATCTAGTTTTAGCCGCCACAGTTGCTGTAAAAACATACGAGCACAGATTGTTACAGGCAGCAAAAAACCTAGGGGATCAAACAACCTCGCTGACAAGCTTAAGCAGTTCCGCTTGGTCATAAGCTCACTGCCGCATGGGGTGTGACAGAAGGATATACAATCTGTGGTAGTGTCCCATTTGTGGCCTAAAAACTTCACCTCACTATTCTCAGTAGCTACACCGTCAGAAGCAAATTGACCTTTCAAAAGATCACTATTAGTGGCCCATTCTCTTAAGTATAAATGAGCCTTGGCAAATATATCGCGAATCTCCCAGCATCTCTTGAGCAATAAATCTTCATTGTCTCCGGTGCCTTGAAGATTGTCCACATAGATCCCATTCTTGATCTCATTCTTGAAGTCAGGATCTAGTCCAGCCTCCTCAAGATGACGCAAGATAGTAGCGTTGAGAAGGAACTGGGAACAGGTCGCCCCGAATAAGACGACTCTGAACCTGTAGACCAGATACTCCGAATCTAGATCCATTGGGTCCCGTGGCCATAAAAATCTTGTCGAGTCCCTGTCTTCACAATGGAGTTGAAGCATCAGGAAGGCCTTCTGAATATCGGCGACCCATGCAAACTTATGACATCTGAAGCGCAACATAATTTGCGCTAGATCAGAGACCAGGGACGGACCCGTGTACAGACAATCATTCAGGCTATAGGAGCGATCACTGGATTTTGCAGAGCAGTCATACACAATACGAACAGGAGTGGTGGAACTGTCCTTTTTAATCCCATGGTGAGCAAGGTAATGGATGTTATCCCCATATTCACCGAGACCTACTCGCTCCACAAATCCACGTTGTACCTGCTCGGCTAAAACTGCCGCATAAGTCTCGCAATAACTTGGATCCTTGACAAACTGCTTCTGAAGGCCACGTAACCTACCAAGTGCTAGATGGAAATTAGTAGGTAATTTACTCTTGTTATCATTCCAAGGGAGCCTTACCACCTACTGACCTCTGCCAGAGTCATACGTTACAGTCTCTTCATACGAGCTTAACGCTAGCTTGGACTCACGATCAAGTTCATGTGGGTCAATTCCAATATTGTCCAAGTCCCATAGCTTATCTATATCAGTACATGTATTATCAGGCACATTTGGCCTAATATATTTATCTATGGGGCTTACTGCTACCTTGAGGACCGTAACCACCTCCACCTGTGTGTCTTGAGAGGAAGTGGCATAGGATCCAGAAATGGCATACCCTTGGATCGTGGGGAGCATTATTAGCTTATCTACCCGCCGATATCCAGGGTGAACCAGGTCGTAGTAATAATCAGCTCCGTCCAGTAGCATAATACCATTGTTAGCAGAGAGTTGATCATCAGCCAGTTTATATCCCTTGCTTCTGAGATATTTCAAATGTGGTTGAATCTCTGATGCTATATAGAAACTGGGTAGTGTGTCGACCACAACAGCCTTGATGGGACATACCTTTTTTCTATAAACATAGGAAATCTCCACTATATCATAGTCACTGGAATCTATTTCACCAGTGACACCATGGAGACGCAAATTCTCTTGACCCTTGCTGGTACACTTGAGCTGGGGTAATGATGACCGCAGAACGAATGACCTCTGTGAGCACTGGTCAAGTAAGGTGCGCGTCATTATAGTATTATTATTACTCCCCACTACTGGCAGCATCATAGTAGGAAGCAATTGACATTCTCGAGAAGCAATGGACATGGCAGATACTTTATCACCCTCGCTCTTACCTTTCTCATGTGACTCTTTGGGGGTTCTCCCCTTTTCTTTGCCGTCGTGCCGATCAGACTGGGTGCAAAGGGAAAACCAATGTTTCCCCTTGCAATACTTACAAGGTTTGATGTAGGAATTGGTGCAGGTACTGTTGAAGAGGTCTCTTGCCAGACAGCTGGTACATAACTTAAGCGATTTAGCCTTGCCAATCTTCTGTGTAGCCTTAGGATACTTAGGACACTGATACCACAGATGACCGTGGACACTGCACAACTTACAACCTAATGATATTGGCCTTTTCTGTTTAGGAGAAGTCTGTACCGCGAAAGCTGCAGTAGATGGCGACATCTCCACTTGTCGGTAGTGTCCAGTACTCTCCATATTGAAGACTTCAGTCTGGTACACCTGCACCAACGCTTCCAAGTTTAGTGGAGAGTCGCTTAGTTGTCGTCTTAAGATTTCCCTTAGGGGAGAGGGTATCTTATTCAAGATATTAACACTAAATATTTCCTCCTTGGTGATGGCCATTGTCTCCATAGATCGGAGGAGGCTCTCAAAGGAGGCATAGTACTCCTTTAGGGCCATCACATCATAGGATGGAGGATCTAGCGTGAAGAAGTTTGTAATTAACGCGGTCTTGATGACTTCCACTCTCCCGTAAGTTCTCTTCAGCAACTCCACTGCAGACTCGTAGCTGGTAGCTTCTAGCTTGTACCCATCGACTAACTTCAATGCCTCCCCTTTCAATTGACCACGGAGATATGTGAACCTTTGGATGGATGTGAGTGTTTTATTATGATGGACGGAACACTCAAAAATATCCCAAAATCCAGTCCAGGTAGCCGAATCCCCGGAAAAGGTAGGCAAAGTAAGCTTCGGCAGGTTAAAACCAGTCGCCTTTGGTGTACCGGTATCCTTAACAGAGGTTGATTCTTGGGTGGAAGATAGTCTGGCTAAGGCTGTATTAACATTCTCAAAGTACTCAAGATCTGCCGACATTTCTTCTTCCACATCGTCAGTAACTGTCAATAAACCATATACCTGCTGAGCATAACTATCATAAGTAGCTAGCGATTTAGTAACAGTAGCGAATTTACCCTTTATTTGATCAGCCGTGGCACTTATTAAAAATTCATCAAGATCTCTTAAACATCTATTTAAACTTCCCTTCATCCCTCCCTTAAGAATCTTAAGTTTCTTTAAATCTGTCATCGTTAAGGTATAATTTTAAGCAACTTAAACTACAATGAGGTCAGACTACAAACCGTTAATCGCTTAGGAATCAACAGCGGCAAACCCCCATTACTTAAGAAATTTACTCAAAAAGAATTACATAATACTTACATCCCCCTTAATATAAACTATCGAAAGGAAATTATCTAACTAGACAAAAGAATTAAATACTAAATCCATTAAAAGAAAGGGTAAGGTGAAGCACTAATTATTGTAAGCCCTTTATAGGTAAGCCTAGTTGGTTAAGCTACAATCATGAGGTCTGACTATTAACCGTCAATCGCTTAGGAATTAATAAAGACCGACACTCATGACCGCCACTTTAAGCAACTAGGCCTAGGCTATTATGAAATTTAAATATAAAAGGTCACATGAGAACCCTCCCCACCAGCATAATTAATAAGGAGTCCCACAATGACAAAACACAAGCAACACCACAGGCACACCACCAAAGCGAATTGAAAAGCCACCACAGACACCTGCAGGCCTAGACTGCCTAGCCTAGCCTCGAGCGCAAAATGGCGACCGACGAAACTACCCCTACCCCAAACTCCAGCCCAGTTAACCCACCAAAAAACGCCAAGGATCACACACCCCAAAAAAACGGGAAACTAGTCCCAAAAAAGATAGGGACGGTGCCTAAACGGTAAAAAACACGAGGGAAGAAGCTGGGCCTAAACTAGGGAAATGGCAGGCGGCCAACAACGCGCGAGGCGGCAGCCATTTGTAAGCCCACAAGCGTCAAGGAAGCAAACAAAACGGTACTACAGTACGGAAGCTGTAGGGCACGAAGGACCATTATTTGTCGGGAATTTAGATAAAGAGGTTAATTTACATATCACTGGTACATGAAATATCCCAACAAATAGTTATATTATAATTACCAACGACGTAGTCGTTGATGGGTGTAATCCAGTCCCCCACACGCGGCTAGTTCAATTGCATGACATGTAGGAATGTTCACATAATACAATATCGATACAATGAACTTAGCTTAGAGGACTGGTGATGTAGGACTGTTGTTAATATTATTAGTAGTTGTAGCACATGGTGAACTGTGGGTTGAGTCAGGGCCGGGGGAGGACATGTTGACTGTATGGTGTTGGTTGAGAGACTAAAGGGCCGGCGTCCGATCGCTTCGCGAAATTACATATGGCTGCCGGCTCATAATAATTATAACCTAACTTGGTTTCATAATACATCTAGAGCTGATGTAGATATTTATACATTACAGTTAATATTTAACCTAACTTATGAATAAACTACAATACACAAAGAACCAGCCGAAATCGTACAAGCGATACGATACCGCCAAATTCAAATGTCCTATTGGACTAAAACCTGTCGGGATTATTACCCTATTCCCGACAGACAGGTATGATCGCAAAGTGAGGCTCCGGAAGTTGACTGTAGGACAAGAGGTATTAATTTTGTTGCCTTTGGTTGGTAACCCCCTCTCTGCGAAGTACACTGGACCTTATAAAATTGTAGAAAAAATTTCAGACTTAGATTACCTTGTTGCCACTCCAGACAGGAGGAAAAAGAACCAGTTATGTCACGTGAACCTTATTAAAGAGTATGTGAGGCGCCCCTCTGAGCCTCTCACTATCCCTGTGTTGGCTTGTTGCGGCCGTGGTGGAGAAGGAGAGGGGGACAGTCAAGCTTCAGAGGAGGATAGCTGGGATCAACATGTTTCAGCGGATCAGTGGGCGGGGAACTCGAGCCTAAGGGCTGACGAGGCTATAGCTCATTTGCCTGAGCCGCAGTTTGATGCTATCCGTCAGTTGTTCGGTTCATACCCCACTGTATTTGCTGAACACCCAGGCCTCACTACTCAGGCTATGCATGATGTTGACGTGGGGGACAATATACCCTTTAAGTCAATCCCGTACCGTGTGCCCCCCATATAACTACCAGCTCTGAGAGATGAGTTGGAGTATATGCTCGGTAGAGGGTTGATAGAGAAAGGCACAGTTAAGTGGACTTCCCCCGTAACACTGCAGCCAAAGCCAGATGGCAAGGTACGCTTTTGTATTGATTTCCGTAGGTTAAACGGATTGACTCCAACTAACCCATATCCTCTTCCTCGGGTTGATGATAGTGTTGACAAAATTGGTAATGCTCGTTTTTTGTCTAAAGTAGATTTAGTAAAAGGTTACTGGCAAGTACCTTTGTCCGAGCGTGCTAAAGAGGTATGTGGTTTTGTTGTGGACGGGAGTACCTACCGGTGCAATGTTATGCCTTACGGACTTAAGAATGCACCAGCAACATTTCAGAACCTGATGAATGAAATTGTAAAGGACATTCCGAATTGCACCGTATATTTGGACGATGTAATCATTTATGATGACGACTTTGAGAGCCATTGTGAGCACCTTGAGACCTTGTTCCGGAAACTTAGTGAATCAGGTCTGGTAGTAAATTTGGCAAAGTGTGACTTCGTAAAAGCCACTGTGCAGTACCTTGGGTTTGTAGTGGGAAGGGGACAGGTGTGCCCTCCTCAGAACAAGGTACAGGCTATCAATAAATGTCCGCACCCAACAACCAAGAAGCAGAGTATGAGATTCTTGGGTATGATAGGCTACTACAGACGCTTCATAAAAGGTTACTCAACGGTGTTGGCACAGATTTGTTATCTAAAGACAAAAAGTTTTTGTGGGCACCTGAGTGTGAAAAGGCTTTCACTTTGGTGAAACATTTGCTATGTACTCACCCGATACTCAGGGCCCCAGACTTTAACGGGCCTTTTCAGCTGGCAACAGATGCTATTGGTGTAGGGGCTGGTGCCGTCTTGCTACAGACAGACAATGAAGGTGTGGAACACCCAGTAAGTTTCTTTTCTAAGAAGTTCAATGCTGCACAAAAGAACTATTCTACAATAGAAAAGGAATTACTGGCGATTGTGCTGTCGCTCAGGCACTTCGAGGTGTATGTTCCAGCCTATGGCCCAGTCGTGGTTATCTACACTACACTGAGATTCCTGAATCAATTTCACAATCGCAATATGAGACTGACCAGGTGGTCTTTGATGTTGCAGGAGTATAACCTGGACATCCGTCATATTGCTGGATGTGACAATGTGATCGCGGATTGTTTATCAAGGGTGGATGATCAGTCGTAGGCTATCACAGGTGTGTGGGTTTGAGTGGAGGAAAATAGGCTGCCCTTATAGTGCAGCCGGGAAAAACATATTAAAATATAAAAATCATATAAAAACTCTTTCTTTTGATATAGGTAATCGTATAAGTTTGTCATAGCCTATAGAGTTTGAGTAGTCCACGAACTATCAAACGGCTGAGCTGCTGTAAGCTCGCTCTGGGAGCATGATATTGTGTCTTTTTGATATTGTTGGGAGGAGTTATAAAATGTGATTTTTTTTTTTAATAATAAGATGTGTTTTGGTGATAAACTCAGCTTTGTTTTAGTGCCATGCGGTCGCTGGGTGTGAGGGGCTTGATGGGGTTCTGTGTTTGTCAGATTTTAGCTCAGGGTTGAGCGAGTAAAATCTTGGGAAAGGTGTGACGCATGTCCACGTGTGAGCATGCTGTACAGAACGCCTAGTCATGCCCCACTCTCGCTAGGATCGTCAGGGCAGGAACTTTGGCTGTAGTCTATGTAGAGTTTCCTAACTTAGTTCATGTGAGCCGTTGTACTATAAGTATTATGAATATGCATTTTGTTTTCATCTGAGTCAACGAGTTCTATTTTATATCATTAGTTATAAGTATTGTGTGTAAAACTTATTTGTAATGATGGGAAGAGAAACAGCCACAGTTGGGGGTCAGTGGGTGCGCCAGGCGGGAGGTGGGCCTAACTCACTCGCATTCCTCCCTCCCTCAGTGCTAGGGGAGCCTTTGTGTATCCCAGAGGAGAGAGAGAAATTACGTAATGGTTGTCAGTGGGCGGTCCTTAGTAGTTCACGTTGGGCTCACTAGAGGGCCGGGTATACAAGGGAAGTCTAGCCATTTTTTCATCAGAACTCATTAGGCAGAGCGACTTCTCATTTCCCTTGCTAACTATATATATTCTTCTGACTGATGAGAACTTTCTCTACTACCTTACATTCTTATCTCCTCTTTTCCCTGCCCTGTTTAACTTCCATGGTCCCGTTGGTGCAGAGCTAGTCAGCCAACGTATTATCGCTTGAGTTCTCACGAGATACTTGCCAATTAGATAGCCTATTTTGGAAGGGTTGACTTAGAATAGGATTGATTTATGTTTGTTGCACTTGTATATGCATTTCCCTGAGTGTTATTATTATTATTCCTGTTTTCTGCTAGTCTAGGTAATGCTAGACTGGGGTAAGGCTTTTCTGTGTTACGAGTTGTTGTTTGATGCAGTGGTTAAGCGATAAACCTGCATACTCGTTTCGGTTCAGTGAAGCCTAGGTTGTCTTCGCGGCTGACTATGTTGAGTTAATAATTTACAGTGCGTGAGGGCAAGAGCCTAACCACCCTGTATTTTATTAACAGTTTGTTTTTACTTTGTCAAGGAGCCGGGAGAAAACCAGATACAAGGGATCTGGATTTCTCAAAGTGCACTTGTTAGTTTTAACGTAATACTTTAAACAGCCGTGAGGACTTCGCTAGGCTACGAGCCGTTTTTGCTCAGTCACTGCTACCTTTTTGCCTACAGTACCCCAGCTAGACTTTACTCGATTAGTAGATACAGAATAGTATTGAAGCTTTCCTTATGTATGATATTGTTTATGCACTATTGATTTCATGTGTTGCAAGCTTGGCTACTTTAGTGATTAGTGGCCCACGAGCACAATCCGAGTAGGCTATTGCCGTTGCATTTGCGGAGTACTTCCTTTTAATGTTTGCCATTTACTATTGCATTTTCTTTTAATTATTCTTATACCAATTTAAGCCTTTAATAGTATTTAATTGCCAGAGTTTTTGCTTATTGAATTACTGTTCAAAATCCGATACGTACTTCTTACGAGCATCCGAGAAGCATCTAACTTTTTTCAGAAGATTCCTTGCTCGATGCTTAACCCTTATTTAGCGGGCTAGGCGGCTTATTTATATGTACCGCCCAGCGGGGTGTTTTTAGCCAAAATAGGGCTGTTTACGTGGTCATTTTCATGCCTAAATAAGACCCAGAGCGTAAAACAAGTATCTATCCCTGAAAGGGCATAAACAGAGCTTTCGAATGACACCATAACGATCCTTTTATGATGGCTAGTTTTCTTGCAACAACCGCGCAACGCGAGTGCAAAAAGCATGTAATTCAGCACTTTCCCCATACAATTCCGTATATAGCGAGTGAGAGAAGGAGGGAGGTGGTGGGATTCGTGTCAGTAGGTTCGCCGCGGTGGTCTGGAGCAGTCATACGCTCGCTACTCTCCTGCCACCACTTGTCTCTCTCTCTCAGCAACATTACGTGCTGAAATTGCCACACGACCTATGTCGCGCACCGCCACATAGTCCAGATTGATTTAACTCGACTTATGTTGCGCCCCGACACTTAGGGGTTAAGGACTATTAATTAACGTAATGTAATAGTGCCGATCCGAAGTAGAGGGTGGAGGACTTCTTAAGTTCATAGTCAAGGGTGGATTACTTCGGCTTCGGCCAACACTGTTCTTTGGTGTTGTTGTTTCTTACTTCATTGTTTGATTGTTGACCAGACTAGATAATTCCTGTCTCTTTATTAGTCTGTTGTTGAACACTAGTACCGAGTTCTTGTATACCCCGTTATAGCAGATTGAACTCTGGAGGGTATTGGTGTTTTTTGTTCGGCTGGCAGTACTCAGGGGTTGGGATCGTGTGTTTCCGTTGTGGCAGCGAGCCGTATTCGAGTCCTGATTGAGAGCACTTGTGTACCCGAGTGCCAGTTCGTAACAAGGATGACCAAGAGTAAGTAAGATGTGAAAGAAGATCAGCAGTAGAGCGACCCTTAAGGAAGCCATACTGGGGATCTGAGAGCAGATTATGAGAAGAGAAATGCTTAAGAAATTTGGAAGCAAGAATAGTTTAAACATTTTTAGAAAGGCAAGAGATGAGAGCAATTGGACGATAGTTGGAGGGTTGAGAGCGGTCACCCTTCTTTGGGACAGGTTGAATGTGAGCAAATTTCCAGCATGAAGGGAAGACGTTAGAGGATAGACAGAGACGAAAGAGTTTGCCTAGGCAGGGAGTCAGCACGGGAGCACAGTTGATGGTGAACAAGCCTTCATCTTTTCTATCCTAAGTGACCTAGAGCAGTTAGTCCAGCAACCCATCCGTATCCCGGATCGTTTCGGAGATCGGCCCAACATTCTTGTCCTATTTCTAACCTCTAACCCTTCCGCTTATACTATACATTTCTTCTCTCCCTTGGGCTCCTCCGTCCATTAACTAATATCTGTCACCTGTCCTATCTCTCCGGTACGTCCACCCGATCCTCCCAACCGGCGGCGCTTGTTGCACTTTGGCGCTGCCGACTGGGAGGCTCTTCGGCAGTACTCCTTTGATTTCCCTTGGAATAACTTTTGTTTCCGTGGCCGAGGACCCTCTGAGAGTGCTGAACGCATTACCGAGGTAATCCTCTCGGGCATGGAAGCAATTATACATTCCATTTTCTTTCTCTCAGTCTAATGCAAACAAATCTTGGTTTACTCACGCTTTGTTATACTGCTGTCCGCAACAAGGACTGAAGGAGGAAGCATTCAAACGTAACCGACGCCTTAAAACTCAAGAATCTCATTCTTCCTATGTTTGAGCCCGGAATCCAGTCAAATCTGTTCTTCGACTTGCCAAGCACTCTTTCATCAATAATAAATGCACTGAACTATCCAACTTTAGCTCTTCCCAAGCTTTCTGGCATGTAGCCAAAAACCTCTCCAACAATTTGTCTTCCACATCTTTCCCTCCCTTTTCCACTCTGATGGTAAAACCATCACTTCTTCCTCTGACAAAGCTGAACTCTTCGCTCAAACATTTGCTAGGCATTCCACCTTGGATGATTCCGGTGCTATTCCTCCCTCTCCACCCGCCTCACCCCTACTTATGCCTAATATCCTAATCTTTTCTAAAGATATACTTCTACCCTCTCTGAGCTTAATACTAAGAAGGCGCACAGTCCGGATGGTGTTCCTCCTGTTGTACTAAAAATCTGTGCTTCCGTGGCGACTACCTGCCTAGGCAAACTTTCTAGTCTTTGTCTCTCCTCTAACATCTTCCCTTCATGCTTAAGTTTGCTCTCTTTCAACCTGTCCCAAAGAAGGGTGACTGCTCTTAACCCTCCAACTATCGTCCAATTGCTCTCATCTGTTGTATCTCGAAAGTTTTTGAAACTATTCTTGCTTCAAAATTTCTTAAGCATTTCTCTTCCCATAATCTACTCTCAGATCACCAGTATGGCTTCCTCAAGGGTCGCTCTTCAGGTGATCTTCTTTCATATCTTACTAACTCTTGGTCATCCTCCTTTCGGGACTTCGGTGAGACCTTTTCTATTGCTCTAGACATATCGAAGGCCTTCGATAGAGTCTGGCACAAGTCTTTAATTTTCAAACTACCCTCCTTCGGTTTCTATACCTCGATCTGTGCCTTTGTCTCTAATTTCCTTTCTGGCCATTCCATAGCTGCAATTGTGGATGGCCATCGCTCACTTCCTCATCATATCAACTCCAGTGTTCCTCAGGGTTCTGTCCTATCTCCTATTCTCTTTCTAATTTTCATAAATTATCTTCTCAACTGTACCTCCAGCCCCATCCATTCATACACAGACAACTCTACATTACACTACTCAATTAGTTTTCCAGAACGCCCCAGCCAGCAATCCCTAAAAGACAAACGTGATGAAGCCATACAAACTTATCTTCTGATATAACTACTATTTCCAATTGGGGCAGATAAAACCTGTGTATATATATATATATATATATATATATATATTTCTCCACGTTTGTGATAATCTAGCTCTCCCAAACATATTACAGTAAGTCTGGCAACGAATATTAAAAAAAAATAACTAAGAAATAACTAAGAAATAACTAAAAAATAATAACTAAGAAAGTAAGTGAATATTTACGTAATCTTATTTTATCTGTTAAATCCACCTTCAAAATAAATCAACCGCTTACATCATTCGGAATATAAAATTATAATAATAGATTTTAATTTCTGAGTGACGTTGCAATGAAAAATAATATTTTGTTTAGATGTTAATGCATCTAATTACACTGATGTCCAAGTTAATTAAAGCCTATGAAAATATCAAGTTAGCTATTATAGTCAGGTCTTATAATTTCCTGTTATGATAATCTATAATGGTATATAATATAGACACACACACACACACACACACACACACACACACACACACACACACACACACACCCAGAATATCATCAAGATATATAGCTTTTACACATTTTACCAGTGTGTACAACTCTTTCATATTTATAATGAGGAACTAAAGTTTCCAACAAAACTTTAAACATAGAACAAAAATCCAAAGAGGAGCGGTAATTAACACCTTACGAGCGGCCTATGCGGTTTATTTATATGTACCGCCCAGCGGGGTGTTTTTAGCCAAAATAGGGCTGTTTACGTGATCATTTTCATGCCTAAATAAGACCCAGAACGTAAAACAAGTATCTATCCCTGAAAGGGCATAAACAGAGCTTTCGAATGACACCATAACGATCCTTGTATGATGGATAGTTTTCTTGCAATAACCGTGCAACGCGAGTGCAAAAAGCAGGTAATTCGGTACTTTCGGTACATAATTGAGTATGTAGCGAGTGAGATAGGGAGGAGGGAGCTGAGATTTGTGTCAGTAGGTTCGCCGCGGTGGTCTGGAGCAGTCATACGCTCGCTAGTCTCCTGCCACCACTTGTCTCTCTCTCTCAGCCACATTACGTGCTGAAATTGCCACTCGAGTTATGTCGAGCGCCGCCACATAGTCCAGCTTTATTTAACTCGACTTAAGTGGTGAGCCGCTTTTTAAGGGTTAAAAAATAAATGTAAGGAGACAAAAATGGGAAGGAGGATGATAAAATGTTAGTAAGATAATAGTAATACGATAAGAATATTTATAATAGTAAAGATAATAGATAACAGAAAGTATAAAGTTAGTAAAAGATTGATAGTGGCTGGAATATAGTGTAGGTGAAAAGTGTATTACTATTAGAAGACCAGGGGAAATACTTGGAGGTTTTCCGTCCTTCATTACTCTATTGTGCTACAGTAAATTAGTAGAAGATATAACTATCCTTACGAGATTACTTGATGTTTGTCTGATTAACTCACACACACACACACACACACACACACACACACACACACACACACACACACACACACACACACAAACAAACACACACACACACACAACTAATGTTTGAGAAAATCACCAACCAACATACATTATCTAAAATATATTGTTAGAAAATTAGAACACTAGTTTTCACTAATATCCAACGTAGTATTCATATTATCACCAACCAACCAATTAACTTTCAAATATACCTAAGTAATGAAATCAATGAAACTAATGAATATATGTGGTACTCCAAGGATTCAAACCTAGGATATTCACATCGAAATTCTGCACACTAACCATTATGTTATCAAGACAGTTCAATATGTAAACTATACAAATATATAATTTATATATTAAATATACAGTATATACAACCATACAGTATATACAACCATACATTATATACAACCATACAGTATATACAACCATACAGTATATACAACCATACAGTATATACAACCATACAGTATATACAACCATACAGTATATACAACCATACAGTATATACAACCATACATTATATACAACCATACAGTATATACACCATACAGTATATACACCATACAGTATATACACCATACAGTATATACACCATACAGTATACACACCATACAGTATATACACCATACAGTATATACACCATACAGTATATACACCATACAGTATACACACCATACAGTATACACACCATATACACACCATACAGTATATACAACCATACAGTATATACACATACAGTATATACACCATACAGTATATACACCATACAGTATACACACCATACAGTATACACACCATACAGTATACACACCATACAGTATACACACCATACAGTATATACACCATACAGTATATACACCATACAGTATACACGCCATACAGTATATACAACCATACAGTATATACAACCATACAGTATATACACCATACAGTATACACACCATACAGTATATACAACCATACAGTATATACAACCATACAGTATATACAACCATACAGTATATACAACCATACAGTATATACAACCATACAGTATATACAACCATACAGTATACACGAATACATACAGTATATACACGAATACATACAGTATATACACGAATACATACAGTATATACACGAATACATACAGTATATACAACCATATATACAACCATACAGTATAACAACCATACAGTATATACAACCATACAGTATACAACCATACAGTATATACAACCATACAGTATATACAACCATACAGTATATACAACCATACAGTATATACAGTATATACAACCATACAGTATATACAACCATACAGTATATACAACCATACAGTATATACAACCATACAGTATACACAACCATACAGTATATACAGTATATACAACCATACAGTATATACAACCATACAGTATATACAACCATACAGTATATACAACCATACATTATATACAACCATACAGTATATACAACCATACAGTATATACAACCATACAGTATACACAACCATACAGTATATACAACCATACAGTATATACAACCATACAGTATA
This sequence comes from Paralithodes platypus, assembly GCA_032716605.1. Lineage (NCBI taxonomy): Eukaryota > Metazoa > Arthropoda > Malacostraca > Decapoda > Lithodidae > Paralithodes > Paralithodes platypus. The sequence continues at coordinate 13,713,763 of CM064534.1, forward strand.
TACAACCATACAGTATACACAACCATACAGTATATACAACCATACAGTATATACAACCATACAGTATATACACCATACAGTATATACACCATACAGTATACACCATACAGTATATACACCATACAGTATATACACCATACAGTATACACACCATACAGTATATACACCATACAGTATATACACCATACAGTATATACACCATACAGTATATACACCATACAGTATATACACCATACAGTATACACACCATACAGTATATACACCATACAGTATATACACCATACAGTATATACACCATACAGTATATACAACCATACAGTATATACAACCATACAGTATATACAACCATACAGTATATACAACCATACAGTATATACAACCATACAGTATATACAACCACCATATATACAACCATACAGTATATATCAACCTACAGTATCTCATTGCCTATTTGTTTTGGTTTTTGTATTTTATTTTTCACAGAAAGGACTAGTTTGTCAATACCACATTACTCTAACAAAAGCCCTCTTTTTTGTATTTTGTTTTCAGAGAATAGTGTGAATTTTGTGAATGTGAATGGGTGGCTCCATACGTGATGTGTGGAAAACTGTGTGATATATAGATGTATACAAAATGTCAGTGGGGAATTGAGAGCGAGAGCGAGAGAGAGAGAGAGAGAGAGAGAGAAAGATAAAGAGAAAGAGAAAGAGAGAGAGAACTTTGGTAAGCGTCACATTGTATAACTGTGTTGGGTAAAGCCTTCCACACGGCTACACCTCGGGTGATATTATGTTCTTACATCCTGGGAGAGAATTTGTTTGCAGAGAAACATACAACTATTACCTCTAAATTAATATATGTACTCGATTGTGAAATACATGATAACATCATAGCTCACATAGCCAATTATGTATATACAGTATATATATATATATATATATATATATATATATTTTTTTTTTTTTTTTTTTTTTTTTTTTTCTATATTCCAACTTACTTCCTCTCGGGCATAGGCTGAGAGCATTAACATTCACCGCTTTACAATGAACAGTGAAGCCCGTGAGGTCTTGTTCCAGTCTAGGGAGTGAGACATGTGAAGCACGTAGAGTACAACGAGCACCTGCCATCTTGCCTTCACATGAGGCACGGTGCTCACTCATGGCCCGAAACGACCCCATCTCTGAAGCCACCTCGTTCCTGTGCATCACTGTCTCACCCCCTACACTCGGACTCTCACACTTACACACACACAACGCCACCTGTTGAGCAGATAACTCACCAGGCATTGCACCCCTATTGCATATTTTGAATATGGGAATATTCATACAGTGCTATTCAATCAGGGAACAATGAGGGTATTTTATTGACGTTTCGGTGGGCTTGTGGTAATGCACTGATACCAGGTACAGCACAAATTCCATCCCAATAATATCTTATATATATATATATATATATATATATATATATATAATTATATATATATATATTAATATATATATATATATTATAATATATATATATATATATATCTATATATATATATTATATATATATCTATATATATATATTATATATATATATATATATATATATATATATATATATATATATATTTTTCACTTTATCCATGTTTTATTGATATTATATAACAATATTAATGCAAATTTCCAGATGAAGATGAGTCACTAAACTGCATGCTTATAAAATTGTGTCATATTTGGTATAAATTTGTTATTGTGTATGAGTTTTTGTTTTGTTTTTTGTGTTGCCGTTTCTATCGCTTTTTGCGTAGATGTGTGTGGATAATATATTAGTGGAGTACCCGGAATTATATATTTTAAACTTTTAAGTTAGCTAACAGTAATACTATACATGGTCTTGCTTTATATACAGTATAGTATATAGTAGTTTATAGTATTGACTTGTTTTATATATGCACACACACACGCATACAAGCACCCACCCACACACATACACACACCCACACACACACACCCACACACACATATACAGACACACACACACTAGCAAACATACTAGCATTCATACTATACGTTTGTCTGTTGTTCCTGTTAAAGATGTACTTTAAAACAAATATATTACATAATGTAGCTCTCATTGGAATATTATATAATGTAGCTCTCATTGGAATATAACAACACAATATAATATAATACTCTAAATGAACAGTTAACTATTCAGTTTGACTATTTTATGAACATCTGTCTTTCCTCTAACGTTTTCCCTTCATGCAGGAAGTTTGGTCTCATTCAACCTGTCCCAAAGAAGGGTGACCGCTCTCAACTCTCCAACTACCGTCCAATTGCTCTCATCTCTTGTATCTCTAAAGTCTTTGAAACTATTCTTGCTTCCAAATTTCTTAAGCATTTCAATTCTCACAATCTACTCTCAGATCGCCAGTATGGCTTCCTCAAGGGTCGCTCTACTGGTGATCTTCTTTCATATCTTACTAACTCTTGGTCATCCTCCTTTCGGGACTTCGGTGAGACCTTGTTTATTGCACTAGACATATCGAAGGCCTTCGATAGAGTCTGGCACAAATCTTTAATTTCTAAACTACCCTTCGGTTTCTATCCCTCCACCTGTGCCTTTGTCTCTAATTTTCTTTCTGGCTGTTCCATATCTGTGGTTGTGGATGGCCATCGCTCACTTCCTCTTCCTATCAACTTCAGTGTTCCTTAGGGCTTTGTCCTATCTCCTATTCTCTTTCTAATTTTCATAAATTATCTTTTTAACTGTGTCTCCAGTCCCATCCATTTATACGCAGACGACTCTACCTTACACTACTTAATTAGTTTTCCAAAACACCCCAGCCAGCAATCCCTCAAAGACAAACGTGATGAAGCCATACAACACTTATCTTCTGATATAACTACTATTTCCAATTGGGGTAGAGAAAACCTTGTTCCCTTTAATGCTTCAAAAACCCAATTTCTCCATCTATCTACCCGTAACTCCCAGCGGACTATTCCTTATTCTTCAACAATACAAAAATCAATCCTTCATCTTCTCTCAATATTCTTGGTGTCTCTTTTTCTTCTGCTCTCACTTGGAAGGACCATATTACCAATCTTGCCAAAGCAGCCTCCCAGAAACTGGGTGTTCTCAACCGCCTCAAGGTGTTCGTTACCCCTGCACAGCTTCTTGCTCTGTACAGGGGCACATTGCGTCCTTGTATTGAGTATTCTTCACATGTGTGGGGAGGATCCTCTCACACCGCACTCCTAGACAAAGTAGATAGGAAAGCCTTTTGTATCATTAATTCCTGCCCACTCACCAATTCTCTGGAAACTCTCTCTATTCGCCGCTATGTTGCATTTCTCTCGCTAGTCTATCGCTACTACAATAATCAGTGCACATCAGAGCTCTCCCAGTGTATACCACCTCCTTTACATAGGGTACATGGTACCCATCTTGCAACACAATCCCACCCCTACTCTGTACAACTCTCCAACCCAAGAGTGAAACATTACACTCAAACTTTCTTCTATTCAACAGCTGAGCTCTGGAACTCTCTTCCAGAGTATGTCTTTCCCTCCTCTTATGACTTAAATTGTTTCAAACACTGTGTGTCCAGACATTTTGGATCGAACGTCCCTTGATTTTGGCCCTGTCACTATTTCAACAATGGGGGAGGCACTCCCTACAGGCAGTTCTGCCTTTTGTCTCCTCCACTCTCATAGTAAAAAAAAAAAAAAAAAAAAAAAACATGTGTACAATGATATTATCCCAGGGAAGACTCTTAACCCAGCAGCTGCGGGGAAACTCTAAAACCCACTGAGCCCCAGGCAATATAATATAAATGTACACTCCAGGCCCAGCAGGTTGTCAAAAAAAAATTGTTTTCAGGAAACACCTGGAATGGGTTAGAAAGGAAGGAAAAACAACAAAAAACCGATCCCCTAGGTCACTAAGGGGTCCTAAGGGGCGCCCGAAAGTCGGAATTAACATGGGGAAAGGGGTAGGCAAAAACATGCAAAAACACGTTTTTGTGCGCTCACGTGCACGCGGTTGGACTTTGAGAGTTTTCAACCATCGTCATTGTTGCGTGGGATAATTACAGAGATCCCATACAAATCTGAGCCCTTTAGGTGCCATAGGACCGGAGTAGTTAACCATGAAGCACCCTATGCGTCGCTGGGGTTTAGCGTTACATACATTGCCGATGCATACGCTGCGGCGCTGGGGTCCTGTGGGTTAAGAGGTTTTACTGGGCGACTGTGGGGAGACTCTTAAGATCCTAGGCCTAAAAAAATAACTTTTAAAAGGCCCCAGTAGCACTTGATTTTTTTTTTTTTTTTTTTTTTGTCCCTCCATACTTCATATCACTTCTCCACATCTGTCAAAGTCCCGTCCTTTCCCCCCCCCCCCCCACCATCAATTATCACCTATGTTCCTCTTATTCCTGTAATTATCGGTTTGTTTATGGCGCCAAATATCACCACCCGGTTCCAAGGTGGAAAGGGAGGGGTGTGGAAGGAGGAGAGAGAGAGAGTAGTAGCGCAGCTACCTCCAGTCTCTCACCAGAGCTCGTGGAGGGAGGGTGTACTCTTGCTCTCTGTCAACTTCGTGAATGAACCGCTCTGCAATATTTCATGTTCCTCACCCCCCAAATACTATTCCCACTTGTTTTATTGTTGTAACATGTTACTATCTTCATATTAAACCTAAAATAGGTGCATATGGATAAGTATTAATTATATTTATGGTAAATTAACGATTTTAGTGAGGAATGTATCTAAATACCTACGCACAGGGGTATGGTGTATACTACAGGGGCTGCGCAGCTGAGACGTTAAGAGGTTTTACTGGGCGACACTAAGAGGTTTTACTGGGCGAAGGCTACCGGACTCTTAGGATCCAAGGCCTAAAAAAGCCTTTTAAAAGATCACAGTGGCAATCAAAAGAAACGAATATGTGATTAAGTGAGATAATTCCCCTCCATACCTCTTATCACTCCTCCACATGTGTCCAAACCCGTCCATCCCCCCTCCTTTCCCCCCCCCCCCTTCAATTATCACCTATTTTTCTTCTTATTCCTTTGTTGATTGGTTTAATTTCCGTGCCAATATCCCCCACCCAGTTTCAAGGTAGGTCGATGGGGAGGCATATAGAGATCGTAGCAAGAGAGAGACTTCACTTGCAAGACATCAGTGTGGATCGATAAGTGAGAGGGGGAGGGTGTGTGCCGCACCGGCTCTCCTCTCATGAATGAACCGGTTGGCAATACTTCTTCTTTTTCACCCCCCAATTACTATTCCCACTCTTTTTATTGCTGTTACATGTTAATTTCTTCATATTAAACATAAAATAGGAGCATATGAATAAGCAATAACGATATTTATGGTAAAATTACGATTTTCGTCAGGAATGAGCCTACATTTCTTTGCCTGGCAGGACGTTTCAGATACCATAGCTTCGCTGTTTAAAGGTTAAGGGGGAGGTAGTTGCTTTTTCTGGACCCCTTCTCCCTCATGTCTAGAATTTAATTTTGAGAATTTAAGACGTTCGTTCCTTTAGTTTGGCGATGTTTAAGACCTTTTGCCTCATTTCTTTGTCAATATTAGGACCTTTCATGCCATTTAGTTGTCAAATTTTTCCTGGCGAGCGACAGCGGGACTGTAATTTTAGAAGGAACCAGCCTTTGGACGGCACATTTTCATACCAAAAAAATTTAAAAATTTATCTTGAAAGGGGGTCTAGGGGTGGTTTTATTTTAAGCTTGATGGAGGTCTAGCAAGGAAACTAAACAATAAATAAATAAATAAATATACAGACCACAAAACATGCACTACCCCCTTAAAACATTACTGAGATTCACACTGACTCCACACAATCATACAACCTATCAACATATAGTACATATTACTTCCATAGCATCACAGCAATCCAAGTATTTAACCATAATATGTAATAACTTATCATATAGGAGTAATTTATATATATATTTGAAATACCTTAAGGGGGAATGGTGTATTTACTTCTTCACTTATGTATTATTTTATCATTAATTTAAGTTTCTCCCTAGACCTCCATCAAGCTTTAAAAAAAAGCCCCAACACCCTCTTTCAAGATAAATTTTTAAATTTGTCGATAGAAAAATTTCCCGGCCGAAGGCCGGTTCCTCTTAAATTACATGCTCGCTATCGCTCGCCAGGAAAAATTGACACCTAAATGACACGCAAGCTCTTAATATTGACAAAGAATTGTGGCAAAAGGTCTTTAAATCGCCAAATTATTGGACCAAACGTCTTAAAATCTGAAAAGGAATGGGGCTAAGCATGAAAAAAAAGGGAAGGGACCAGAAAAGCGACCCATCTCCCCTTAAATATATCAAGCATAGTACTTGCATGAGTTCAACTAAACTACCTTTGTGGCTTGATGCAGGCACATTAATTTTTGTTTTTTCTATGTGAGTGAGGGAGACAAAAGGCAAAACTGCCTGTATCGAGTGCCTCCCTCAGAATCGAAAAAGTGACGGGGCCAAAATCAAAGGACGTTCGAGCCAAAATGCCTGGACACAAACAGTTTGAAGCAATTTAACTCATAGGAAAAGGGAAAGACTGATTCTGGGAGAGAGTTCCTGAGCTCAGTAGTTAAATAGAAGACAGACTGAGTATAACGTTTCACTCTTGGGTTGGAAAGTTGAACAGAGTAAGGGTGGGATTGTGGTTGCAAGACGGGTACTATGTACCCTACGTAGAGGAGGAGGAATACACTGGGAAAGCTCTGAGGAACACTGATTATTGTAGTAGCAATAGAATAGCGAAAGAGATGCAACATTGCGGCGAAGAGAGAGAGATTGTAGAGAGTTGGTGAGTGGACGGAAGTTAAAGATACGAAAGGCTTTCCTTTCTACTTTGTCTAGGAGTGCGGTGTGATAGGATCCTACCCACACATGTGAACAATACTCAATACAAGGACGCACTGTGCCCCCGTACAGAGCAAGAAGCTGTGCAGGGGTAAAGAAGCCCTTGAGGCTGTTCACCACACCCAACTTTTGGGAGGCTGCCTTAGCAAGGCTGGTAATATAGTCCTTCGAAGTGAGAGCAGAAGAAAAAGAGACACCGAGAATAGTGGGAGAAGATGAAGGATTTATTTTTATATTATTGAAGTGTAAGGGATAGTCCTCTTGGAGTTCCGGATGGGTTGTAAGATGAAGAAATTGGGTTTTGGAAGCATTAAAGGCAACAAGGTATTCTCTGCCCCAATTGGAAATAGTAGTTAGATCAGAAGATAATTGTTTTATGGCTTCATTACGTTTGTTTTTGAGGGATTGCTGGCTGGGGCGTTCAGGAAAAATAATAGAGTAGTGTAAGGTAGAGTTGTCTGTGTATGAATGGATGGGACAGGAGGTACAGTTGAAAAGATCATTTATGAAAATTAGAAAGAGAATGGGAAATAGGACAGAGCCCTGATATAACGTGTGTTATATTTTATTCTAGCTATACTTAGACGATATCATGCAGCTTAGGAAATATCTGCAGTAGTTAAAGAGTTGAATGAGGTAGTTCGAAGCCTACTGTAGAGGTCCTTCCTATGCTGCATAAAATTGTCCAATTGTTGCCAGACTATGATGAAAAGGACATCCCTGCTTGGAATAGAATATGCTTAGAATAGCTTAACCTATTTCATTTCTACATAAATATAAGACATCCATAAGAATTAACAGTTTGACAAGGGACTGGAGGTCTCGAAAAGGGGCTCCAGTCCTGACGCCATTCTTGACTTACAGAGTGCTGGCCACGTACTGTACCGGCTACGTATTTTATATTTGATTTCAGCAACATTTAGACAATTGTTTGAAACTTAGGAAGGATATATGGTAGCTAAAAGGATTAATTGAGTAAGTCTGTAGCCTTTTAATAGGTAGTGTGACGCCTACCAGCGTTGGCAGAATCGCCTCTCGTTAGCCACTAGCGTCCGCCAGGGACATCGAAATGGGCTACAGTTATCAGAGAATGTTGTTCTTTCTTTCATAGTACTCTCATTATCACAGACAGTCCAGTGGTGGTCGTTATTTTCGTCTGTGACAACGGGAAGTATTTTATATCATTAGTAGAATATAAGATGCATTGTGTAGAGTTAAGGAGAGAGAGAGAGAGACGAGAGCGTGGTGGTAATATGTGCGTGCGTATGTCTGTGCTACCTCGCTCAGAGGAGTTTTCCCGCTCGCGCGGGCTTTCCCTCGCCTTTGATTGGCTGGTGGCTCCTGGCGCGGCCTAGGGGCCTGCTGCCTTGTGACGTCTCGGCCCGTGATTGGCCGACCGTCGCGCCCTTGTGGGCTCCTGTGTAACTAGCCTCCTCCATGAGGGTTCCCGGGAGCTGCCATCCCCAGGACAGGCTTGGCGTGCATGCTTCTAACATCCCTTTGCATACTCTCTCCCGATCACCCCCTTTACCACTATCTCTCTCTCTGCCCTTCTTCTTTTCCATTGCTCCTCACCTTTATTCAATTACTTATCCCCTTGTGTTCTGCATACGGTTTCCATAGCCGGCCTATTGTATTGCATGCGCCGTCCTCTGAGATATTTACATGTACTTAGAATAGGTTTGAGGGTTCTTAGTTAGTAGAGGTTAAGAACTCTGTGTGTGTCTCCATTATTGATTTAGTGTTCTGCTCTTTTATTTAATGCTAGACTGGGATAAGGTTACTGTAGTTGTTGTCTCCGATGTGTGTATGGTTTGTTTATACCTACACGACTTCGACCGGTCCTGTGGTAGCCTAGGTTGTCTTTTCGGCTGCGTCTTTTGCGAGTGCAGCATTGTGTTTACTGAGGGCTTTGGCCTGTTCCAGTTCCACACTTTCCTGCCTCTTTGCTTGTCTTTTGAGGGTCGCCAGGATAGAACCAGATACTTGTGATCTGGATCTATCAAGAGAGCACCCCCGTCAATTAACGTAACTTAAAGGATGCAGTCTTGAGGACATCGCTAGGCTACGAGCCTGTCTTGCTCAACCCCAGTTCCTTACCTAGAGTATCCCAGCTAGACATTATTAGTTGAGTAGACACTTGTTAGTATTTAATATACGCTCTTTGATATGTACGCATTATTATTCACAGCATTTATTAGTCTAGGTTGTTGCTGAGCTGCACAACCATAGCAGACTGTTTCGTTGATGAGGAAGTACTTCTTTTAGTGTCGAGCATTACTACCGTTGCGCATTTATAGTATTCTCGTGTCAGTTAACATTATATGTCCTATCTTTTAGTGTATTCAGTCTACATGTGTGGTGTCCTGCCTCCTGCCTTTATATAGTTTAAGATACGAGCATCTTATGAGCATCAGACTTTTTTCAGAAGTTTCCAGGTCTCTGCTGTAGGACTATACTTCACTTTCTTTCAGATAGGAGTGAAGAGTTTATTGTTGTTTAGAGTAACTGTATTGAAGCATCTTTTTATTGTATTAAATCTTGCAGTGATTTAATTGATCTTTCCATAGCTTCCCTTTTATGCATTTTTACGTAACTTGCATCTTGTTTGTTATCAGGCTATACCAGTGTGGGTTAGCCTGAAGTAGAGTACATTTATGCCCAGTTAAGGATACCCCGTTATTGCAGATTAACTCTGGAGGGTATTGGTGTTTTTGTTCGCCGACATATACGTTCGAGGGTTTGGATCTAGCGAACCGTTGTTGCATAGTGCCCTATTACTAGTCCAATCATTAAGTGCCCTTGTTTTATTTGTAGCCCCGGTCGTAACAGTAGACGTCCTTCCTAACCTGAATAAAATCGTCAAATAGTTGCCAGAATATAATGAAAAGAACGTCACCGGTACTGAATGGGTTAATACTCTAGAAGGGTTGATAGCCTTTGAAGTCCTATTTTAACTAACTAAATTAACCAGTTTGTGCGAGTCCGTGTATACAGAGATGATCACAGGAGAAGCGTTGCCATCTCTAAAGAATAATGATGATTTCATTCGTTTCTTTAACAATTGTTTTTTTCAATAACAATAAAGAAGGTGCGCAGTTTTCGCATAACAAAAAAAAACAAAAAACTGCATACGCAACTCTGCGACCTATAATTCTGCAAGTAGTATTAAATATCTTAGGTAAAATCGGTGTATATACAGTATATTGAATATACAGTATATTTAAGGGGAGGTGTGGTGGAGTGGTCTTGACACTGGACTGGTAATCCAATGGACCTGGGTTCGAATCCCAATATGTCAATGGGAAGATATTATTGGGATGGACTTTGTGCTGTACCTAGTATCAGTGCATTACCACAGCACACCGAAATGCTAAAAAAATACCCTCATTGTTCCCTGATTAAATAGCATTGTATGAATATTCCCATATTCAAAAATATGCTACAGGGGGGCAATGCCTAGAGAGTTAATTGCTTCATATGTGGCGTTCTGAGAGTGAGGGTCCGAGCCTGAGGGATGAGACTGTTAAGCGCAGAGGCGAGGCGGCTTCAGAGATGGTGTTGCTTCGAGCCGTAAAGCTTCACATGTCTCACTCCCTAGACTGGAGCAAGACCTCACGGGCATCACCATGTTCAGCGGTAGAGTGTAAAGGCTATCAGCCTATGCCCGAGAGGGAGTAGTTGGAATATAGAGAAGAAAAAAATAATATATATATACAGGGTGTTTTAAAACAACACTGCCAGACCTCATCTGCTAATTAGTAAATACAATAACGAAGAAGAATATCTAAGGACAAAATGCAAAATAATATACCATTAATGATTTAAACCGCATAGAGTAAAATAATTAGTGACACCCAGGTATGAGCTATAATCCGAACACGGGCTAGTGTCCCCCCTCCCCCCCAAATAGCCTACCTCTTGCCTCCCATCCCAGTTCGAGTTTTTCTTCGAAGCTTTGGAGTCATAACGAATCTTCTCATGTGTTTAATCATCTGCTCGGCCATGGTTCTATCTTCTTCTGTCATAGTGATTTTATTTACCTTATAATATCACATAAATATGGATTGTCGTTATTTAGGTGTGTCTCTGCCTTTGTTATTTTATACTCGTTAAGTCCAAGTGACGTAAATTGTTTGTTTTGGGTACCATTAGATGATTTTAAATATTCGTTAGTGAACACCGTATACTTGTATGTCTACAGCTACGTAAAATCGTCAAACTTCAACCATAAACTGATAGACATATTTCGTTAGTACTCTGTGATAATAGTAACGTAATGAGGTATTTGTATTGAAACAGTAAATTGCGCAGGAACAATTTTTTCCCATTCAAACAGTTTCACGAACGATTAAATTACCTATAGGAGTGTTCGGATACCTGACCCAGACTTGAGATTCATTATTTTACCTCTTGGTCATCGTTACAAATGGTGCATATCTTTTTACGCTACTTGGATTATAATACTTAGCAGTTTTCTTCTAATTGCAAAATATCATTACCAATTTTATGTTACTTTGATTTTGTAATTATTCATATGTGATTAGGTCATTAGATATCTCCTCTTTACCTTTTTTACTTGGTAATCATTCATATTATGTATCATATGTTTTGTGCTGAGCTCAGAACCCTGTTTTGCTACATTTCTAAAAACCATTTATCTCCGTTACAATATATTTTTGGTAAAAATAGAATAGAAATATGTGTATTATATATTGTTATCAATGTGGTCGTCATACTCTGGCAGTGTTGTTTTAAAACACCCTGTATACAGTATACATATATTTATATATATATATACATATATATTATATATATAAGGAACAACTTGAGATGGTTCGGCCATATGGAACGTATGGAAAGCGAGAGAATGACTAAGAGGGTGTACGAGAGCGAGGTGGAGGGACAGAGGGGGAGAGGTAGACCAAATATGAGGTGGAAGGATGGAGTGAGGAACTACATGAACGAAGGCGGTGCTGGTTGGGGGGAGGGGCATCGACTGACTGGGGACAGAGGTGCATGGGGGCGGTTCGTTCGTGGTCACCCCTTCGGGGATCACGGCGTCAGGCAATAGATAGATAGATAGATAGATTATATATATATATATATATATATATATATATATATATATATATACCGGTATATATATATATATATATATATATATATATATATGTATATATATATATATATATATATATATATATTGCAAATACACATAAGCAACTAAACAAAAATTTACTCACAGCCGGACTTGAACCACCGACAGTCAGATCAAGTGCCCATACTTTTATCCACTATACCACGGCGTGATATAGGATACTTGTGTGCAGTGGATTAAAGCATGGACACTCGTCCTGACTGTTGGTGGTCCATGTCCGTCTGGGAGTATATAATTATATATAATTACATTTATGATCACATTGAATCTTAACCATTGGAATATTTATCTATAATAAGGTTAGCATAACACTTTTTTGTAGCATTTTGAATATGGTGTATTTCAAATTTAAATATATATAAGAAAGAAATAGTGACCATAATCTGCGACCTTCACCATTCACCTTGACCTTTGAATAACAAAAATAACAAATTTGGACAAACGTTGCATTGACCAACCGAGTTTGCCAGCAACATTTGGTGACGATACGTAACCCGTTCAGTACAGTTCTGTTAGTTTCATTTCATACTGGATATTAAGACAATTTTATTTAGTTTATGAAGGGCCTCCATAAAATTAGCAGGCTTTCAACCATCTTAACACTCTCCGACTCGTATGACGATATCGCGTCATATGGAACTTATGCCAAAAAACTCATATGATGCTAGAGCGTCATATGAACTTATCTTAACCCATAACTGTCGGGGCGCAACATAATTCGAGTATAATAAATCTGGACTATCTGGCGGCGCTCGACATAGGTCGTGTGGCAATTTCAGCACGTAATGTTGCTGAGAGAGAGAGACAAGTGGTGGCAGGAGAGTAGCGAGCGTATGACTGCTCCAGACCACCGCGGCGAACCTACTGACACGAATCCCACCTCCTCCCTCCCTCTCTCACTCGCTATATACGGAATTGTATGGGGAAAGTGCCGAATTACATGCTTTTTGCACTCGCGTTGCACGGTTGTTGCAAGAAAACTAGCCATCATAAAAGGATCGTTATGGTGTCATTGGAAAGCTCTGTTTATGCCCTTTCAGGGATAGATACTTGTTTTACGCTCTGGGTCTTATTTAGGCATGAAAATGATCTCATAAACAGCCCTATTTTGGGTAAAAACACCCCGCTGGTGTCTACATATTACATACCGCCTAGGCCGCTCGTAAGGTGTTAATTGCTCTCTAATAAGTTATATGACGCTCTAGCGACATATTGAGCTCAGTAAGTTAGGTAAGTTAGATGAAAATCTATCGATTGGTGGCAACCCCAAGATTCTCCGACTTCTAACGGTCTCGCAGTGAGATATTGACAGTTGTGGGGATAATACAGTGTCGTCCACCTCCTCATCAGTAAGTTAATATAAACTGTCTGGGGGGGTTAATTAACTCTTCTTACTACCACAGATCCTTCATAAGCTTTACAATATCGTCTAATTATAGCTAGAATACAATAAAAAAGATGTCACCGGTACACAAAGGGTTAAACAGTTTAGGAAGAGTATTAAACAAAATATTAACACTCTTCTTTTGTTCTTTGACCTTGACTTTTAACCTTAAGTCTTATAATATATATATATATATTATATATATATATATATATATATATATATATATATGATTGAAATTTATATTATTTAAGTAAAATGCAAATAACTGTGGTCAGCTTATTGAAAATTTAGTATTTATTATGATGAAGATTAACTTATGACCTTGGCTTGTGATCTTAACCTTTATGTAGGATTATATTTTTGCTTGCTTTGATGTAACACTAGAAAATCAAATAAGTGTGTCAAATTTCATTACAGATCATCAGTTAGTTTCAGAGGTATTAAAGGTATAGTTGACCTTGACCTTTAACCTTCATCTTGACCATCATAATGTCTGAAAATTTAACATTTTAATTTTCTATTAAAGCACAACTGTCTCAACGAATTTTGTGAAGTTTACATGAATAGTAAAGAAATGAGCATGTTGACCCTATATTTGACGTCGACCTGTGACCTTGACCTATCAAATGGAATTATGTTTATTCTTGTATGACCTGGGTCTAAGCATTCCGAAAATGCATGATATGTCTAATGAGAATCTTACATTAAATAGGAAATACTAGTAAAAATCATATTTCGACCTTTAACCTTGACCTTTGACCTTGACCTTCGACCTAAGAATTTCTTATCATGGATTTAGTTAGCTTCACAGCAATGTCCGTATTAGCTAGCATTATGAATATGGTGTAATTTGGAATAAAACTTATTGATTACAATTAGTGATCATATACTGTGACCTTGACCTTTGACCTTTGACTAAAAATAAAATACATATAATTGGATAGTCATCGCATTGACCAACTGAATTTGCCGGTATAATTTGATAATAATACATTAAACAGTCAAGGAGGAGTTTAGGGAAAATGACAAATACTCTTGTTTTGACCTTGACCTCTGACCTTAACTATTACAATATTTATGTGAAATTTGATATATATGATATTTAAGTAATAAGCCATAACGCAGCCAGTTTTCTCAAATTTGAGTAATATTTTTTAATAAATAATAAAAGTTGACCTTTGACCTTGACCTGTGACCTTGACCTTTATGTAAGCGTGCATTTTTGTTTTCATTGACATTGCCCATGAAAATCAAATAAGCATGCCTAATTTCATTAAAACCCATCAGTTAGTTTCATATATATTAATAGAATAGTTGACCTTTATCTTGACCTTTATATGTCTGAACAATTATTAGTTTCCTTTTCACTTAAAGTGCAACTATCTCACCACATTTTGTGAAGTTTTCATGAAAAGTGAAGAAAATAGCATATTGACCTTTTATTTGACCTTGACCTGTGACCTTGACCTTTCATATGGAATTTAATAATTTATTGTATGACCTTGACCTAGGTATTCCGAATATACATGGTAAGCCTAGTGGGAATCTAAGAGTTGGTATAAGAAATACTAGTAAAAAAAATTTTTTAACTTTGACCTTGAACTTTGACCTTACCATTTAGTATATTTGTCTAAAATTTGGGCAATACGATATCAAGGTTATCAGTAACTAGTATAGTGAAAATGAAGACATTTGAATAAAAACTAAAAATATATATTGTAGAATAAGTTGACCTTTTACCTTGACCTTTATGTAAGAGTAATTTTCTTTTGTCATTTGACATTGCCCAGGAAAATAAAATAAGCATGACTAATTTCATTAAAACCCATCTTTTAGTTTTATATATATTTATAGAATGGTTGACCTTGACCTTTGACCTTGACCTTCATGTCATGTGTCTCAAAATGTGTTATTTTCCCTTTCATTTAAAGTGCAACTATCTCACCAAATTTTGTGAAGTTTGCATGAAATGTAAAGAAATTAGCATAGTGACCTTATATTTGACCTTGAATTGTGACCTTGACCTTTCATATGGAATTGAATAGTTTCTTATATGACCTTCGCCTGGGTATTCCGATATTAATTCATTTATTAATGTATGTTTTAGTTTCCTCGCTAGTCCTCCTTCAAACTTAGAAAAACACCCCCTAGACCCCCCTCAAGATAAATTTATACCGGTAATATAATTATTTGGTAGAGAAACGTCTCGGCCGAAGGCCGATTCCTCTTATAATTAAAGGCTCGCTATCGCTCGCCAGGAAAAACACAACAGCAACTCAATATCACGATAGGTCTTAAAATTGACAACGAAAAGGAACTAAACGATTTTTAATAGCCAAACTAATAGACCGAACGTCTTAAAATCTCAAAACTAATAATTTATGCTAAACATGGGGGAGAAAGGGGTCCAGAAAAAGTGACTACCTCCCCCTTAAAAGATAAAATATTAACGTCATTTAGTTCGTACGTAATTCAGTAGATCAAACATTCCGGCTATGCAGGTATTGTAACATAAATATGAAATTTAACCCGTACAGTACCAGTGACATTCATTTCATTAAGTTTTGGATAATATTAGACTATTTTATTCAGCTTAGGAAGGACGTCTACCCATTAAAAGGTAATAACACTATCTCAATTAATCCTTTTAGCTACCCTATATCGTTCCGAAACTTCATAAAGTCGTCAACCAGACCAGATGGCTGAAAATCGTCAAAATGTAGCTGAAATCAAATCTATAATACGTGACTGGTACTGCAAGGGTTAAATAATCGATAGTCTATAAGATATATCATAATTGAGGGTTAAACTCACCTAGTAAAGTGCTGTTGGTGATGTTCTGAAATATCTTGCCTGGATCCATGGTTCAGCAAATTAACCAATAACTTGCCACACTTTTCACCTGGTTTGGTTCTCTGCTTCCAAGTTTTAGTTCACTTTAGTGGTTTATTATCTTTACTTCCATTATATTCCAACTTCACTTAAGGGAAGGTTTTTAGTTTCTTTCCTAGATATCCATCAAGCTTATACATTCACCCTCTTGATCCCCTTTCAAGATGAATTTGTAAATTTTTCGGTAGAAAAATATCCGGGCCGAAGGCCGGGTCTTAAAGTTCTGAAAATCGCCAATCTAATACAGCCAACGTCTTAAATTATCAAAAGCAATGGGGCTAAACATGAGGGAGAAAAGGATCAAGGAACAAATATCTCAAGTGGAAATCTGCCCTTAACTTGCCACACGTTTCACAGGGTTTAGTTTTAGTTAACTTGTGTTCTCAGTTGGTTTATTGTCTTCACTTCTATTATATCTCATCTCACTCATTCCTTGTCTGAAACTGAGTTTTTTCTAATATATGGGCTCTCTTTGCAATGGGAGTTCTCAATATCGTTTAAATTCCACTGCGCTATGTTCAAATTTCATGCACAAATTGTGTTCATTTGTTTCATTATTCAATTTGATTAAAGCGTTATTTCCACAGAGCGATTTTGATTAGTTCTTTTGCATTTATATTGTGTCGTCCTTGTTTTGGATTGTTTATTTTGCAAGTTTTACATTATAATTAATATTGAAGGCGTATGTTTGTTTCAGTTTTAAAGTGTTTAATAATATACCAGTACATATTTCATTATTGCTTTTCCATAGTGAATGTTATTATTCAGTCATACATACTTTATACTTCTTGCTACAACACTTCACAAAAT
Organism: Paralithodes platypus; assembly: GCA_032716605.1. NCBI lineage: Eukaryota > Metazoa > Arthropoda > Malacostraca > Decapoda > Lithodidae > Paralithodes > Paralithodes platypus. The sequence continues at coordinate 13,730,905 of CM064534.1, forward strand.
ATAAAGCTTGGTAATCAAAATGTTCCTAATTCATCTGCATAGTTTTTGCTTTCAATAATATGTTACGCACTCAATACTAGGTTTCCAATTCACAAAAATAATAAAATGTTCTAGTACATGTAAGCTATCTTTTGTAAGTACTTCTGGGAAACACCCAAAAAGAAATTCACATAATTACTGAATGTGCTAAAAACACACTAATATTTACAAACAAAAATGACAATATATAAAATCTCACATACAGATGACAAAATGTTCCTAAAGGTGTTGTTCACAAACTTCTATACAAGACAAAGTTGTTAAGGGGGATGGTTAACTTTTTGGTCAATGTTTTCATATATATATTTTTTGTTTTAATTTCTTCCCTAGACCTCCATCAAACTTAAACAAACAAACAAAATAAAAATACACATACATTAGATACCCCTTCTAGATTAATCTGTATATATATATATATTTTTTTTTTTCAGTAGAAAAATGTCCCGGCCAAAGGCAGGTTCTTCCAAAATTACAAGCTCACTATCCTTCGCCAGGACAAAAATCGACACTTAAATAGCACGAAAGGGCTTAATATTGACAAATAAATGGGGCGAACGGTTTTAAAATAGCCAAGCTAATGGGTCGTCACATAATCTGAAAACTAATGGGGCTAAACATGAGGAAGAAGGGTGTCTAGCAAAAGCGACCCATCCCTAATAGATGCATAGGCAGACACTGAATGACTAATAGAAAACTTGCCTCAATGAACACAACACATCATAAAGCCGGTATCACAAGAACACTGTTTCCCTAAACATTTATCCTCAACACTGGTCTGGCAGCTTATGATAATATTTCGCTCATCTAAATGTATCTATCATCAGTCTTGTTTCCAATACCAGTGCATAATATTCCAAAAAAATTAGTAGATAAATGTTGATCATCGAATGTTGACTATAACAGCTCTCGTGTGATACCGCCTTAACTAATAATGAGTGTTCAGAACTCTATAAAATCGTCTAATGATAGCTGAAGTAAACGTTCAAAATGCGTCATAATCGTCAGAGGGTTAAGCGGAGATGGGTTGTTTTTCTAGACCCCCTACTCCCTTATGTTTAGCCCCATTAGTGTTCGTATTTTAAGATGTTTGCCCCATTAGCTTGTCGATTTTAAGACCTTTCTCCCCATTTCTTTGTCAATATTAAGATCGTTCGTGCTATTTTGGTGTCGACTTCTTTCTAGAACAAAATAGACCCAAAAGTGAACCAAATAGTACAACACATTTTAGCACAATAATTGACCGATGATAAACTGTTGCTAACCCCTTCATCACGATGACACCTTGTCTACCGTTGATTCTGTCTACCCTTAGAAGATGTCATGCCATATATAAAGCACCTATGTTATTCAGAGGGTTGATTGACATTGTATTTACCCCTTTGAGTCCTATAATAGACTATAAGCTAAAGTATATCGTCTAATAGTAACTATATTATGATGAAACTTACGTCATCGTACTGAAGAGGTTAACCCTTTCATGCACCGGGGGTTGCCATTTCGCAATAACAAAATATAATTATCCTAATCTCATAATTACCTCTCACAAATTAGTTTTCTGCCGACAGCTCACTCAAAGACAACTGCAGAGGTTGAAGTAACTAAACTAAATGTTTCTAAACACGCCTGATGGTCACAAAGGATTTTAAGTATCCCAGAAAGGGCGCAAATCACGTACTTGTGCGCGAAAGCGTTAATATACGTATTGGCACAAAACGCGTTGCATACGAGAAAATTGGATTGCAATAGTCTCTCCCTTCCAACACCATCGGACCTCCCATTCCAATCCACTTATCCCCAATTTCCAAACAGCTGTTGCTGAATCGTATTACGAGCGAAGCCATTTGGGTCCATCCAATAGTGTTGTCATAATTACTGAGATATTTCATTGTGATCCGAACGTGAACATTAACCCGCACAGCACCGGTGACATCCTTGTTATTATATTCTCTAAACTACTACAACATTGTATTCAGCTTAGGAAATACGTCTACCATTGAAAGGCTACACTTTATATAAATTAATCCTTTTAGTTAACATATATCCTTCATAATGGTTTTAATAATTACAAAATTGGGGCGAGAATCTCACCATCGCAAAACTAATTGGCCAAACGTCTTAAAATCTGTAAACAATATGGGCTAAACATGAAGGAAAAGGGGGTACCAGAAAATATAACAACCATCCTCTCTTTAAAATCTCCTTGTGATACAAACGTGAATATTTACAAGATTGAACTCTTTTATTGGGGTCAAGTGCCTATACTGTTTCATTTACACTGATGGTAAATTATTGGGGTCTAGTGTCTATACTCTGTTTCATTTACACTGACGGTAAATTATTGGGGTCTAGTGTCTATACTCTGTTTCATTTACACTGACGGTAAATTATTGGGGTCTAGTGTCTATACTCTGTTTCATTTCAACTGACGGTAAATTATTGGGGTCTAGTGTCTATACTCTGTTTCATTTACACTGACGGTAAATTATTGGGGTCTAGTGTCTATACTCTGTTTCATTTCAACTGACGGTAAATTATTGGGGTCTAGTGTCTATACTCTGTTTCATTTCAACTGACGGTAAATTATTGGGGTCTAGTGTCTATACTCTGTTTCATTTACACTGACGGAAAATTGCAAAGTTCCCATCAAAATTTCTCAGTTATTTTGAAGCCTTTGTAGCGCAAATATGTTGCTAATTATATAAACTTGGTCTTACTATGATGAAGAGACATACAGTAGTAGTTTCTTATTATTCCGTTAGTTATCAATAAATCAATTGCTAAGGGATTCCATTTACCGTCAGCAGAAATGAAACCGAATATAGATATTCTGTTTATATATTAATGTTATTATAAGTGAATCATTAACCCCCTCTGTACCGGCGACGAATTTTAATATATTACTCTAGCTATATTTAGACGATTTGTGCAGTTTAAGAAGGATCTGTGGTAGTAAAAAAGGGTTACGTGAGATAGTTCGAAGCCTGTAAATTGCTGGAGGACCATTTTATATTGATTATAATCGTATAATAGTAGCCAGCATAATTATAATCGTATAATAGTAGCCAGCATAACATTATAATCGTATAATAGTAGCCAGCATAACATTATAATCGTATAATAGTAGCCAGCATAACATTATAATCGTATAATAGTAGCCAGCATAACATTATAATCGTATAATAGTAGCCAGCATAACATTATAATCGTATAATAGTAGCCAGCATAACATTATAATCGAATAATAGTAGCCAGCATAACATTATAATCGTATAATAGTAGCCATCATAACATTATAATTGTGTAATAGTAGTCAGCATAACATTATAATCGTATAATAGTAGCCAGCATAACATTATAATCGTATAATAGTAGCCAGCATAACATTATAATCGTATAATAGTAGCCAGCATAACATTATAATCGTATAATAGTAGCCAGCATAACATTATAATCGTATAATAGTAGCCAGCATAACATTATAATCGTATAATAGTAGCCAGCATAACATTATAATCGTATAATAGTAGCCAGCATAACATTATAATCGTATAATAGTAGCCAGCATAACATTATAATCGTATAATAGTAGCCAGCATAACATTATAATCGTATAATAGTAGCCATCATAACATTATAAATGTATAATAGTAGCCAGCATAACATTATAATCGTATAATAGTAGCCAGCATAACATTATAATCGTATAATAGTAGCCAGCATAACATTATAATCGTATAATAGTAGCCAGCATAACATTATAATCGTATAATAGTAGCCAGCATAACATTATAATCGTGTAATAGTAGCCAGCATAACATTATAATCGTATAATAGTAGCCAGCATAACATTATAATCGTATAATAGTAGCCAGCATAACATTATAATCGTATAATAGTAGCCAGCATAACATTATAATCGTATAATAGTAGCCAGCATAACATTATAATCGTATAATAGTAGCCAGCATAACATTATAATCGTATAATAGTAGCCAGCATAACATTATAATCGTATAATAGTAGCCAGCATAACATTATAATCGTATAATAGTAGCCAGCATAACATTATAATCGTATAATAGTAGCCAGCATAACATTATAATCGTATAATAGTAGCCAGCATAACATTATAATCGTATAATAGTAGCCAGCATAACATTATAATCGTATAATAGTAGCCAGCATAACATTATAATCGTAAAATAGTAGCCAGCGTAACATTATAATCGTATAATAGTAGCCAGCGTAACATTATAATCGTATAATAGTAGCCAGCATAACATTATAATCGTATAATAGTAGCCAGCATAACATTATAATCGTATAATAGTAGCCAGCATAACATTATAATCGTATAATAGTAGCCAGCATAACATTATAATCGTATAATAGTAGCCAGCATAACATTATAATCGTATAATAGTAGCCAGCATAACATTATAATCGTATAATAGTAGCCAGCATAACATTATAATCGTATAATAGTAGCCAGCATAACATTATAATCGTATAATAGTAGCCAGCATAACATTATAATCGTATAATAGTAGCCAGCATAACATTATAATCGTATAATAGTAGCCAGCATAACATTATAATCGTATAATAGTAGCCAGCATAACATTATAATCGTATAATAGTAGCCAGCATAACATTATAATCGTATAATAGTAGCCAGCATAACATGATAATCGTATAATAGTAGCCAGCATAACATTATAATCGTATAATAGTAGCCAGCATAACATTATAATCGTATAATAGTAGCCAGCATAACATTATAATCGTATAATAGTAGCCAGCATAACATTATAATCGTATAATAGCCAGCATAACATTATAATCGTATAATAGTAGCCAGCATAACATTATAATCGTTTAATAGTAGCCAGCATAACATTATAATCGTATAATAGTAGCCAGCATAACATTATAATCGTATAATAGTAGCCAGCATAACATTATAATCGTATAATAGTAGCCAGCATAACATTATAATCGTATAATAGTAGCCAGCATAACATTATAATCGTATAATAGTAGCCAGCATAACATTATAATCGTATAATAGTAGCCAGCATAACATTATAATCGTATAATAGTAGCCAGCATAACATTATAATCGTATAATAGTAGCCAGCATAACATTATAATCGTATAATAGTAGCCAGCATAACATTATAATCGTATAATAGTAGCCAGCATAACATTATAATCGTATAATAGTAGCCAGCATAACATTATAATCGTATAATAGTAGCCAGCATAACATTATAATCGTATAATAGTAGCCAGCATAACATTATAATCGTATAATAGTAGCCAGCATAACATTATAATCGTATAATAGTAGCCAGCATAACATTATAATCGTATAATAGTAGCCAGCATAACATTATAATCGTATAATAGTAGCCAGCATAACATTATAATCGTATAATAGTAGCCAGCATAACATTATAATCGTATAATAGTAGCCAGCATAACATTATAATCGTATAATAGTAGCCAGCATAACATTATAATCGTATAATAGTAGCCAGCATAACATTATAATCGTATAATAGTAGCCAGCATAACATTATAATCGTATAATAGTAGCCAGCATAACATTATAATCGTATAATAGTAGCCAGCATAACATTATAATCGTATAATAGTAGCCAGCATAACATTATAATCGTATAATAGTAGCCAGCATAACATTATAATCGTATAATAGTAGCCAGCATAACATTATAATCGTATAATAGTAGCCAGCATAACATTATAATCGTATAATAGTAGCCAGCATAACATTATAATCGTATAATAGTAGCCAGCATAACATTATAATCGTATAATAGTAGCCAGCATAACATTATAATCGTATAATAGTAGCCAGCATAACATTATAATCGTATAATAGTAGCCAGCATAACATTATAATCGTATAATAGTAGCCAGCATAACATTATAATCGTATAATAGTAGCCAGCATAACATTATAATCGTATAATAGTAGCCAGCATAACATTATAATCGTATAATAGTAGCCAGCATAACATTATAATCGTATAATAGTAGCCAGCATAACATTATAATCGTATAATAGTAGCCAGCATAACATTATAATCGTATAATAGTAGCCAGCATAACATTATAATCGTATAATAGTAGCCAGCATAACATTATAATCGTATAATAGTAGCCAGCATAACATTATAATCGTATAATAGTAGCCAGCATAACATTATAATCGTATAATAGTAGCCAGCATAACATTATAATCGTATAATAGTAGCCAGCATAACATTATAATCGTATAATAGTAGCCAGCATAACATTATAATCGTATAATAGTAGCCAGCATAACATTATAATCGTATAATAGTAGCCAGCATAACATTATAATCGTATAATAGTAGCCAGCATAACATTATAATCGTATAATAGTAGCCAGCATAACATTATAATCGTATAATAGTAGCCAGCATAACATTATAATCGTATAATAGTAGCCAGCATAACATTATAATCGTATAATAGTAGCCAGCATAACATTATAATCGTATAATAGTAGCCAGCATAACATTATAATCGTATAATAGTAGCCAGCATAACATTATAATCGTATAATAGTAGCCAGCATAACATTATAATCGTATAATAGTAGCCAGCATAACATTATAATCGTATAATAGTAGCCAGCATAACATTATAATCGTATAATAGTAGCCAGCATAACATTATAATCGTATAATAGTAGCCAGCATAACATTATAATCGTATAATAGTAGCCAGCATAACATTATAATCGTATAATAGTAGCCAGCATAACATTATATAATCGTATAATAGTAGCCAGCATAACATTATAATCGTATAATAGTAGCCAGCAAAACATTATAATCGTATAATAGTAGCCAGCATAACATTATAATCGTATAATAGTAGCCAGCATAACATTATAATCGTATAATAGTAGCCATCATATCATTATAATCGTATAATAGTAGCCAGCATAACATTATAATCGTATAATAGTAGCCAGCATAACATTATAATCGTATAATAGTAGCCAGCATAACATTATAATCGTATAATAGTAGCCAGCATAACATTATAATCGTATAATAGTAGCCAGCATAACATTATAATCGTATAATAGTAGCCAGCATAACAATATAATCGTATAATAGTAGCCAGCATAACATTATAATCGTATAATAGTAGCCAGCATAACATTATAAGCGTATAAAAGTAGCCGGCATAACATTATAATCGTATAATAGTAGCCAGCATAACATTATAATCGAATAATAGTAGCCAGCATAACATTATAATCGTATAATAGTAGCCAGCATAACATTATAATCGTATAATAGTAGCCAGCATAACATTATAATCGTATAATAGTAGCCAGCATAACATTATAATCGTATAATAGTAGCCAGCATAACATTATAATCGTATAATAGTAGCCAGCATAACATTATAATCGTATAATAGTAGCCAGCATAACATTATAATCGTATAATAGTAGCCAGCATAACATTATAATCGTATAATAGTAGCCAGCATAACATTATAATCGTATAATAGTAGCCAGCATAACATTATAATCGTATAATAGTAGCCAGCATAACATTATAATAGTAGCCAGCATAACATTATAATCGTATAATAGTAGCCAGCATAACATTATAATCGTATAATAGTAGCCAGCATAACATTATAATCGTATAATAGTAGCCAGCATAACATTATAATCGTATAATAGTAGCCAGCATAACATTATAATCGTATAATAGTAGCCAGCATAACATTATAATCGTATAATAGTAGCCAGCATAACATTATAATCGTATAATAGTAGCCAGCATAACATTATAATCGTATAATAGTAGCCAGCATAACATTATAATCGTATAATAGTAGCCAGCATAACATTATAATCGTATAATAGTAGCCAGCATAACATTATAATCGTATAGCATAACAATATAATCGTATAATAGTAGCCAGCAAAACATTATAATCGTATAATAGTAACCAGCATAACATTATAATCGTATAATAGTAGCCAGCATAACATTATAATCGTATAATAGTAGCCAGCATAACATTATAATCGTATAATAGTAGCACCAGCATAACATATAATCGTATAATAGTAGCCAGCATAACATTATATCATATATAGTAGCCAGCATAACATTATAATCGTATAATAGTAGCCAGCATAACATTATAATCGTATAATAGTAGCCAGCATAACATTATAATCGTATAATAGTAGCCAGCATAACATTATAATCGTATAATAGTAGCCAGCATAACATTATAATCGTATAATAGTAGCCAGCATAACATTATAATCGTATAATAGTAGCCAGCATAACATTATAATCGTATAATACTAGCCAGATAACATAGTAGCCAGCATAAGCCAGCATAACATTATAATCGATTATAATAGTAGCCAGCATAACATTATAATCGTATAATAGTAACCAGCATAACATTATAATCGTATAATAGTAGCCAGCATAACATTATAATCGTATAATAGTAGCCAGCATAACATTATAATCGTATAATAGTAGCCAGCATAACATTATAATAGTAACCAGCATAACATTATAATCACATTATAATCGTATAATAGTAGCCAGCATAACATTATAATCGTATAATAGTAGCCAGCATAACATTATAATCGTATAATAGTAGCCAGCATAACATTATAATCGTATAATAGTAGCCAGCATAACATTATAATCGTATAATAGTAGCCAGCATAACATTATAATCGTGTAAGAGTAGCCAGCATAGCATTATCAACGTATAATAGTAGCCAGCATAACATTATAATATAATAGTAGCCAGCATAACATTATAATCGTATAATAGTAGCCAGCATAACATTATAATCGTATAATAGTAGCCAGCATAACATTATAATCGTATAATAGAAGCCAGCATAACATCATAATCGTATAATAGTAGCCAGCATAACAATATAAGCGTATAATAGTAGCCAGCATAACATTATAATCGTATAATAGTAGCCAGCATAACATTATAATCGTATAATAGTAGCCAGCATAACATTATAATCGTATAATAGTAGCCAGCATAACATTATAATCGTATAATAGTAGCCAGCATAACATTATAATCGTATAATAGTAGCCAGCATAACATTATAATCGTATAATAGTAGCCAGCATAACATTATAATCGTATAATAGTAGCCAGCATAACATTATAATCGTATAATAGTAGCCAGCATAACATTATAATCGTATAATAGTAGCCAGCATAACATTATAATCGTATAATAGTAGCCAGCATAACATTATAATCGTATAATAGTAGCCAGCATAACATTATAATCGTATAATAGTAGCCAGCATAACATTATAATCGTATAATAGTAGCCAGCATAACATTATAATCGTATAATAGTAGCCAGCATAACATTATAATCGTATAATAGTAGCCAGCATAACATTATAATCGTATAATAGTAGCCAGCATAACATTATAATCGTATAATAGTAGCCAGCATAACATTATAATCGTATAATAGTAGCCAGCATAACATTATAATCGTATAATAGTAGCCAGCATAACATTATAATCGTATAATAGTAGCCAGCATAACATTATAATCGTATAATAGTAGCCAGCATAACATTATAATCGTATAATAGTAGCCAGCATAACATTATAATCGTATAATAGTAGCCAGCATAACATTATAATCGTATAATAGTAGCCAGCATAACATTATAATCGTATAATAGTAGCCAGCATAACATTATAATCGTATAATAGTAGCCAGCATAACATTATAATCGTATAATAGTAGCCAGCATAACATTATAATCGTATAATAGTAGCCAGCATAACATTATAATCGTATAATAGTAGCCAGCATAACATTATAATCGTATAATAGTAGCCAGCATAACATTATAATCGTATAATAGTAGCCAGCATAACATTATAATCGTATAATAGTAGCCAGCATAACATTATAATCGTATAATAGTAGCCAGCATAACATTATAATCGTATAATAGTAGCCAGCATAACATTATAATCGTATAATAGTAGCCAGCATAACATTATAATCGTATAATAGTAGCCAGCATAACATTATAATCGTATAATAGTAGCCAGCATAACATTATAATCGTATAATAGTAGCCAGCATAACATTATAATCGTATAATAGTAGCCAGCATAACATTATAATCGTATAATAGTAGCCAGCATAACATTATAATCGTATAATAGTAGCCAGCATAACATTATAATCGTATAATAGTAGCCAGCATAACATTATAATCGTATAATAGTAGCCAGCATAACATTATAATCGTATAATAGTAGCCAGCATAACATTATAATCGTATAATAGTAGCCAGCATAACATTATAATCGTATAATAGTAGCCAGCATAACATTAATCGTATAATAGTAGCCAGCATAACATTATAATCGTATAATAGTAGCCAGCATAACATTATAATAGTATAATAGTAGCCAGCATAACATTATAATCGTATAATAGTAGCCAGCATAACATTATAATCGTATAATAGTAGCCAGCATAACATTATAATCGTATAATAGTAGCCAGCATAACATTATAATCGTATAATAGTAGCCAGCATAACATTATAATCGTATAATAGTAGCCAGCATAACATTATAATCGTATAATAGTAGCCAGCATAACATTATAATCGTATAATAGTAGCCAGCATAACATTATAATCGTATAATAGTAGCCAGCATAACATTATAATCGTATAATAGTAGCCAGCATAACATTATAATCGTATAATAGTAGCCAGCATAACATTATAATCGTATAATAGTAGCCAGCATAACATTATAATCGTATAATAGTAGCCAGCATAACATTATAATCGTATAATAGTAGCCAGCATAACATTATAATCGTATAATAGTAGCCAGCATAACATTATAATCGTATAATAGTAGCCAGCATAACATTATAATCGTATAATAGTAGCCAGCATAACATTATAATCGTATAATAGTAGCCAGCATAACATTATAATCGTATAATAGTAGCCAGCATAACATTATAATCGTATAATACTAGCCAGCATAACATTATAATCGTATAATAGTAGCCAGCATATATAGTAGCCAGCATAACATTATAATCGTATAATAGTAGCCAGCATAACATTAATCGTATAATAGCCAGCATAACATTATAATCGTATAATAGTAGCCAGCATAACATTATAATCGTATAATAGTAGCCAGCATAACATTATAATCGTATAATAGCAGCCAGCATAACATTATTATCGTATAATAGTAGCCAGCATAACATTATAATCGTATAATAGTAGCCAGCATAACATTATAATCGTATAATAGTAGCCAGCATAACATTATAATCGTATAATAGTAGCCAGCATAACATTATAATCGTATAATAGTAGCCAGCATAACATTATAATCGTATAATAGTAGCCAGCATAACATTATAATCGTATAATAGTAGCCAGCATAACATTATAATCGTATAATAGTAGCCAGCATAACATTATAATCGTATAATAGTAGCCAGCATAACATTATAATCGTATAATAGTAGCCAGCATAACATTATAATCGTATAATAGTAGCCAGCATAACATTATAATCGTATAATAGTAGCCAGCATAACATTATAATCGTATAATAGTAGCCAGCATAACATTATAATCGTATAATAGTAGCCAGCATAACATTATAATCGTATAATAGTAGCCAGCATAACATTATAATCGTATAATAGTAGCCAGCATAACATTATAATCGTATAATAGTAGCCAGCATAACATTATAATCGTATAATAGTAGCCAGCATAACATTATAATCGTATAATAGTAGCCAGCATAACATTATAATCGTATAATAGTAGCCAGCATAACATTATAATCGTATAATAGTAGCCAGCATAACATTATAATCGTATAATAGTAGCCAGCATAACATTATAATCGTATAATAGTAGCCAGCATAACATTATAATCGTATAATAGTAGCCAGCATAACATTATAATCGTATAATAGTAGCCAGCATAACATTATAATCGTATAATAGTAGCCAGCATAACATTATAATCGTATAATAGTAGCCAGCATAACATTATAATCGTATAATAGTAGCCAGCATAACATTATAATCGTATAATAGTAGCCAGCATAACATTATAATCGTATAATAGTAGCCAGCATAACATTATAATCGTATAATAGTAGCCAGCATAACATTATAATCGTATAATAGTAGCCAGCATAACATTATAATCGTATAATAGTAGCCAGCATAACATTATAATCGTATAATAGTAGCCAGCATAACATTATAATCGTATAATAGTAGCCAGCATAACATTATAATCGTATAATAGTAGCCAGCATAACATTATAATCGTATAATAGTAGCCAGCATAACATTATAATCGTATAATAGTAGCCAGCATAACATTATAATCGTATAATAGTAGCCAGCATAACATTATAATCGTATAATAGTAGCCAGCATAACATTATAATCGTATAATAGTAGCCAGCATAACATTATAATCGTATAATAGTAGCCAGCATAACATTATAATCGTATAATAGTAGCCAGCATAACATTATAATCGTATAATAGTAGCCAGCATAACATTATAATCGTATAATAGTAGCCAGCATAACATTATAATCGTATAATAGTAGCCAGCATAACATTATAATCGTATAATAGTAGCCAGCATAACATTATAATCGTATAATAGTAGCCAGCATAACATTATAATCGTATAATAGTAGCCAGCATAACATTATAATCGTATAATAGTAGCCAGCATAACATTATAATCGTATAATAGTAGCCAGCATAACATTATAATCGTATAATAGTAGCCAGCATAACATTATAATCGTATAATAGTAGCCAGCATAACATTATAATCGTATAATAGTAGCCAGCATAACATTATAATCGTATAATAGTAGCCAGCATAACATTATAATCGTATAATAGTAGCCAGCATAACATTATAATCGTATAATAGTAGCCAGCATAACATTATAATCGTATAATAGTAGCCAGCATAACATTATAATCGTATAATAGTAGCCAGCATAACATTATAATCGTATAATAGTAGCCAGCATAACATTATAATCGTATAATAGTAGCCAGCATAACATTATAATCGTATAATAGTAGCCAGCATAACATTATAATCGTATAATAGTAGCCAGCATAACATTATAATCGTATAATAGTAGCCAGCATAACATTATAATCGTATAATAGTAGCCAGCATAACATTATAATCGTATAATAGTAGCCAGCATAACATTATAATCGTATAATAGTAGCCAGCATAACATTATAATCGTATAATAGTAGCCAGCATAACATTATAATCGTATAATAGTAGCCAGCATAACATTATAATCGTATAATAGTAGCCAGCATAACATTATAATCGTATAATAGTAGCCAGCATAACATTATAATCGTATAATAGTAGCCAGCATAACATTATAATCGTATAATAGTAGCCAGCATAACATTATAATCGTATAATAGTAGCCAGCATAACATTATAATCGTATAATAGTAGCCAGCATAACATTATAATCGTATAATAGTAGCCAGCATAACATTATAATCGTATAATAGTAGCCAGCATAACATTATAATCGTATAATAGTAGCCAGCATAACATTATAATCGTATAATAGTAGCCAGCATAACATTATAATCGTATAATAGTAGCCAGCATAACATTATAATCGTATAATAGTAGCCAGCATAACATTATAATCGTATAATAGTAGCCAGCATAACATTATAATCGTATAATAGTAGCCAGCATAACATTATAATCGTATAATAGTAGCCAGCATAACATTATAATCGTATAATAGTAGCCAGCATAACATTATAATCGTATAATAGTAGCCAGCATAACATTATAATCGTATAATAGTAGCCAGCATAACATTATAATCGTATAATAGTAGCCAGCATAACATTATAATCGTATAATAGTAGCCAGCATAACATTATAATCGTATAATAGTAGCCAGCATAACATTATAATCGTATAATAGTAGCCAGCATAACATTATAATCGTATAATAGTAGCCAGCATAACATTATAATCGTATAATAGTAGCCAGCATAACATTATAATCGTATAATAGTAGCCAGCATAACATTATAATCGTATAATAGTAGCCAGCATAACATTATAATCGTATAATAGTAGCCAGCATAACATTATAATCGTATAATAGTAGCCAGCATAACATTATAATCGTATAATAGTAGCCAGCATAACATTATAATCGTATAATAGTAGCCAGCATAACATTATAATCGTATAATAGTAGCCAGCATAACATTATAATCGTATAATAGTAGCCAGCATAACATTATAATCGTATAATAGTAGCCAGCATAACATTATAATCGTATAATAGTAGCCAGCATAACATTATAATCGTATAATAGTAGCCAGCATAACATTATAATCGTATAATAGTAGCCAGCATAACATTATAATCGTATAATAGTAGCCAGCATAACATTATAATCGTATAATAGTAGCCAGCATAACATTATAATCGTATAATAGTAGCCAGCATAACATTATAATCGTATAATAGTAGCCAGCATAACATTATAATCGTATAATAGTAGCCAGCATAACATTATAATCGTATAATAGTAGCCAGCATAACATTATAATCGTATAATAGTAGCCAGCATAACATTATAATCGTATAATAGTAGCCAGCATAACATTATAATCGTATAATAGTAGCCAGCATAACATTATAATCCTATAATAGTAGCCACCATAACATATTAATCGTATAATAGTAACCAGCATAACATTATAATCGTATAATAGTAGCCAGCATAACATTATAATCGTATAATAGTAGCCAGCATAACATTATAATCGTATAATAGTAGCCAGCATAACATTATAATCGTATAATAGTAGCCAGCATAACATTATAATCGTATAATAGTAGCCAGCATAACATTATAATCGTATAATAGTAGCCAGCATAACATTATAATCGTATAATAGTAGCCAGCATAACATTATAATCGTATAATAGTAGCCAGCATAACATTATAATCGTATAATAGTAGCCAGCATAACATTATAATCGTATAATAGTAGCCAGCATAACATTATAATCGTATAATAGTAGCCAGCATAACATTACAAGGGCGGCACTAGTACTGAACTGTTCATCGCATCTCTCCTCCCTCATAGTATACAAAGTAATGGATTGTAAGTTATAGCAGGATTACTATTCACAATTATAACATTCAGTAAGTAAAAATACAATATTGCTATACAAAGGTTTCAGCATTGGTCATCCATCAAATGGACTGACTAAATGGAAGCAATAGACACACGAGCCGAAATTAAGGGGAATGGGCGTTTTATATTTCATCATTGATATATCTTTGTTATCATATTTTTAGTTTCCTCCCTAGACCTCTATCAAACTTTAAAAAAACATCCATTAGTTCCCCCTTCTCTATTAATTTGTACATTTTTCTATAGCAAAATTTCCCGGCCGAATTACAGGCTCCCTATCGTTCGCCAGGAAGAAAATTGACACCTAAATAGCACGAAAGGTCATAATATTAACAACAAAATGGGTCTAAAGTTCTTAACCCTTAACTGGAGGCGCGCAACATATGTCGAGTGAAATAAATTTGGACTAAGTGGCGGTGCACGACAGCTGTCGAGCGCCATTTTCAGCACATTATGTTGCTGAGAGAGAGAGCTGAGCGGTGGGACGAGCGTAGTAACCTTATGACCGCTCCCCACGACCACCGTGGACATACTGAACTGTATACCACCTTCCTCCCCCCTTTCTCACTCGCTACACAGGGAATTATGTACGGAAATTACCTTATTTATGGGTTGTTGCACTCGTGTTGCACTATCGTTGCAAGAGAACCAGTGGTCGTACAAGGATGGTTAGGGTGTCATTGGAAAGCTCTGTTTACGCCCTTTCAGGGATACATACTTGTTTTACGCTCTGGGTCTTGTTTATGCATGAAAATAAACACGGAAACAAACCCTATTTAGGGTATAAAAAAAAAACGCTGTGCGGTACGGTGTAATATACCCTACCACCCGCCAATAAGGTGTTAATATCGACAAACTAATGGGGCAAACATCTTAAAATCTGAAAAATAATATGGCTAAACATGAGGGAAAACACTATCCATCTCCCCTTAAAGGTTCATTGACAATATAATTCCTCATTAATAAAATGTAAGCCTGGCTCTTTTCTTACACTTAGAATACAGATTAATTGGATAAATCAGGACATTCTCGTGGTAGAAATTCCTGGTTCAAAATTATAAGGTCACGAGGTTCAATCATGTCGGGGGATGGAAAAGCCTAAAATATAACGCATGGCCTCATAGTTGTCAGCCCGGGGACATTGGTCGTTTTTCTGATCCCCTTTCTCCATTGTATGTAGCCTCATTGCTTTTGATATGTTAAGACGTTTGGTTCATTAGTTTGGCGATTTTAACACCTTCCGCCCCATTTCGTTGTCAATTTTATGACCTTTCGTGTCATTTAGGTGTCGATCTTTTTTTTCCTGGCGAGTGATAGCTAGCCTGTTATTTTTGGAGGAACTTGCCTTTGGCCGGGACATTTTGTTATCGAAAAATTTACAAATATATCTTGAGAGGGGGTCTAGGGGGTGTTTTTGTAAGCTTGATGGAAGTCTAGCGAGGAAACTCAAAAATACACGAATACATTAATAAATAGGCCAAACAAACAGCCGCTAGCCCCTTAACCCCTTCTGTACCGGTGATGTATTTTATATTATATTATATCTATATTTAGACGATTTAGTGTAGTTTAAGAAGGATCTGTGGTAGTAAGAAATGGTTAAGTTCGAAGCCTGTATCAATTGCTAGAGGCCCCTTTTAACCTGAACACAATCGTCTAGTAATAGCCAGAATAATGCTATAAGAACGTCACTGGTACATAAGGGGTTAAAGGGGTTCACCTTATATTTTCTCTTTCTTGGTTCTATCTATTCGGCCCCATTCAGCCTACTGTTTTAAGACATTTATCCCCATCCTGGTGTCCATTATTTCCTGGCGAGCGATAGCGAGCCAGCATTTTATGGAGAATCCGGCTTCGCCGAAGACAATTTTCTATAGAAAAATATACAAATTTAGCCAGCTGTCTAACTCATTATCCAAAATATGGTGGCTTGCTATCGCTCGCCAGGTATAAATCGACACATGGCTGGGGATACACGTTTTAAAACAGTAGGCTGAATAGGGCCAAATACTATTTCCAATTGGGGCAAAGAAAACCTTGTTAACTTTAATGCTTCCAAAACCCAATTTCTCCATCTATCTACCCGTCAGGATCTCCCAGCGGACTATCCCTTATTCTTCAACAATACAAAAATCAACCCTTCATCTTCTCTCAATATTCTTGGTGTCTCTTTTTCATCTGCTCTCATTTGGAAGGACCATATTACCAGTCTTGCTAAGGCAGCCTCCCAGAAGCTGGGTGTGCTCAACCGCCTTAGGGGGTTCTTTTTCCCTGCACAGCTTCTTGCTCTGTACATGGGCATAGTGCGCCCTTGTATTGAGTATTGTTCACATGTGTGGGGAGGTTCCTCTCACACCGCTCTCCTAGACAAGGTTGAAAGGAAGGCCTTTCGTATCATTAACTCCCGTCCACTCACCAACTCTCTGCAATCTCTCTCTCTCCGCCGCAATGTTGCATCTCTCTCGCTATTCTATCGCTACTATAATAATCAGTGTTCCTCAGAGCTATCCCAGTGCATACCACCTCCTTTACGTAGGGCACGTGGTACCCGTCTTGCATCTCAATCCCACCCATACTCTGTGCAACTCTCCAACCCAAGAGTGAAACGTTACTCTCAAACTTTCTTCTACTCAACAGCTGAGCTCTGGAACTCTCTCCCAGAATCAGTTTTTCCCGCTTCCTATGACTTAAATTGCTTCAAACTCCGTGTGTCCAGGCATTTTGGCTCGAACGTCCCTTGATTTTGGCCCTGTCACTCTTTCAACTATGGGGTAGGCACTCGCTATAGGCAGTTATGCCTTTTGCCTCCCTCAATCACATAGAAAAAACAAAATTGATACAACCCAGAGAGAAAAGAAAAAAAGCAGGTCACCCCCCTTAAAATGCATAATCAACAAAATATATCGATAAACAGCCTCCATTCAATTTGATGTAAAACTATGCATCTAAGAGGAAAATAACGTTCATCCTTTATCTATCAATACTCACTGTTCGAAGAAGTAGACAAGAGATTAACTCCTTCAGCATCATTATCTAATTTTCTTCATAATCAGGTTACCATTAAATGATTTTCTTTAATTTGTAATCTACCTATACGACTCAAATGGTTAAATACGACCACGATAAACCCTCTTAGAAACAGAAGTCCTTTTTAAACTGCATAACATAAAATAATCTTAGCCAGAACTAAAGGTAAAAAGGCGTCATGGTGCTGAAGGGGTTACTTTAAATAAACATAATAATAATTGTAACAAAAGTAACACTTTAAAATTAATGACAATAGAATGGTAATTGAAATTAACATTACAAATATATATTCCAACTTTACATTATCAAAGCAGATGAGTAATCTACTTTCAGATTTCCGAAATATAATTAGAAAATGGCGATAACAAATAATAGATTTTTGGTTAGGTGCTTAGGTATACAATATATATATATATATATATATATATATATATATATATATATATATATATATATATATATATATGATTGAGACGCACATAATAGGCCAACATCACCAGAGAAACACAGGTACTTGTGTCTTGCTCAGAGTCCACCAACATTTTAGAGAGGAAAGTTTTGGGGAACCGCGCCGGGGTAAAACTGCCTCGTTTACCATAACAAACTCGCTCTCAGAAAAATGCCGAAATAAATCTGGCCACCTCATCTAGAACGGGTGATCCACTTAGATGTTGTTGGTACACTAGGGGAGGAGAGCAAAGTTTACTGTTATTTTATTGTTACCCCTCAAACTTTGCTCGTTTTTTTATCCGAGGGGGAGTGTGTGTGTGTGTGTGTGCGTGTGTGTGTGTGTGTGTGTGTGTGTGTGTGTGTAGGCGAGTGAGGGAGATTTATGTGTGTTTTTATTTTTGTGAGTAGGAGATTGTGTGTGTGTGTGTTTTTTTTTTTTTTTTTTTTTTTTTTTTTTTTTAGTGCGACATTTTGTATGTATTTTATGAGTGGGAGATTGTGTGTGATTTTTTTTTTTTTTTTGTGAGTGGGAGATTTTGTGCGTTTTTGTGAGTTGGTTTTAATGTGTGTGTATTTAGTGATGGGATATTTTACGTATTGTTGTCAGTGGGTGTTTATGAATATGTGTGAGTGGGAGATTTTGTGTGTTTTTGTGAGTTGATGTTTATGTGTGTGAATGTGTGTTTTTTGTTGTTGTTATGCTTTTTTTTGTAAGCGGATTTTTATGTGTGTGTATTTGTGATAGTTTGTGTGTGTGTGTGTGTGTGTGTGTGTGGTTTGCACTGTTTGCGTAAGTAAGCCCGTGTTTTTGTGTATATGTATTATATGTATGTTTTCGTGGTAATTAAGGTGTATACTGTATATGTATGTTTCACTCCGTTTATGTAAGTGCGTGAGTGGGTTTATAAATGAGAGTGTGTGTTTATGTTTCAGTGGATGCTATGTGCGTGTGTATGTGTATTTCTGCGTATGTGTACAGTGTGTGTGCAGTACCAATAGTTCCCGTATGTTCCTATAAACTATAATATTTTCCTGTTACCTTTTCCATCCCTAATCCCTGTTTGATATATGTACATTTCTTCCCAAAGCTTTCCTTCTATTGCTGGTTCTTATTTTTTTATTTAGAACAGGTGTCCCTTTATCTTAGTCATATTGCCCTTTCCAGAGTTTTATTGTATTATGTTATTAATTTATTTATATAATTATTAATTAGCATTTCTATTATTATTATTATTATTATTATTATTATTATTAATATTAACCCCTTCTGTACCGGCAACGTCATTTTAACTTTATTTTAGCTACTATTAGACGATGTTATTCAGTTTAAATAGGGCCACCAGCAACTAACAGGCTTTGAAATGTATCACTTAACCATTTTTACTACCACAAATCCTTCATAAACAGCACAAAATCGTCTAAATATAGATATAACTATATAAAAAAGACGTCGCTGGTACACAAGGGGTTATTATTATTATTATTATTATTATTATTAATATTATTATTATTATTAATATTATTTTTATAATTGATATCATTATTATTATTATTATTATTATTATTATTATTATTATTATTTACATATTATTGGCTGGATAAACTGAATACAAAGAAATAGTGTACTATTAACCCCTCTTTGGCGGCACCCGGCTATAGTCGGACAAGAGAACCCCAACCTATAGAGCGGAGCCCGGCTATAGTCGCATGCAATTTTGAGCACGTAATGTGCTCTGAGAGAGAGCCGCGCGGTGGGAGGAGCATAGGTTCCCTCTGACCAGTCGGCACGGCTCCCGCGCGAGAACTGAGGCCCTCTCCACACTCATCCTTACTCACTGCCTCACTACACAGGGAATTATGTAAGGATATTATCGTATTTTAGGGATTTTGCACTCGTCTTGCACGATCGTTGCAAGATAACGCGTGGCCGTAGAAGGATGGTTCTGGTGTCATTGGAAAGCTCAATTATCGCCCTTTCAGGGATACATAATTGTATTACGCTCTGGCTCTTGTTTATGCATGAAAAAGAGCACGGAAATAAGCTCGTTTAGGGTAAAACCCCCCGCTTGGCAGGTAGTAGAAGTTACCGCCTAGGCCGCTCGTAAGGTGTTAAGCTTGATATATGTTGCAGAAATAATGTGTATGCATGTTATTCATATATATTGTTGGTGCAATGGTTAGCTTTGTTATTCTACTTAGACCTCGGTGTTGGGTGTTACTTTTAGGGGGAGGTAGTCGTGTTTCCTGAAACACCTTCTCCCTCATGTTTACCATTTTATATTTTTAGATTTTATGACGTTTGTTCCATTAGGTTAGCGATTTTGAGACCTTTCGCCTCATTTCTTTGTCAATGTTAAGACCTTTTGTGCTATGTAGGTGTCAATTTTGTCCTGGCGAGCGAAAGCGAGCATGTACTTTTAGAAGTAACCGAAAGAGAGGTGGATGGATGGAGTGAGGAAGTATATGAACGAAGACAGAGCTGGTTGGGGGGAAGGGGCGTCGACTGACTGGGGACAGAGGTGCATGGGGCGGTTCGTTCGTGGCCACACCTTCGGGGATCACGGCGTCAGGCAATAGATAGATAGAAACATTAGGGAGAAGGGGGTCCAGAAAAACGGTCTGCCTCCTCCTAAGCTAGCGATAAATGTACCCATCCCCATCTCCAGGGAGGATTTTTAGTTTGCTCCCTAGACATCTATCAAGCTTAAAAAAAATCCCCCAAGTGTGTCTCCGAAATATATGTGTAAATATTTCGGTAGAAAACGGTCACGGCCGAAGGCCGGTTCTTCCTATAATACAGGCTCGCTATCATTTGCCAGGAATAGATCGACAGGTATATTATACGAATGGGCTTCATACTGGCAAACAGTGGGCCGAAAGGTCTTAAAGTCGCCAAACTAATGGGTCAAACGTCTTAAAATTTCAAAATTAACGGGTCTAAACATGAGAGAGAAGGGCGGCCAGAGGACACCACACCTCCCCTTAATACAACAGGCCTGAATTGAAGTAAAATCCTTCTGTATTGTCACTCTCCCGTTCCACCAAAGCCCGAATTCCATCACAACACCGCGCACTTCATCCCTGGTAATTCCATCACAACACCGCACACTTCATTCCTGGTAATTCCATCACAACACCGCTCACTTCATCCCTGGTAATTCCATCACAACACTGCGAACTTCATCCCTGGTAATTCCATCACAACACCGCGCGCTTCATCCCTGGTAATTCAATCACAACACCGCTCACTTCATCCCTGGTAATTCCATCACAACACAGCGAACTTCATCCCTGGTAATTCCATCACAACACCGCGCACTTCATCCCTTGTAATTCCATCACAACACCGTGCACTTCATCCCTGGTAACTCCATCAAAACACCGCGCACTTTATCCCTGCTAATTCCATCACAACACTGCTCACTTCATCCTTGGTAATTCCATAACACAACCGCGCACTTCATCCCTGGTAATTCCATCAAAACACTGTGCACTTCATCCCTGTTAATTCCATCACAACACCGTGTACTTCATCCCTGGTAAATCCATCAAAACACCGTGCACTTCATTCCTGGTAATTCCATCACAACAACGCGCACTTCATCCCTGGTAATTCCATCACAACACTGCGCACTTCATCCCTGGTAATTCCATTCCATCACAACACCGCGCACTTCATCCCTGGTAATTCCATCACAACACGCGCACTTCATCCCTGGTAATTCAATCACAACACTGCGCACTTCATCCCTGGTAATTCCATCACAACACGCGCACTTCATCCCTGGTAATTCCATCACAACACCGCTCACTTCATCCCTGGTAATTCCATCACAACACCGCTCACTTCATCCCTGGTAATTCCATCACAACACCGCGCACTTCATCCCTGGTAATTCCATCACAACACGCGCACTTCATCCCTGGTAATTCAATCACAACACCGCGCACTTCATCCCTGGTAATTCCATCACAACACCGTGCACTTCATCCCTGGTAATTCCATCACAACACGCGCACTTCATCCTTTGGTAATTCCATCACAACACCGCTCACTTCATCCCTGGTAATTCCATCACAACACCGCGCACTTCATCCCTGGTAATTCCATCACAACACGCGCACTTCATCCCTGGTAATTCAATCACAACACCGCACACTTCATCCCTGGTAATTCCATCACAACACCGCTCACTTCATCCCTGGTAATTCCATCACAACACCGCACACTTCATCCCTGGTAATTCCATCACAACACCGCGCACTTCATCCCTGGTAATTCCATCACAACACGCACACTTCATCCCTGGTAATTCAATCACAACACCGCGCACTTCATCCCTGGTAATTGGATTCAAACTAATTTTCTACCCGTTTGATCACTTTATTTTTGGAAAATACTGTAGGTCGGTATTGTGCTGTATACTGTAGATTTATGTGATATAGTATTGAAAAGATATACATTAAGGGGGAGAGTTTATTTTTTGGTCTATTATTTCATATATTTAAGATTTGTTTAGTTTCCTCTCTAGACCTCCAGCAAACTAAATAAAACTTCCATTAGATCCCACTCCGGCCGAAGGCCTGATATTCCTAAATTACAGACTCACTATCGTTCGTTAGGAAAAAAATGGACACCTAAATAGCACGAAAGGTCTTTTTAATGACAAAGAAATGGTAGGTGAATCTGTGTATATATATCTGAATGGCTTTATCACATTATCGTAACTTTTCCGCTAGAATATACAGTACAGTACATGCTTATATGCACCATTTGGATTAACTGAATATGAAATTGTCTAATGATAGCTAGAATCAACTATCAAAACGCGTCATGATCGCCAAAGGGTTAAATGGTCAGATCCCACCAACTGATCAAATCAAGTCAAACAATTCAATTATGGCCAGCAAACAAAAACTGGTAAGTAATCTTATAATTACTTGAGGGAATAGCATACCTAGCTGTCATAGTATATTAGGCAAAGTCTATCAAATGTTGTAAAGCAGATAATTATGTCTACCAGTTTTTGTTTTGTTCATAAGTTATACAGTCAAAGTAAATTTAGCCCTTGAAGATTAATTTGAACAAATACTTCTTTTATACTTCTTTTTAGGCGTCGACCGACTGGTGACAGGGGTGCATGGGGGCGGTTCCTTCGTGACCACCCCTTCTGGGATCACTGCGTCAGGCAATAGATAGATTGATAGATAGATTATTATTATTATTATTATTATTATTATTATTAGTATATATATATATATATATATATATATATATATATATATATATATATATATATATATATATTATATATATGCATTATATGCATTAGTAAGTTCATTTATAGTCCAATATGTCATATATTAACAGGTGATGTAAAACTAGTTAAACATTTTGCAAACGACAAATTAGCGGAGCTATGTCGCAAAAAATGTAAATATAGAATAAGGAATAATAAAGTAACATGAGACAACATTTTAAAAGATGTTGTTTTTTCAGTCAATAGATTAAAAAATAAATTGTTAAAAATTGTGCGCTGCGATGCGAGAGAGCTAAGAAGCATGATCTAAATTATTAATTAATTAATTAGAAATACAATTTTCTCGCTTAAAAATTAATTTAATCTTTCAGATTTTGTAGACTATAATTATAATAATCTTAAAGCTGATTTAATAAATTTACATAAACATTTTGTAATCACTACAGTAGATAAAGCCAGCAATAATTTTAGCTTCACATGTAAGATATTTTATCTTGGAAACATGAACAAATAATTAGGCATTAGAGGTAACATATTACATACAAATATTTGTGGTAATTATGTTTATGAAATGTCTGGGAGCCTGGAGGCAGTTTCTGCCATGGCCATCCCTTTTGGGGCGCTTCCTCTGGAAGCGAGGCGTCAGATTTGATGATGATGATGATGATGTTTATGAAATTCAAAATAATTTGAATATTGATAACTTAATCGATGAACATACCAAGAAAAATGTAACATTTGATATTAAATTTTCTGATAAGAACAAGTGTATTGCTAAATTATACATATTACCTAAATTTCATAAAAGACCTTATAAATATCGCTCTATTGCCGGAGCAAAATTTGTTACCACTAAAACTCTGTCAGAACAAGTCTTAAATTGCTTAAAATACATTAAAAGTAATCATAAAAGATATTGTAATACCATCATGAAAAGAACTGGCATTAACTATTATTGGAGTGTTGACAATTCATTAGAAGTTATTGATAAAATAAATACCATGTCGAAAGTTACCTGGTACATAGCTTCGACTTCTCAACTTTGTGTACCAATTTGCCTTTAGATTTAGTATATTCAGAACTTTGCTTTATTATAGATTTGCAATTTGACAGATTCGTTAAGAATAGTAATTATTTCATAAATGTGTATTCATATTTTAATAATGCATCACTTAGCTCTAATCCCACTAGTTCAGTATATTTTGAGAGAACTAAACTTAAAAAGCCCTTAAATTCCTCCTTTTCAATACTTATGTTAAATTCGGGCCTTACATTTTCAAGCAAATATTAGGAATTCCTATGGGTGGAAATGCTAGCCCTTTAATTGAAGATTTATTTTTGCTTGCTTTAGAATTTAAATATATAAAAGACCTAGTTGCCAGTAGCAAGAACAATAAAATCCCAGAAAAATTAGCATTGGCTAAACTGTTAAGTAATAATAGTAGATATATTGATGATATTCTCGTTTGCAATTTGTTAAATTTTAATCAAGTTGCTAAACTTATTTATCCTAATTCCATTCCCCCCACATTGTAACTTAAATGATGAAGGTGAAAATGTTCTTGATATAAATATAGAGCTTGTTAATGAACAGTGCATACTTAAAATATATATATCACAAAGTTGATGATTTTAATTCTAACGTAATGAACTTTCCTTTCCCTAGTAGTAATATCGATAGTAAAATAACTTATACCGGTAATGGTTTTTATTCCCATTTAATAAGATATGTAAAATGTGCACTAAAGTAGATGACTTTTGGGCTAGAGCTAAGGTTGCTATACTGACTCTTAGTAGACAGAGGTTTTGAGGCAAGTAAATTGTTCCATAAATTTAATCTTTTTAGGGTCAATTATTGTGACTAAATTCTAAAATTTGACATCAATAATTTTAATCAAGCATTTTTAACTTAGTTTCTTGTATAACCTCTGCTTACTTTTTGTCTGTTTGTCTTTATTGTTTTTCTTTTTCGATTATTATTATTGATGATTTTTAGTTTGTTAATATATTGTTCTTGTTAAAAGACTACTCTTTGTTTAAATCTGTTGTTGCTTCTTCATATATTGTAATTATTTGTGTTTATTATATTATATCTATTCATTGTCGATAGTATCAATTGCTTGCTTTTGCGATTTCCTTAGCTTATTTGTACAATAAATGTAGGTTATTTGTAGGGTAGCTATTGATAGGGGTAACTTGCGGCATGCTATGCTTACAGGTACCTACCCGATTGCACTATCGTTAGTGAGTGCTGTATATTTATTGTTTTATTGTAGACTAGCAGGGGTACCCGGCGTTGCCCGGGTAATCACCATAATCACCATCACTACTACCACCACTACTACTACCATAATCACCATCTTCAATACTACCATAATCACCATCATCAATACTACCATAATCACCAGCCTCGACCTCCCTGTGCCCTCGGCGACCTCGATTTCGGCCGCTAAATGACCTCCGATTTTGGATCTGACCTCATCCCTACCCACATTTTGGGGGGCTGCGAACAACTTTCGTTCCATACAACTTTTCGATCGGAGGCCTCCTTCTGCCCCAAACGGCCATTTTTTCAATTTCGGCCTCGAAACGACCTCCGATCATGGCATCGCCCCCTCTATGACCCGACCCAGGTCAATTGACACCCACATGCAAAGTTTCAGCTCCCGATGCCCAAAACTGCGGCCGCCAATAAAGAACACACACACAGACAGACAGACAGACAGACAATCGAAAATATTATATAGATATTTTGTCAAATTTCAAATTACCTTATTATAAAATTTGATACAAATTGTAGTTTCTTTATTCACACAGAATTTAGTAAAATTTACCAGAACGTCCCGAACTTCCCAAACTGACTAATTCCTTGAACATGACGATAGTGCGCATTGTTATGTGTGCAATTAGTTTGCTTGGGAAATAAATTAACTTGCGCATGTAGTGATGTAGTGATGTGGTGGATTGTGTTCTTTTATTTCATAAGTTTTATTTTAGTAAGCGTTGTTTCCACATATCGATTTTGATAAGTTAATTTAACTTTATATTGGCTTTGTCCCAGTTTTGGTTTATGTAGTTGCAAGTTTTACATTTTAATTAATAAAATATATATGTAACAGCGCATTTTGAGCGACTGTAAACTCTAGGATAACTCATATAATCACTTGTATAACTCACACCCTTATAACAGTTATTCACTTACTTAAGTATACTACTGTACATTCTGATTGGGAATGACTCCCCTATAGAAGATCACCCCACCTATAAAGGCCTTGGTATAATTCTTGCAAGGTAAGCAGGGGTTCTCATGCTCCCTATAGAGAATTGCAGCAACACCAAGATGATTGCTAGCAACTAATATCGTATGACTTCACAGTCCACACTGGTAAGAAGCCGGCACGCTCGAGCCCCCAGGCATTGGCCAGTAGCAGAACAGCCACCCATTAGGAAGGTTAACCCTTCAAGCAGCCGTGGTAATTAATACAGTGACATTACAGTGACAGTGCGATACTGTGCAATTAGTGTGTGTACCGGTTACCTATTTTCGCTATTCTTAATTCATCTATTCTTTACAGGAAGGAATTTACAGATTACAGGAATTATAGCTCAATCTAGTTGTTAGCCAGCTTACTGCTTTTGATTAGGTAGATACTTCCCTGCTGGGCAATACAGTATCTACACAGACCTTATAACTATTTACAAACCGCATAGTTCTATATTTTGTGTTAAATAAATATATATATAGAAAAGCCACCAGTGTCTTTGCTTCAAATCAATTACCTCTATGATTTACCTTTCAACATGTTTTTACAGTGTTAACCTGGACTATAAGCATTACAAGGAAAATCAAGGTAAGAGGCAAAAAGGTATCAAAACAGTATAATCCCCGATACATAAGTGGTGGCAGCGGTGGGATACGTGTTCCTTAATACAACACAGAAAAGACCTCCGAAGAGCAATAATATTAAAAGCAGTAAAGAAAAGCTGAAAACAGAGCAACTAGATTTACCAAACATTAATGAGCTAAATGGAAAGAAAAACATCGATGAATGATAAAGACATAGAAGTGGATTCAGAGTGAGGTGGTACTATATCACAGTGCCCAGCACATCAGCGCTGACCTCAGCATTCCCTTCACTGAGCCAATGAGTCACGGTGAGCCCGCGCGCCAGCAACTCAGCCAGAGACTCACACACGCACGCACGCACACCACGCCCAGGCAAGGGTATGACGTGTCTGTGAACTGTGACGTCACGGAAATTGGTGACGACATCAGGAGAAGCAACTGCAACTCTAAGGGATCACCACTTCAAAATTCATTCTACAACAGCTGACTAGAATACTTCAAACATCACAGCATTAATTCAGCTTTGTATCGGTTAGTCAGAAATAACAATACAAATTAAATATACTAGTAACTAGTGTAGTAAAAATCCTGTCAACATAAACACAGCAAATGCCATTGCCTTCTTTAAAATTTCTTTAGCAAATATCTCTACTTATTTACTCTACGAATTTTAAAATGTGACTATACGTACATTTTAACGCCATTTCGAATTAGTAAATTCAAGTCTTGCTTTAAGAACTTTTATTCTCGCACTAAGATACTTATATTTTACTTCCTTTTAACCCGTACAGCCCCAGCGACGCGCCTGACGCGTCGGCGATGTATGTAACGCACAGCCCCAGAGACGCGCCTGGCGCGTCACCCTAATTGCGCCGACCGTAACCTCAGGTGTAGCCACTCAAGAGGGCTCAGATTTGTATGGGAACTGTGTACGTATCCCACGCAACCGTGCCGATGGTTGAAAACTCTCAAAGTCCACGTGCGTGCGCGTAAGCGCGCAATAACCTGTTTTTTTGGGGTAATTGCCTTCAATTTTTTACTCTTGTAAAATACGTTTTCGGGGGCTCTGTTGGACCATTCTTTAAGCTTTTTGAGCGGTTTTTCGTGGTTTTTCCTTCATTCCTAACCCATTCGCTATTGTTTCTGGATTAAAACAATTTTTTGAAAACCGCCCGGGTTCTGATGAACAAACATTACAAAACTAGCCGGGGCTGGACGGGTTAACCTAACAAGTGCGCATGGGGGTAATTGGAAACGTCCCCCTGTGCTGACGTATTTGAGGTGTTTCCGTCACTAAAATATTCATTGTGCCATTAATAGCATTAATACTTATCCATATGCGCCTATTATGAGTTGATTATAAAGGTATTAACCTGAAACATCAATAAAACGAGTGAAAACAGCGTTTGGATGGTCAAAATCGGAGATATAGCCCGCGAGTTGTATAATGTATGGGTGAGGCAAGCTGCTTTCCCGCCAATTTACCCCAAGGCCACTGAGACACAGTCGATCGATACTCTCTCTCTCTCTCTTGCATTCGCTTGCTATCAGTGATGACCACACCCTCCAACCGGATTTCTAATGTTAGCACGAAAATATACCTCAGAATAAGGGAATAACAGGGAAAATAGGTGATAACTGAAGGAGAGGAGGAAAGTGGGGAAGGAGGGGAGGTAGAGGACTGACATTTTGCATGGCCCAGGGGCCAAAAAAAAAGAAAAAAAAATCGATGTCAAAAGTTGATTTTTGTTTTCACTCACTCTTAAGAGTCTCCCCGCAGTCCGCCGGGGGAACTCTTAAGAGTCTCCCTGCAGTTCCCGGGTTAATTCTAATTTCTCTCATTGAATTAAAATTTTAGGCCTACAGTAAATATTAGTTTACCAGCACAAATTTCTCAAGAAATTTATTTTAGCAGAGTGGATCATTGTTCTATTGCAGTGGTTCTTAACCTTTTTCATCCTATGACCCCCTGAGAAACTCTGAGGCAGTTCCGCGACCCCCATAAAACATATTTTAAGGCATCGTGTATGAAGATAAAACAAAATAATAAGACAAACCAGTTTTATTGAAAATACCACAAAAACATAACCTTTGAAAATGCCACAGAGCTATTGCAAATGCCACAAAACTGCAAATTCGACAGAACTATTTAACATCCCACATACTGTAATTACTATTCATTCACTCAATGAATGAGTTAAAATTGTTTTGCAGCCATCAGTCGATGATTTTGAGGAGCAGTGCCCGCCAGGCAACACATGTTGGTGTCGATCACAAGCCTTTGTATGCCTTCATTTTCAGCGTCACCATGGCTGAGAATTCATCTTCGCAGCGAAAAGTTGAGGAGGACTAGAACAGCATTGGCAGTGCCCTCTTTGAAAGAACAGGACAGTCCTCACTCAGTTTCACCCAAAGTCATAAGCTCTTGTTCAGTGAAGTTTATTTTCAGCTGAGAATCCTCACAAATTATTACTACCTTCTCTGTCACTTCAATATTAGTGATGGTACCGTCCTCCACTGAAAAGGGTCTGAACATTCACCATCAGAAAAGCGATTGTCAAGTCCATGGAATAAATTTTTATGGCTATATTCACTGCCAGGAGATAAGGTGAGATTTTCTCATGAAAATTGCATTCAGCATCTGGCATAGAATCCAGGAGAGTCGTAATTCGAGGGAAAACATTTGTGTCACCATCCTGAATATTTTTCTGGTAAAGTTGAATTTTACTCCTGTGTTATTTTGTCACGAACCATGTGCAACATTGCGAGGTTTCCTTGGAATGAAAGGTTCAGGGAATTCACATCAGAGAAAAAATTAAATCAGCCAAACAGGCAATCTTCATTACGAAATAATCATCCTGCATCATTTCATGAAGAAGACTCAGCTTGGCAGTACTTTCTCATTCCAACAGCATTGTTATTTCCTCTCAAAGTTTTAGAATGCGATTCAGATCCTTACCACGTGACAGCCACCGTACCTCCATATGAAACATAAAAACAGTGATATGTGTGCCCTCTTCACAGAGTACTTTCAAGGTCCTTGAGGTAATTGCGCTTCCTTGGATATGGTTCACAATGTTCACCATATCTGAAAGCAGTTCTTGAAGTCCAGGTGGGAGAGTGTTCATCGCCAAAGCATAGCGATGAATCATACAATGGATGAAGGAGACGTGAGGAGTGACATTCTTCACAAAAGCTGCATGGCGCAGTTTCCATGGATA
Source organism: Paralithodes platypus (assembly GCA_032716605.1). Taxonomy (NCBI): domain Eukaryota; kingdom Metazoa; phylum Arthropoda; class Malacostraca; order Decapoda; family Lithodidae; genus Paralithodes; species Paralithodes platypus. The sequence goes on from CM064534.1 coordinate 13,762,128, forward strand.
TGCAAGAACACTCATATCTCACAGCCAAATTACTTTATTATGAAGCCATGGAATCTTCCTGATTGTTGTAGTCTATTAGTGGTATTATATCTCGTTGTTGCCATATATGTAGATCCCGACTCGGAGTCCAAACCAAAGTTAAAAACAAATATATATATATATATATATATGTTGGTAAAGCCAGGTAATAAAATTTCTTTAATACATTACGAGGTTGAAAGAAATGGCAATTTCTGCGTTGGAAATTTTATTATTCAAAGTTTCCAGGTCTCTGATGAGTTTTCGCTGGGTGGCAGGAAGTAGATGAAGGAGATGAGCAAAATTCATGGTGGTACAGGGTTACATTAAAGTACATGAAGATACAGGATATACGACGCGTTTCACTGGACAACCAGCATTATCAAGTAAGGAAGGAATGATATAAAAGGTAAACAGGAAGGGTATATATAGATTATAGAGGGTGGAGGATCAGAGGAGGCGAAAAACAGGGGGCAAAAGTCTGCTATTGGTGGAGGGGTAATCTAGGAGAGAGAAAGGGGGGAACCGCTTCACGCATGCGCACTGGATGCGGGATGGTGGTCGGTAGGTGGGGTCGAAGCTGATTGGCTGCGTGTCGAGGGGCGTGGCCTAAGTTGTGTGGCGCCTGCGGAAGACGAAGCTGAAGGAGGTAGTGCGGGGGGCTGCGTCAAGGGCACCGGGGGGCGAGGAGGGGTGTTAGGTCCTGTAGGGTAGTGCCTTTTGGCAGAAGGAAGGATCTGAAGGTCCAGAGTTTGGTTGTTGATGTTGGGATGTAAGGCTTGGATATATAAAGCTTTATATATCGAAGCTTTATATATCCAAGCCTTACATCCCAACATCAACAACCAAACTCTGGACCTTCAGATCCTTCCTTCTGCCAAAAGGCACTACCCTACAGGACCTAACACCCCTCCTCGCCCCCCGGTGCCGTTGACTCAGCCACCCGCGCTACCTCCTTCAGCTTTGTCTTCCGCAGGCGCCACACAACTTAGGCCACGCCCCTCGACACGCAGCCAATCAGCTTCGACCCCACCTACCGACCACCATCCCGCATCCAGTGCGCATGCGTGAAGCGGTTCCCCCCCTTTCTCTCTCCTAGATTACCCCTCCACTAATAGCAGACTTTTGCCCTCTGTTTTTCGCCTCCTCTGATCCTCCACCCTCTATATATACCCTTCCTGTTTACCTTTTATATCATTCCTTCCTTACTTGATAATGCTGGTTGTCCAGTGAAATGCGTCGTATATCCTGTATCTTCATGTACTTTAATGTAACCCTGTACCACCATGAATTTTGCTCATCTCCTTCATCTACTTCCTGCCACCCAGCGAAAACTCATCAGAGACCTGGAAACTTTGAATAATAAAATTTCCAACGCAGAAATTGCCATTTCTTTCAACCTCGTATGTATTAACCCTTATTTAGCGGCGAGCAACATAAGTCGAGTTAAAAAAAGCTGGACTATGTGGCGGCGCTCGACATAACTCGAGTGGCAATTTCAGCACGTAATGTGGCTGAGAGAGAGAGACAAGTGTGGCAGGAGACTAGCGAGCGTATGACTGCTCCAGACCACCGCGGCGAACCTACTGACACAAATCTCAGCTCCCTCCTCCCTCTCTCACTCGCTACATACTCAATTATGTACCTAAAGTACCGAATTACCTGCTTTTTGCACTCGCGTTGCACGGTTATTGCAAGAAAACTATCCATCATACAAGGATCGTTATGGTGTCATTCGAAAGCTCTGTTTATGCCCTTTCAGGGATAGGTACTTGTTTTACGTTCTGGGTCTTATTTAGGCATGAAAATGATCACGTAAACAGCCCTATTTTGGCTAAAAACACCCCGCTGTGCGGTACACATAAATAAACTGCATAGGCCGCTCGTAAGGTGTTAAAGACAAAAAAAAAAAAAAAAATATATATATATATATAAAATTAACTTTATTTTCCCCAAACCTATTGTGACCCCCCCAAAAAACCCAAACGACCCCCCAGGGGGTCACGACCCCCAGGTTAAGAACCGCTGTTCTATTGAGATAGCATATCTAATGAAACAAGCTGCACACCCAGGTGTGTAGAAAAGACTAAACCAAACCAACTCCCCATTCTGTTAACGTCACACTTCTAACAGAGCAGGCCGCTCACCCAAGTACATCCTACTGGGCGAGTGAAGTTTTCAATTAGTACACATTTCTAATAGAATATTGTACTTTCGTCAGAGAAAGATGGACTGGTTAGTGAAAATACTTCTACTACTTGGAACACTAATAGTGGCTGATGCAGCATCACCTTCGTTGCTGAAGCCCGGCGCCCTTGTTGCCCAAGTAGGGAGAGTGCTAATTGCGGAAGATGTAGTAGCAGTTCAGTATGATTTCGGAGACCTCTTTGACATTCCCTGTAGTGTTGAGACACTCCAACGTAGCCTAGACAAATTACACTCTACATTTACCTTCCTACTGACTAATCAGACACTGCCCCGTGACTTACGACTTACAGTTATACTCCAATGCTCACGTGTAGCTCGTATGAATCATAATTTACGGAAGATCCAATTGGTCCTGCCTGAAGACCCTATCCAGGTAGCCAAACACGCTCATTCATGGCGTACAAAGAGAGGACTTTTCAATTTTGTTGGCTTGATCTCCCATGAGCTCTTTGGAACAGCCCGAGCTTCTGATGTTGAAAAGCTGGGAAAGAGACTTAGTGTACTGGAGACAGCAGCAAGAGCCATGAATAGAGTCTTGAAGTACGACTCAATAGCAATGACAGATGTATTTACGACAGTTAACTCGGTAATTACGACTATTAATAACTTGACACAAGTAGTTAATTCTCTAGTTTCTGATGGACATTCCACAGATAAAGTAATTTACTTGTCCGAGATCTTGCAAGCTACTGAGGATGATGTTAGAGATTTATTTCAGGGTACGAAGAGGGTTTTAGCAAATCTCGTTGATGCTGCCCTAAGCCGAGTCACCAGTGACCTAGTACCTGTAAACATCTCAGTACGGCAATAGAGATAGCGAAAGATCAGTTTTCCCTGATGCCGCTATTTGATGCAGGTGAATGCGAGTTCTACTACCCTCTACTGGAAGCAGTTCTTACGCACTCATCCATTTTAGTCCACATTCCGTTTAAGTCCTCACATATGTTCAATGCTTGGAGAATTATTCCGTTCCCGTTTCTCTTAGACGGAAGATTACTAACCGTGACTGACACAGCGGACATGATGCTCGTCTCCGACGACCTTCAACTTGTGACTGTGACTGACAATGACGCACTTAACTTATGTCGGTCCTCGTATCTTCATATATATGTGTGTCCAGCGTATGTGTTTTCCTTTACGTCCCCGGACAAAACTGCATGCTAACTTACTTTGACTCAAGCCACTGTGACTGACACTGGAGCTATGAAAGACTGTACGTACGCCCCAGCTCCTGAGCTCCCCGTGTTTCATAAACACTTGCTAGATATTCAGTTCTTTTACTTCCCTAACCAGACCCAGGTGTTACTCATTTGTCAAGATTCTAGAAATGTTTTTCATGCACAAGGGATGTATCAGGCCCCTGATCACTGTGAAGTAAGGAGTTCAATCATTCATACTCTGCCTTCTCATCAGCACCAAGCCCTGATTACTAACCTCCCTTCTGAGTTCATCCCTCTTAACATTTCTATCACAGGCAACTCCTCAGACCTAATCATCAAGTCACGTAGCATTAAATTGTTAAATGCATTGAATTCTTCTGAGTTTACTAATCTACTTAGTTCATCTCTACCCATGTCCCTCAGCCCGGACGTTATCTATCCTACAGTACTAACCCCCGCTTTGGCTCTCTCAGTAATAATTCTAATCCTTGTAGGCCTCTTCCTTTGCCTGAATTTCAGGGTTAATCGCCTGACTCGTAGACGTAAGGCTAAGCTGGCAACTGCCGAGGCGACTGTGTAAGTTAGTCCTTACCCTTTCATACCTTCTTTGGCATTGCTATACACTGGGAATAGGGTTATGTAAGTCATAGGGATGATAGGGATAATATGTATGTTCGGTGGGCCTCACTTTACGTGGCCGAGCGGTGTAGCAGGGCATTTTGAGCGACTGTACACTCTAGGGTAACTCATATAATCACTTGTATAACTCACACCCTTATAACAGTTATTCACTTACTTAAGTATACTACTGTACATTCTGATTGGGCATGATCTCCCATATAGAAGATCATCCCACCTTTAAAGGCCTTGGTACAATTCTTGCAAGCTAAGCAAGGGTTCTCCCGCTCCCTTTAGAGAATTGCAGCAACACCAAGATGATTGCTAGCAACTAATATCGTATGACTCCACACTGGTAAGAAGCCGGCACGCTCGAGGCCCCAGGCATTGGCCAGTAGCAGAACAGCCACCCATTAGGAAGGTTAACCCTTCAAGCGGCCGTGGTAATTAATACAGTGACATTACAGTGACAGTGCGATACTGTGCAATTAGTGTGTGTACCGTTTACCTATTTTCGCTATTCTTAATTCATCTATTCTTTACTGGAAGGAATTACAGATTACAGGAATTATAGCTCAATCTAGTTGTTAGCCAGCTTACTGCTTTTAATTAGGTAGATACTTCCCTGCTGGGCAATACAGTATCTACACAGACCTTATAACTATTTACAAACCGCATAGTTCTATATTTTGTGTTAAATAAATATATATAGAAAAGCCACCAGTGTCTTTGCTTCAAATCAATTACCTCAAGTAGCACAGTATATGGATGGAAACAAACTGGTGGAACCCCCCGAACAGCAACCAAACAGGGCCCAGAAGCACCAGGACAAGGAAGAGGAAGAGGCTGAACAGCTACGTAAGAGGGTCGCGGCGAAGCTGGCGGATAGTGACATCAAAGGGGCCGTCAGACTGTTGTCCTCTTCAGAAGGTTTTGCTGGTCAAGGCACCGAAGTTGTTGAAGCCCTACAAGAAAAGCACCCACCTACACCTAGGGACCTAAACCTCCCCCCTGCCCAAAATGACCAGATGCGCCAACCTTTAGTTGTCACGAAGGAGCAGGTGGTCGCCGCAGTGACTTCATTACCAGCAGGCTCAGCCGCGGGCCCAGATGGTATCCGACCCGCCCACCTCAAAGGCCTCTTGGGTCAGGGATCAGGAGCTGCTGGGGAGGCACTCTTGGAAACCCTCACCAAATTCATCAACATGGTTTTAAGAGGGGAAGTACCCGACTGTGCCACACCCCTATTTTTTGTGGCATCACTCTGTGCACTGGCAAAAAAAGATGGCGGTGTGCGCCCAATAGCAGTAGGGAACACCTTCCGCCGCCTTGCCACAAAGGTGGGTTTGAAACCACTCTCGAATGGCCTAGGTCAACACTTAAGACCAGTTCAACTAGGTTTCGGAACTCCAGGGGGGTGTGAAGCTGCTGTACACGCAACCCGCACCTACCTCAGCCAAGCCCAAGAAAAACGAGTGCTTCTAAAGATTGACATGCGGAACGCATTCAACAGCATTCGCAGGGATGTCTTCCTCCGTGCAGCTCAAGAACACATCCCCACTCTGTACCCCCTACTTTGGCAGGCTTATTCCAAACCTTCAATCCTGATTTTTGGCGAGACGGTAATCCCATCAGAGACCGGGTTACAGCAGGGAGATCCAGGTGGTCCTGCTCTTTTCTCAATAGGGGTGGATGCAGCAGCTAACAAAGTAAGGTCAGAGCTGAATGTATGGTACCTGGACGATGCAACCTTGGGTGGGTCAGTAGAGAACGTTCTAACCGACCTAAATAACATCATAACTGACCTCGGCCAGGCCGGGCTAGTGATAAATGACACCAAATGTGAACTTGTTCTCCTCAACCACACACGTGAACAAGGAGAAGAGACTCAGGCCCTGTTCCGAAACATATTGCCAGATGTAAAGATCCTTCAGGAGCACCAGCAAACCCTATTAGGTTCCCCACTAACTCTGGCAGCAATCCCACCAGCACTTCAAATTAAAAAGGAGGAGCTTCAACGTCTCGTGAGTCGCCTGATACACATCGATGCCCACTCAGCTCTGGCCCTGCTCAAGAACTGTTTCTCCATCACAAAACTCCAATACCTCCTGCGCACATCGATGACTTACACGAACAATGGCGGCCTCCAAGAATTAGACAGCATAATCCGAGAAGCAGTGACCAGCATCACCAACGTGGAATTTAAAGAACGGGCCTGGACACAAGCCACCCTTCCTGTCCGCCTCGGGGGCTTGGGCATACGGAGAGCCTCGGATATTGCCTCCCCAGCCTTTATCTCTTCCCTCATCGCGACCAACGACCTCGTATTGTCCATCCTTTATTCTAAACCCGGAATGACACTTAATGGGGACGTAACAGCAGCGATTAACACCTGGAAGGGAAGTACAGGAGTAGAGGAGAAGCTTCAGGGTACCTCCAGGAGCAAGCAGAAAGCGTGGGATACCATCTCGGCGAAGAAAACTCAAGAAAATCTCCTAACCAATGCAGACCAGGTTGCAAAAGCACGCCTCCAGGCAGCCGCCCGTTCGGAGAGTGGCTTGTGGTTACACGCCATCCCCATCCCACCTCTTGGAACTCACTTGGATGCTGAAGCGCTCCGGGTCGCCATCGCGCTCAGAGTGGGTGCGGCAGTTTGTCACCCACACACTTGCAAGTGTGATGGGAGGATGGATGCTCAAGGTCACCATGCCTTGTCATGTAATTACAACGCAGGCAGCCTGCCAAGACACTCTGCACTAAATGATGTCATAAAACGGGCCCGGCAGAGTGCTAACTGTGCATCAATCCTCGAACCACATGGACTTCACAGAGAAGACGGCAAACGGCCAGATGGGATGACCACTTTCCCTTACAAGAATGGCCGGTGCCTCGTGTGGGATGCCACATGTGTTGACACTTTCTCCACAACCAACGCCGCCAGAAACGCCGACGAAGCAGGTGAAGCCGCCCGGATAGCAGAAAATAAAAAGCGAGAAAAATATCAAGCCATCGCCAGAATTCATCAGTTCGAGCCCCTGGCATTCGAAACTTCAGGAGTCTTCGGCCCTACCACCCTTAAGATGGTGAATGAAATAGGCCGTAAAATCAGAGAAGTTTCAGGAGAACCCCGCGAAACCCTCTGGCTCAAGCAAAGACTAGGGATGGCTATCCTCCGGGGCAATGCCACCAGCGTCATGAGCTCAGTTCGACAAGACTAGGTCATGCCACTGCGTGAGGCCCCGGCAGGAGTGGTGTATCCGTAGTCTTTCCACAGTAGGGTAAAACAAAACATAAACTTTATTTGTATGTAACATGTGTGATGCACATTAATAAAAGGGGATGTGTCGGATGGTTGAAAGCCACAGTTGCTCGCGCGTTTGGGGCTAGCAACACGTATTATGAAAAACATGCATCCTCCTTCATTCACTGTCCCCCCCTTCACTCACCCAACCCCACAATTTGCCGGAGGATAACAGGTTTTTCACAATACGTAGACGGAGGTCTTTTAAAAAAAAAAAAAATAATTACCTCTATGATTTACCTTTCAACATGTTTTTACAGTGTTAACCTGGACTACAAGCATTACAAGGAAAATCAAGGTAAGAGGCAAAAAGGTATCAAAACAGTATAATCCCCGATACATATATACAGGTATATAATTATATACTGTATATAATACAGTATATATATATATATATATACTTGTATACAATATAATTAATGAGGCTAAAAGCTTCCACTGTTTGCGCCATTCATGTTGAGTTAGTTTTGCACCGATAGCCAAATACGTAATATCCTGTCGCTCTTGTTAATAGTAAATAATTATAGCCTGTGGCACCAACCAGACATAATGCACAACACAATTATTTCCACCGGAGGAAAATATATAATGCGTTAGTAGATGGTTTATTGATGTGAAACTACTGTGTCTGTCATGTTAACCCTCTCAATCCTGACGCGATTTTTGAGCCTATTAGGGATACTTTAAAGCCTTTGTTACCGTCAGGGGTATCTATAAACCTTTAGTTTGTTTACTTCAACCTCTGCAGTTGTCTTTGAGTTAGCTGTGGGCAGAAAACTAATTTTGGAGAGGTAATTATAACAGTGAGAGTAATCTATTTCTTATGGCTAATCTGGCAACCTCTGCGTCCTGTGGTCGTGAGAGGGTTAAGGGCAGGCTCGTAACTCGCTAGCACTCGCCAGGGCAGTGAAATGGGCTATAAAAATCGTAGAATGATGTTCTTTCTTTTTTAGTGTTCATGTTGTCACAGACAGATCAGTGGTGGTCTTTATTCTTGTCTGTGACACTTGGAAGTATTTTATATCATTGATAGAGTATAAGATATGTAGTGTGAATTGTAAGGAGAAAGAGAGCGAGGTGGTAATATGTGCGTGTGTATGTACGTGTGACTCCCTCGCTCGGGCGGAGGTTCCCACGCTCGTGATTGGTCGGCTGGCCTGACGCGTCATATGACGCCTGCTCTTCATGACGTAGTCGTCTGTGATTGGAGGCCGCTGTCCTAGGAAGGTGGTGCGGGCTCCTGCCCGCGTGTCTCCTTCAGAGCTTGGCATGGTGTGCTTGGTCCTAGATGTCCCTTGCAATCTGTCCCCAATCTAACCCCCTGTACTACTGTTTCTCTCTCTGAACTTCTTCTTTTCCAATACTTCTCCTCTTTATTCAATTACTTATCCCTTCTGGTTCTGCATACGACTTCCATAGTCGGCCAGTCGTATTACCAGCACCAGTTCTCCATATATATTTTGCACTAGCTTTAGGGATTATTAGAGTCATAGTCAAATGCTATCATAGTATTGGGGTGCTTCTAATTATTGAGTTGTTCTTTCTTACTATTTAATGCTAGACAGTGGAGGGTATCCTTGGTCATTGTCTGAGTTATGTATGTGGCAAGTCAGAGCCTGTACGACTTCGACGGAGCGTAGTTTAGCCTGTAACCCTTGTGCATATTTTTCCTTTGCGAGTGTAGCAGCATACAAGCGAAGGGCTTTTGCCTACTCTTGCTCGAATGCTTGCTACCTCATTTTGTTGACCTTTGCGGAGTGCCAGGGCAAGACCAGATACTTGAGATCTGGACTTACCAAGAGAGCCTCCTAGTCACTTAACGTAACATAAGGGAAATCTGTTCAAGGGGAGACAGTAGGATACGAGCATGCTTGCGCTCTGCCTAGCCTCCTGGTACCTTTTATGCCGCTGCTGGACTTTATTAGTAATAAAGACGGCATTGTGTTTATTAACTTTAACTGTGTATGCTTTAGGAATTATTCACGTATTATTTTAGCCTAGGTTGATGCTTGGTGCACAACCCAGTATGGCTGTTACTTTGGCAAAGGAAGTACTGTTTTGAGTGGCTATTATTAGTGCTGTCACAGAGTTGTTGCACTCCCTTGTTATATATATGTATCCTACTTATTGGTGTATTTTAGATACACGCTTTGGTGTCCTGCCCCTGCATTATTTCTGTTCTATATTAACGAGCATCTTAGAGCATCAGACGTTTTCAGAAGATTCCATATCTGTTTGCTGTAGGACTAGACTTTCAGTGTTTTCATAGAGCATTGAAGAGTTTAGTGTTGAGTACCGACTCACACTAAAGTTAACGTAAGCATATACTCCTTTATTATATCTTGTTATAGTTTATTCAATCATTGTTATTACTTAAGAGCATTTTATTAACGTAAAGTACTATTGTACTTTGGCTTTGACGGCTTTGCCGTCACCGGAAAGCCTTTGTAGAAGTGCACTAAAACCCAGTTAATTGATACCCCGTTATCCAGTAGATTAACTCTGGAGGGTTTAAGTGTTTTGTTCACCGGCGTAATAGTTCGAGGGTTTGGAATTAGCGTACCGTTGTTGCAGATATAGCCTATCATCTAGTCCATTATTAAGTGCCCTTGTTTATTTCGTAGTGCCGGTCGTAACAAATGGCGACCTTAGACCAGTATATAGTGAACTAGAATATTGCAGGTTTTTTGGAGAAATCTTATTGCCATTTGGGGTTGAATGAATTTCTCGCATTGATGGCAGTGGGCATTGTTTTGAGGATATATAGAACTTGTTGGAGTTATTGGTACCTAGTATTGCACTTAAAAACATCTTCGAATATTTTTTGGTGAATAAAGCTACGTGAGAGTTTGGCGATTTTTGTCTTGACTTGAGATTTTTTGTTGTTGACTCCATCATGTCACTGGACAGGTCTGAGCATAGTGAGGGCACAGTGCGAGAGACAGGCGAGGAGGTGGAGAAGGTGGAGTTGTTTAACGGCGTTCGGGTTGTGAACAATGAGGAGGATGCTCGGATTTTTTTGGAGGAGCCTGTGTCGGCGGACCGTGTGTCGGGGCTAGACCGGTACGGACTGCAGTGTGTAGCCACGGTCTTAGGGTTTTCCGGTACTAGCGGTTTGTCGAGAAGTGAGCTGGTTTCCTGTGTGCTGGGTGGGGTGCATGGGGGTTCGGGTGGAGCGGGAGCTGGGACACCTTCGTCCCAGCCCCCATTCCACTCAACTCCTATCATGGCGCCCCCTTGGGTTCCGGAGCCGAGTACGTTCCCGCAGGCCGAGGCCCGCTGGCGGTTGGGTATGCCTCCAAGTGACTCACTGGGTGGGTCCCCGGTAGTAGTACCCCCTCAAGGGTTGTCTCCCGAGATTTTGTTTCAGCTCAAGCTCGCCAAACTTAAGCAGCAGGAGCGACAGGCTGAGCTCGAGAAGCGGAAGCATGAGGCTGAGCTCGAGCAGCGAAAGCATGAGTCTGAGCTCAAGCAGCGAGAGGCTGAGCTCAAATTTGAGTCTGCAAGGTATTGTGCCGATATTGACCTAGAGAAAACTCGTGTAGAGGTGACAAGGAACCGGGTCGTCCAGGGGGGTCGAGCCTATGACCAGTCCCTGTTGCATCTACTAAATTTGGTTCCAGTGTTTGATGAGTTAGGAGTTACAGAATTCATTCTCCGTTTTGAGAATAAGTGCCGGGAGCACCAATGGCCCGAGGAGAAGTGGGCAGCCCTTGTCTCTTCACGATTGACGGGGAAAGCACTCAAGTCGTACGATGCTTTACCCCTAGAGTCTTGTGTTGAATATGAGGCCTTGAAAGAGGCTGTCCTGAGGGCGTATGAGCTACAGCCAGAGACCTATAGGCTGAAGTTTAGGGCTGTTCCTAAAAGAAAGGGGAGTACTTTCCAGGAACACGCTAGAGAGCTGTCAGATGCATTCGAAAATTGGTTGAGGTCGGAGAAGGCAACTAATTTTGATGCAGTAAAGCAATTAGTGTTGTTAGAGCAATTTTTTAAATGTACTGGCAGTGACTTGACTCTTAACCTGAAAGAACAGCAACCAAAAACTCTGCAGGAGGCGGCTGAGCTGGCTGACCTCAGGTTGTCATTGATTCGTGGGTGCGGGTCTGCACAGAGAGATGAGGCAGGTAACAAGGGGCGTACCACTCCATCCCCCCGAATTAATGACATAACTAATTATCCATTTAAGAGTACTGTTGCCAATTATGATCCCAAGTCGAAACCCTTCCCGTTAAAGAAAGGCCAGGGCCCTTACCCACTTCAGGGGACGTCCAAGAGTGAAGTGGAATGTTTCAAGTGTCATAAGAAGGGGCATATTGCACGCTCATGTCCGAGCGCCCCGCCTACAGCAGTGGTGTCACTAGTGAGCGACATCGGCGTGTCTTTGAGGTCTTCCGCGTTTGCCCGGGGTAAACAGTCGGTTGCGAAGTCATCGCCGGTGCAGAAGCAGCAGGAGGGCTCGTCACCCGTCCGAGATGTTTTTTGTGGTCATAGGGGGCACGGCACTGTGAGGTGGGCTGGTGTGGAGCATAGGCTTGAGTTGCTGCATGATACGGGCGCTTCCCAGACACTTGCTAAGAATTTCACTGGCAAGCCTATTAACGCGGCTCGGGTTGTGGTGGTTCAAGGCATCAATGCTACGCGGTCTTACCCGCTGGTCAGAGTGGAGCTTGAGGTGGACGGTGTGACACGAGAGTTGGATGTGGGTGTTGTGGAGAAGTTGCCAGTTGAGGGGGTCGACCTTCTTCTCGGTAACGACTTTGCGGTGCTCACTTCCGAGGTTCCACCCTTAGTCGTTGCCGAGAGGGCGGCCGACACGAGTAGGGAGGGGCAAGAGTGGCTCGAGAGGTGCCAGATGCCGCAGATGGCGTGTGCTGTCACCAGGTCTCAGTCCGCTCAGGTGTCACAGCCTAGTACCCAAGTTTTAGACCACCGGAGGAAGGGTCGGAAGGACAAAGTCAAGGCTGGTCGGGTTGAGAGTTTGGACCCAGCGACACTCCTTGGTGACTCGGTACTTGCACCCATTATGAGGTCCGGAGTGGCCCCAGAACCTGTCCCCCCTAGTGACATGGTAGGGCGTGATAGCACTCCGCGACAGAAACGTTCCCAGGCAAAGCAGGCAAGGCTTGAGCAGCCCAGTATTGGGGGTGGCCACAAGTTGCTTCAGGAGCATTTAGATAGGTTGGCACCCTCGTATATATGTCGGTTGCAAGTAGAAGATCCTGGGCTTGAGAGTTGTGGGAACGGGGCTATAGAACTCGACGAGGACGGGGATGCAAAGCCGGGAGATTTTTTTCATGTTGGGGGAATCCTGTACCACCGTTTTTTGGATCCCAGATGTAGTTGGGATGGTGGGGCAAGAGTGGTTGACCAGTTGGTGGTCCCTGAGAAGTGTCGTGATAGCCTGTTGCGGTTGGCGCACGATGTTCCGTTGGCAGGTCACTTGGGTGTGAGTAAAACGTTGGCCTCGTTATCTAGGTTGTTCTGGTGGCCAGGTATTAAAGCCCAAGTTTCGGCCTGGGTGGCGATGTATGGTACCTGCCAGAGGGTGGGAAAGCCAAATCAGAGCATACCTAAGGCTCCGTTGCACCCAGTGCCTGCTATTGGTCCGCCCTTCAGCAAGGTTATCATCGACATGGTAGGCCCTCTGCCTCCCACTAGTGCAGGTAACAGGTTTTTGCTAATCCTCATGGATGTCTCCACTCGCTACCCTGATGCATTCCCTATGATAAATGGCAAGTCTAAAACTGTTGTGCGAAACTTGCTGTTGTAATGCTCGAGATACGGGTACCCGCAGGAAATTCAGTCCGACCAAGGGTCGAATTTCACGTCCACACTCTTTAACCCTCCAGCCCCGGCTATGTATTATATATATATTCCTCGAAACCCGGGTGTTTTGGCCGAAAAACGTCTAGGCTAGGCTACCGTATATTCGTTAATCAGACTGCTTCCCGCATTCCCGCGCATCCCCAAGCGTAGCTGTGTTATTTACCTGTAGAATGGCATTAAGTAGAGCTCTCTAAGTCAACTGGTTGAGCTGTGATGATGATTTCATTGGAGATAACTTTATGGCCAAAACAGCCACTTTACACCACTTTTCGATACTTAACAACAACATACAGGCACACACGAACAAGCGACGCTCTCCTTCTTGTGGCCGGAGATGCGGGGCGACGGTCCAGCCGGCTGTTGTTTACATGCGTCGGACCGACGCCTCGCACACGAAGCTCACAGGCTTTCAACCACTGGGCGTTCAAGATACCATCCGGGTACCTGTTATATGCTTTTTTATGGGCGTTCAAGAGCCCTTCCGTGGTGAGAGGGTTAAACAGACCATGCAGCAGCATGGGATCAATACGGTTGTCTCTTCAGCTTATCACCCAGAGAGTCAAGGGGTGTTGGAAAGATGGCATTCCACTTTGAAAAGCATGTTGCAGTGCTACTGTTTGGAGAACGGCAAGGATTGGGACCTAGGGCTACCGTACGTTTTGTTTGCGGCACGAGAGGTACCTGGGGTGAGCCTTGGGTTTAGCCCCAACGAGTTAGTTTTCGGGCATCAGGTTAGAGGTCCTCTGAACATGGTGAGAGAGATCTGGGAAGGGACTTTTCCGCCATGTTCTCTAATTAAGTATGTCCTGACAGGATGCTGAAAAGCCTGGAGTTGGCAGGGAGAAATTTGGTAGGTAATCAGGCCTTGATGAAGGATCGGTATGACATCAAAGCAAAGCTCCGGGAGTTTGTGGTAGGACAGGGTGTTTTGGTCTTATTGCCCTTAGTAGGCCATCACCTGTCTGCCAAGTTTGTCGGTCCTTACAAGGTCGTGCGGAAGTTATCTGACCTAGATTACCTTGTGGCTACTCCAGATAGGCGTAAGAAAAATCAGCTCTGTCATGTGAACCTGTTAAAAGAGTTCGTGAGGCGCCCACCTGAGCAGCCTACTGTCCCTGTGTTGGTCTGCAGCGGCCAAGGTGGAGAAGGAGAGGGGGGCAGTGAGGCACAGGTGAAGGAAAGTTGGGATTGTAATGTCTCGCGGATCAGTGGGCGGGGAACACGAACCAAGTGGCTGTGGAAGCGCTTGAGCACCTGCCTGAGCAACAGCGTGCAGCGATCCAGCACTTGTTCAGTTTATACCCCACTGTGTTTGCCGAGCACCCAGGCCTCACAACTCATGCGGTGCATGATGTGGACATTGGAGACCACCCACCCTTTAAATCAGTGCTCTATCATGTACCTCCCATTAACCCTTCTTTAGCGGCCTATGCGGTTTATTTATATGTACCGCCCAGCGGGGTGTTTTTAGCCAAAATAGGGCTGTTTACGTGATCATTTTCATGCCTAAATAAGACCCAGAACGTAAAACAAGTATCTATCCCTGAAAGGGCATAAACAGAGCTTTCGAATGACACCATAACGATCCTTTTATGATGGCTAGTTTTCTTGCAATAACCGTGCAACGCGAGTGCAAAAAGCATGTAATTAGCCACTTTCCCGATACAATTCCGTATATAGCGAGTGAGAGGTAGGAGGGAGGTGAGATTCGTGTCAGTAGGTTCGCCGCGGTGGTCTGGAGCAGTCATACACTCGCTACTCTCCTGCCACCACTTGTCTCTCTCTCTCAGCAACATTACGTGCTGAAATTGCCACTCGAGTTATGTCGAGCGCCGCCACATAGTCCAGCTTTATTTAACTCGACTTATGTGGTGAGCCGCTTTTTAAGGGTTAAACTTCCGGCTCTCCGAGCGGAGTTAGGCTACATGTTGGAGAGGGGGCTGATAGAAAAAGGGGCGGTTAGGTGGTCATCTCCCGTCACTCTGCAGCCTAAACCAGACGGCATGGTCAGGTTTTGCATTGACTTCAGGCGGTTGAACGGCTTAACCCCCACCAATGCCTACCCTCTTCCCCGCGTAGATGACAGTGTTAACAAGATCGGGTGTGCACGTTACCTCACCAAGGTGGATCTTGTCAAAGGTTACTGGCAGGTGCCGTTGTCTGAGCGAGCGAAGCAGGTGTGCGGGTTTGTGGTGGATGGGAACACTTACCGTTGCAACGTTATGCCGTATGGGCTGAAGAATACACCTGCAACTTTCCAATGCCTGATGAATGAGTTAGTGGCGGAGATCCCTAACTGCACCGTTTATCTAGATGATGTGATAATCTACGATGATGACTTTGAAAGCCATTGCGAGCACATCGGGGCATTGTTCAGGAGGCTGAGTGAGGCTCATTTGGTGGTCAATCTGGGCAAATGTGATTTTGTTCGGGCAACTGTGCAGTATTTGGGGTTTGTGGTAGGATTAGGCCAGGTGTGCCCCACCCCCTTACCAAGATACAGGCTATTAATCAGTTCCCCAGGCCGACCACCAAAAGACAGATCATGAGGTTCTTGGGCATGATTGGGTATTACCGCAGATTCATCCGCGGATACTCCTTGGTGTTGGCTTCTCTGACGGACCTACTTGCAAAGACGAAAAAGTTTGGGTGGGCACCTGAGTGTGAGAAGGCCTTCTCACTGGTGAAGCATCTTTTGTGCACTCACCCCAAACTCAGGGCCCCAGACTTCTCAAGACCTTTTCTGCTAGCGACAGATGATAGTGGCGTAGGGGCTGGGGCTGTCTTGTTGCAAACAGACACAGAAGGTGTGGAACACCCAGTAAGCTTCTTTTCCAAAAAGTTCAACTCAGCACAAAAGAACTATTCAGTGGTAGAGAAGGAGCTTCTGGCCATTGTGCTGGCGCTCAGGCACTTTGAGGTATATGTTCCCGCATTTGGCCCAGTCGTGGTGATTTACACTGACCACCACCCTTTGAAGTTTTTGAATCAGTTCCACAACCGGAATATGAGGCTAACCAGATGGTCTTTAACCCGTTGAGCCCCGGCTAGTTATAATATTTTGTTCACCCCAGTCCCAAGCCATTTTCACTTATTTTTTTTGTTTGCTAAAATGGAAGACAAGGATGAGAAATGAAAAAAAAACAAAAAAAAATCACCTCTGACATTTTTTTTGGGGGGGGGGGCGGGCGGGGGGGTGGGGGGGGGGGGAGCTTCAAAACAAATTTTTGAGCCAAAATGGAAGAGAATGGTGAGAAATGAACACACAAATAAAAAAAACTCATTTCGGTCATTTGGGGGGCGGGGGGGGGGGTTTCAATAGTTCGTCTCCCCCGCATGACCACCCGCCCGGGAGCACTAGGGTAAAAACTGAGTATGGCATTGTACGGCATACATCCTAAGGAGTATCTCACATAAATCTCAAGCCTCTAGCTCCCATACGACCGGAGTAATGAAGGTTCAAAGTGGCGGTAAACTAGGGGTGTAAACTATCCCCACTAAGCCCACCACCACCAGCCGCGCGGCTGTCTCGGCCCGCTCACACCTACTGGCCCGGCTCCCCCACACACTACGGTACCGCCCCCTCCTATTCTTCCGCCATTTCCTACCTTACGAGCCACGTAAGTGTTTTTTATATGTCGGACGCACGTGATGCGTCGCTGGGAGTTGGTGATCAAAGACTGCCGACGCAACACGTGCGACGCTGGGTCTCAACGGGTTAATGTTGCAGGAGTATAATCTGGACATTCGCCATATTGCCGGTTGTGACAATGTGATAGCTGACTGTTTGTCCAGGGTGGAGGACCCAGGGTAGATCACCACAGGTGTGTTGGGTTGAGTGGAGAAAAATTAGGCTTGCCCCTGTAGTGCAACGCCACCAAAAACACTATTACAAAAATATAAAAATCTCACATAAAACACTCTTTCTTTTTTATAGTATATAAGTGCAGTATGTTACAGCAAGAATCTAAGACATCCTGTGTTTTTGCCTTAGTAGGCTAGGCTTTGTGAAGTTTGCTCGTTGAGCGTAATATTGATAAGCTATGCTATTATTTTGGGGAAGTGTTGTGTAGATTTTTGTTTCATAATAAAGTGTTTTATGTTTGTGATCGTGCCTTGTTTTCACAACTTGGGATGGTAGCTGGGTGATGCGGGGTTGGTGGGCATTCTGTCTGGTCAGATGTGGCGTTCACCTGAGGCTAGAACGTCCCACATCTTGGGCGGGGTGTTACGCTGGCCAGCTTGCCAGAATGTACTCGTAACTCGCTAGCGCTCGCCAGGGCAGTGAAATGGGCTATAATAATCGTAGAATTATGTTCTTTCTTTCTTAGTGTTCATGTTGTCACAGACAGATCAGTGGTGGTCTTTATTCTTGTCTGTGACACTTGGAAGTATTTTATATCATTGATAGAGTATAAGATATGTAGTGTTAATTGTAAGGAGAAAGAGAGCGAGCAGCGAGGTGGTAATATGTGCGGGTGTATGTACGTGTGACTCCCTCACTCGGGCGGAGGTTACCACGCTCGTGATTGGTCGGCTGGCCTGACGCGTCATATGACGCCTGCTCTTCATGACGTAGTCGTCTGTGATTGGAGGCCGCTGTCCTAGTAAGGTGGTGTGGGCTCCTGCCCGCGTGTCTCCTTCAGAGCTTGGCATGGTGTGCTTGGTCCTAGATGTCCCTTGCAATCTGTCCCCAATATAAGCCCCTGTACTACTGTTTCTCTCTCTGAAGTTCTTCTTTTCCAATACTTATCATCTTTATTCAATTACTTATCCCTTCTGGTTCTGCGTACGACTTCCATAGTCGGCCAGTCGTATTTCCAGCACCAGTTCTCCATATATGTTTTGCACTAGCTTTAGGGATTATTAGAGTCATAGTCAAATGCTATCATAGTATTGGGGTGCTTCTAATTATTGAGTTGTTCTTTCTTACTATTTAATGCTAGACAGTGGAGGGTATCCTTGGTCGTTGTCTGAGTTATGTTTGTGGCAAGTCAGAGCCTGTACGACTTCGACGGAGCTTAGGCTAGCCTGTTACCCTTGTGCATATTTTTCCTTTGCGAGTGTAGCAGCATACAAGCGCTTGGTGCACAACCCAGTATGGCTGTTACTTTGGCTAAGGAAGTACTGTTTTGAGTGGCTATTATTAGTGCTGTCACAGAGTTATTGCACTCCCTTGTTATATATATGTATCCTACTTATTGGTGTATTTTAGATACACGCTTTGGTGTCCTGCCCCTGCATTATTTCTGTTCTATATTAACGAGCATGTTAGAGCATCAGACGTTTTCAGAAGATTCCATATCTGTTTGCTGTAGGACTAGAATTTCAGTGTTTTCATAGAGCATTGAAGAGTTTAGTGTTGAGTACCGACTCACACTAAAGTTAACGTAAGCATATACT
Organism: Paralithodes platypus; assembly: GCA_032716605.1. Taxonomy (NCBI): domain Eukaryota; kingdom Metazoa; phylum Arthropoda; class Malacostraca; order Decapoda; family Lithodidae; genus Paralithodes; species Paralithodes platypus. Next base: position 13,780,665 of record CM064534.1, read on the forward strand.
CCTTTATTAAATATTGTTATAGTTTATTCAAGCATTGTTATTACTTAAGAGCATTTTATTAACGTAAAGTACTCCTGTTGTGAGTAGGCTTTGCCATCACCGGAAAGCCTTTGTAGAAGTGCACTAAAACCCAGTTAATTGATACCCCGTTATCCAGTAGATTAACTCTGGTAGGTTTAAGTACAAAGTAGTACAAAGGAAATCAAGCAACAACAGATCTAGTGACCCTTCTAGGCTGCTTGTCCTCCAAAACACTGAGGATCAAGTGTCCAAACAGTGGTTTAGAGTGGGTAAGGGAACATTGGAAAGGGAACTACTGCCCTGCCACTAATGTGGCAGGACTAGGAAGTTAGTAGGGGACATATGGGTTAGTAACTGAGGGGAGGATATAATAAAGTTATTCATTTACAAACGCAGTCAGACGCGGGTTTGATGCGAGATATTTGTCTAGGCGGAATTTAAATGAATCAACGGTGCTGCAGTCTATAACGTCTCGGGGAAGCCCATTCCACAAGTTGACAACTCGATTGAAGAAGAAATTCTTAGATTCGTGTGAGTTAAAAGATTTACCAATAATTTTGCAACCGTTTCCCCGCGTGTAATTAGATTGGTCGATAGTGAAGTACTTACTACAGTTCATATTGTCGATGCCTTTGATGATTTTGAACACTTGAATTAAGTCACCTCTTAATCTGCGCTGGGTTAAAGGAAATAGATTTAATTCTCTAAGACGCTCTTCGTATGGTTTGTTCTTTAGGCTAGGTATCATTTTGGTAACTCTACGTTGAACTCGTTCTAGCTTGTTTATGTCTTTTTGGTAATAAGGGCACCAGCATTGAACGCAGTATTCCAGAAGAGGGCGGACTAAGGAATTGTAAGGGGTTAGGATTACGTCTTTGGATTTATGCTCAAATGATCTGCCTATAAAGCCAATTATTTTGTTTGCCTTCTTAACAACTTCTGAACATTGTTGACTCGGTTTTAGGTTACTCGATATTGTTACTCCCAGATCGGTTTCTCTGTTTACATTCTTAAGCTGAGTGCCATTCATCGAATAGTTTGCTTTCTCATTTAGGTATCCGATATGTAGTACTTTACATTTATCCGCATTGAAACTCATTTGCCAAATTTGGGCCCAATGTGACAATTTATCTAGATTGTGTTGCATATCGTCAACTTGATCTTTTGAGAGTACGCTATTTGCAATTTTTGTATCGTCAGCAAATTTTGAGATTGTACAGGTGTGACCCACATCTATATCGTTGATGTAAATTAGAAAGAGAATTGGTCCTAGTACCGATCCCTGGGGTACCCCGCTACTTACATTGGTCCATTTAGATGCCTTACCGTTTATGACTACTCTTTGCTTTCTGTCGCTGAGCCAATTTTCTATCCATTTCAACACACCGTCTTGTATTCCATGCGCTTTTAGTTTTAGCAGTAAACGTTTGTGGGGAACTTTGTCAAAGGCCTTTTGAAAATCAAGGTATATAATATCTACAGCTTTACTCTCATCGTAGAGGTTGAGGATATCGTGGAAGAAGTCTACGAGATTTCTTAAACAGGAACGTTTTTTACGAAAGCCGTGTTGAGTATCTTTAAGTATGTTACTTTCCTCTAAGTGATTTACGAGTCTGTCTCTTATGACCATTTCTAGCATTTTACATACAACTGAGGTTAAGCTAATTGGACGATAGTTACTGGGTAGGGATTTGCTGTCTTTTTTGAATATCGGTGTTACGTTGGCTATCTTCCACTGATCAGGCATAGTTCCAGACTGCAAGGATTTATTGAATAGTAATGTCAGTGGTTTGGAGAGCTCATCCTTAGCTTCCTTTAGAACTTTAGGCGAGATTGTATCAGGTCCAGGCGTTTTATTTACCTTGAGTTTATCCAAACAATTCAATACTTCTCTCTCTGTAACGGTGATATTGCTTAGAACATCTGAATTATCAATCTGAATCGGCGTTGGTGTAGGGATATCACTGAGGTCTTCTGTTGTAAAAACTGATGCAAAGAAGGTATTGAGGGCATTACTCATTTGTACTTCGTCTTTGGTGTATTCTCCATTTTCATCGACTAACGGTCCAACAGTTGAAATAACTACTTTTTTCTTTCTGATATAACTATAGAATTCTTTCGGGTTTGTTCGTGTTTTGTTCACCGGCGTAATAGTTCGAAGGTTTGGAATTAGGGTACCGTTGTTGCAGATATAGCCTATCATCTAGTCCATTATTCAATGCCCTTGTTTATTTCGTAGTGCCGGTCGTAGCAATAGTCCCAGGATAATAGCAATAGCTTCCAGGTAAATGTTTACATTTTTCGGTATAAAAATGTCCCAGCCAAAGGCCGATTACACTGAAAATACAGGCTCACTATCGCTCGCCAGGAAAAAGTCGACACCTAAGGTCACTAAAGGTCTTAATTGCTGAGGGGCACAGGGCCTTGGGTGGGGCTTTGGTTTCTCGGGCGTTTCCGCGCCCTCCTCAGCTCCCTGCCTTAGAGTGGCTTCGGTCACCTGGGTTTTGTTAGTGGTAAGCAGGGAGGGTTTTGTGGGGGCGCTTTATGGCCTTGGCCTTGCTCGGGACCTTGGGGCTGTTCGGCCAGGCAGCCTGGGGAACAACAACAACAACAACAACAACTAAAGGTCTTAAAATTGACAGAAATGGGGCGAAAGATCTTAACACCTAACGAGCGGCCTAGGCAGTAATTTATATGTACCACCCAGCGGGGTGTTTTTACCCTAAATAGGGTTGTTTACGTGATCATTTTCATGCCTAAATAAGACCCAGAGCGTAAAACAAGTATGTATCCCTGAAAGGGCATAAACAGAGCTTTCCAATGACACCCCAACCATCCTTGTACGACCGCTAGTTTTCTTGCAACGATCGCGCAACACGAGTGCAATAACCATGTAATTAGGTACTTTCCCTACATAATTCCCTGTGTAGCGAGTGTGAGGGGGGAAGGAAGGGTGGTTTTCACTTCAGTTGGCCCACCGCGGTGGTGTGCGACGGTCATAGCCTTACTACGCTCCTCACACCGCTCAGCTCTCTCTCTCTCTGCAACATTACGTGCTGAAAATCGCACACGACATAAGTTGTGAACCGCCACTTAGTCCAAATTTCTTTCACACGACATAAGTTGCGCGCCGCCAATAAAGGGTTAAAGACACCAAACTAAGGGGGCAAACATCTTAAAATGTCAAAACACAATATGGTTAAACATGAGGGAGAAGGGATCTAGAAAAATATACTTAAGAGAAAATCTCCCCTTAACCCCTTCAGCACCGTGACACCTTTCTACCTTTGATTCTGGCTAAAGTTAAAAGATGTTATGCAGTTTCAGATGGACCTATCATATCTCGCTACAAAATCATTGTAATACCTGAATGAATAAAATAGGGGAAATGAAAACCGTCCCCTGAAATAAAACCGACTATAATTAATCCAAGATAGTGTGTGAGTGTTCTACAGAGACACATTAACCCCTTCTGTATCGGTGACGTCTTTATAATTTTTTCTAGCTGTATTTAGACGATTTATTGCAGTTAAGGAAGGATCTGGGGTAGTAAAATGGGTTAAGTGAGATAGTTGGAAGCCTGTTAATTGCTGGAGGCCCTTTATAAACTTAATATAATCGTCGAACAGTAGCCAGCATATAATGAAAAGTACATCGCCGGTACAGAAGGGGTTAAGGGGGGGGGATAATTATATGTTTAACGTTTTATCGTGTTATAATTATTATATTAATTTATTTTTAGTTTGCTCCTTACACCTCTATCAAACATTACAAAAAAAAACCCGAAGACCTTCCTCCAAGATAAACTTATACAATTTGCAAAACAAAAAAATGGGGCGAAGTATCTTAAAATCGCCAAACTAATCGGCCGAACGTCATATATTCTCAGAACTAATGAGGCTAAACATGAGGGAGAAGGGGGCCAGACAAACGTACCCTCCCCCCTTAACTCCCCTTTCGGCAGGTGTTACCATAGACCAAGGAATATATTGGTAAAGGTACTTATTTGGCCAACTGTACGCCCGATGTAGGGAGAAAGATAAATTGATGCCGAAGACACAACTCCAATTATAACTGATAACTATATTTATACAGGTACCAACCCGATAGCGCTATCGTTAGTCAGTGCTGTATGTTTTTTGTATTATTGTAGATATCTTGTCAAATTGCAAATTACCTTATTATAAAATTAGATTGCTTGGGAATTACATTAACTTGCGCATGTAGTGATGTGGTGGATTGTGTTCTTTTATTTCAAAATTTGATTTTATTAAGCGTTATTTCCACATAGCGATTTTGATTAGTTCCTTTGCGTTTATCTTGTGCCGTCCCAGTTCTGGTTTGTTTATTTTGCAAGTTTTACATTATAAATTCATATATTTATTTATACATAATTACATACGGTATGTATTAACTATTTTTTGTATTTGTCATTATTCTTACTTGTTTATGCATAATTTATGTACACTTCTAATTTAAATATAATTGTTTTTATTATTATTATAATTATAATAATTTAATAATATTAGTATTGTTTTATCATTATTAGTATTATCATTTGTAGCATAAATATTATTATTTGAAGGATGCACTATTAGTCCTCATATGCTTGTCATTTAACTTTCTTAAATGGCATTTTACCCTCCTGTTAATGCTGACATTATATTAGTATAATTATTGTACCGACCAACTTATGTCTTTGCCCACTCATGGGTACAAATAAACAATCAATCAATCAATTATTTTCATTGTTATTATTATTATTATTATTAGGCTATTATTATTATTATACATATATTTACTTATTATTATTGTGTTTATTGATATCGGTTCTGTGGTATTATACTTATCTACCACTTATTTTTTCTGTAACTTTACATATCTAGAATTTTACCAAACTTGTTACCCACTTTTCTTCCTCCTATAGGTTTTATTTGCAATGGTATCGCTAAGTTGAAGATAATTATATTTTAACTGAAATCGTATAGAAGTGTATCTCAAAAGTTGTAAACACCTATCGCCGATTAATGTTGCCGGAGAGAGAGAGAGAGAGAGAGAGAGAGAGAGAGAGAGAGAGAGAGAGAGAGAGAGAGAGAGAGAGAGAGAGAGAGACAAAACGAGCGAGCGCGAGAGGGAGGAAGAGCGAGACACGCACTGATAACCCGTCCACTGCGATGGTTGGGGAGCGACTGAGGTGCTGGCACTGCTGCCAGGGTTACCAAATCATGACAAAATACAGCTAGATTCATTCTCAAAAGTCGCTAGAAGGCCATTAGGTAGTAAACAAATGTCGAAAATCGCTAGAAATAATTTGCTAGATGTAACAATTTGTCTCTAGATCGAAGTAAATACCTCTAAATCTAGCAGGAATGTAGCTAATTTGGCAATGCTGGCTGGAGGTCTGCTGTACTCTAGCTGGTTCTTTAAACTCGCTACCATTAACCCCTTCTGTACCGGCGATGTCCTTTATATTGTATGCTAGCTATATTTAGACGATTTTATGTAGTTTAAGGGGGGATGGGCTGGTTTTTCTCTCTCACTCTCACACACACTCTCTCTCTCTCTGTATATTTATATATTAATTAAAGATTCTCAGCATGGAGTTACAAAGGGTAGGTTATTGGGAAAGAATATATATTTTCATTTATACACATGCTTTATAATATCCCGATCCACACCTGAATTGGGAATACTTAAGGTCTATCTATCTATCAATTTAATGCCAGACGACCTAGATGTTGCATTACGATCATTTCTCCCTCTCTCTCAATCTCCGAGATGTCTGAAATATGCTTCAAGCGTAACCTCTCCTTGCAATGTTGTATGAAATACCACTACACATTCGTAACTCGTCTGAACTAGGTATATTAATTTGCGGCTAGGGTATCAATATAATTAAATGAAAGCAATTGGTTTAAATTATTGTCAACTCACCTACTTTATAACCGTGAGACACGATGAGTCGGACAGTGTAAGGGAATGAGGAAAGTTGGGGTGGAAAGCGGGAATCCCACTGCGCGAACTTTAGATGGCGAACGCCTTGCGACTGTGTTTTTTTGTTTATGTTCCACAGTTCCCCATATTCGCTTAAGTATTCTCCAAATGTTGCGGAAAGCGCACAGCATTCGTTGTAGCTTCGCCCCTGTTCGCCCAGATTCACCCAGAATCGCTGTTAATTTTGAGCATGTTCAAAATCCTACGTCGAACAGTAGCGCGAATGCAGCAAATGTGTCGACAAATTATTGCCAATGCCATACGAATGACATGTGATATGAAGCGAACTGAGGTGATAGGTGGGTTTTTATGTGACTGTTGATGTGTCTCTCACTATACTCTGTTTCTTTTCCACTGACGGTAAAAAATTCAAAGTTCCCATCAGGATTTCTCAGTTATTTTGAAGATTGTGTAGTGAAATGTGGTGCTAATGTTACGATCCAGGTTCTCAAAGACACAGGGCTAGATAATGGCAAAATGCAACAACGGTAACACTAGATCCAACCCCTGCCTTAAACACTGGAAAACAAAACACCATTACCGCCCTGAGTCGTGCCTGGACAACGAGGTATCCTATGACTCGGTAACTGGTGCACACACACTAGGCTGACGCTCGATGAAACAGCCTATTCTCAAACAGTAAAAGATTACTCGATTAGGTTACACAAAGAAAAGATAGTTAACGTGATTAATTAACGTTACGGTAGATACTCAAATAACTGGCACTCCTGTATTAAAGAAAGTGCAATGCTAGTCCTGCAACATCAACTGGAAACTTCTGAAATAAGTCTGATGCTGGGAAGATGTTCGTAAAGAATCTTGAGCAATTATAATGCAGAATACGGGTCACAATAAATACTAGGACATATAGTAATAATAGGCAGGCGAATAATAAAGACTGCGCAAAGGTAGTAATGCTCGACAACTAAAGAAATACTTCGTGACACAACGCAACAGCCTACTAGGGTTGTGCAACTCAACAACAACCTCGGCTCAAAAGTGCAGTGAATAATAATGTTGCATACATATAATAATTGGGGCATATCTCTAACCAGTGTCTGCTCAGTTAATAAAGTCTAGCTGGGCTCGTAGCCTAACGTTGTCCGAAGGTGGTATAATGAAGATTACGTTATATGACGGGGATGCTCTCTTGATAAATCTAGGTCTCTAGTACCTAGCTCTATCCTGGCAATCCCTCAGAAGTCAACACAAAGAGGCAGCACTATGTTGTGAGGGATAGGCTATGGCCCTCTCACACCACAGCGCTGTGCTCGCAAAGTAAACCCACCCGAAGACAACTTAGGCTCCCACAGTACCTGTCGATGTCGTGCAGGGCTTAGCTAACACTGCACACATCGGAGGCAACGACACAGTAACCTTACCCCTAGTCTAGCTTTAGATAACCAAGCAGAATCACTCAACACCTTGCCAGGGAGACATATACCGGTCTACAACCTTCCCGAGAGAGGACACATACGGAAAAGTCCGTCTCTCCAAACCTCAATAAAGCATAATACCTCCTTAACCCGGGAACTGCCGGGAGACTCTTAAGAGTTCCCCCGGCGGACTGCGGGGAGACTCTTAAGAGTGAGTGAGAAAAAAAAATCAACTTTTGACATCGAAAAAAACATATTTTTGTTATTTTTATTTTTTTTATTTTTTTTATTTTTTGTTGGCCCCTGGGCCTTGCAAAATCTCAGTCCTCTACCTCCCCTCCTTCCCCACTTTTCTCCTCTCCTTCAGTTATCACCTATTTTCCCTGTTATTCCCATATTCTGAGGTATATTTTCGTGCTAACATTAGCGAGTTAAAAGCAGGGTGTTGTCATCACTGATGGCAAGCGAGTGCAAGAGAGAGAGAGAGAGTATCGATCGACTGTGTCTCAGTGGCCTTGGGGGAAATTGGCGGGAAAGCAGCTTGCCTCACCCATACATTATACAACTCGCGGGCTATATCTCCGATTTTGACCATCCAAACACTGTTTTCACTCGTTTTATTGTTGTTTCAGGTTAATACCTTTATAATCAACCCATAATAGGCGCATATGGATAAGTATTAATGCTATTAATGTTACAATGAATATTTTAGTGACGGAAACACCTCAAATACGTCAGCACAGGGGGACGTTTCCAATTACCCCCATGCGCACTTCAGAGGTTAACCTAATACATGGAAATATCTGAGAGCTTCGCGTACAACACGACTGGTCGACGGTGAACGTCTATGCTGAAACCAGAAGGGATGTTGAGTTTATTAAAGATTAGAGAATGAGAAAGGAGAAGTCGAGAGAGAGAAATAGTATGCAAAGTGGCGAGTATGGGTGTCAGGCAAGCTCTGAGCTGGTAAAAAACATGAGGCCGCGACGGGAAGGGACTAGTTGACCACCCGGCCGCCAACGCCGTCAGCGCCCAAGCGAGCCGCGTCATAGCTCACCCCGCTGCCAGGTGTACTCCCTCACCCTCTCTTGCTCGCCTCCCACACAAGCAACATTTATATTATAGCGAATATAAAATATAAGGCGCGGTCATAGACCAAAACAAATACCATTTCTAGACTGTCTGTGGCAACACGACACTAATTACATAAAGCAGATCATTCTAGGACAACTGTAGCCTATCCCCCCATCCTGGCGAGCGCTAGCAACCTGCAATGCCCCACGCAACCATTCTGTTAACGCCGGGAGGCGTCACACTAATTATATAAACATGGACTTAATTAATAAAGCTGGACTATGGCGGCGCTCGACATAACTCGCAGCACGTAATGTGGCTGAGAGGCGTATGACTGCTCCAGACCACCGCGGCGAACCTACTGACACAAATCTCAGCTCCCTCCTCCCTCTCTCACTCGCTACATACTCAATTATGTACTGAAAGTACCGAATTACTATTTTGGCTAAAAACACCCCGCTGTGCGGTACACATAAATAAACCGCATAGGCCGCTCGTAAGGTGTTAATATGATGCAGAGACATGGTTTCATATTTTTCCATTAAGTATCGAGAAATAAGGGATTCAATACCGTCAGATGAAATTAAACTGAGTATGCTGTATATATGGTGTATAAAGAAACATTTCTATGCCTTAAATAAACCCTCCAAAACCATGGGTGGTCTTGTACAAAGAATGTAATTTCAATGCAAGTGAATTTGTTGCGCCGAGATTCAGCAGCTGATTTTCCGAGTGACCAAAATCGCCGAAATACGATAATTTAATCATAAGTACTATATACATAACAGTAGGTTATGTATATTTACCTAATTTTTTTTTTTTCATAATATTTCATAATAAACTTATATAACACGAGTTATAAGTTCAAATTAAAAGTCAGTGTACCAGAACCATTACCGAAACACGTGTTGTGTGTGTTATTGGTGTGTGGCTATGTCGAGTGTGTATGTGAGGCATAGTTATTTCAAAAGGCCCTGTCTAAGCTGTATTTAATGGAACGTTCGAATGGGGCGAACGTCTTAAAATTTCGAAAGGAATGGTGCTAAATATGACAGAGAAAGGGGTTTAGAATAAAATCCTGCAAGTGGAAATCTCCCCTTAAATCGACAAATGATAACTCTAATTGGAGGTAACAAACTATCATAATAGTGAAAGTAATAATTTAATAGTTAATTCTACTTAACCCTTTGAAGAATAGGACGCATTTTGACAGTATACTCTGACTACTTTTAGACCATTTTATCCAGCTTAGGAATGATCTGTGTTAACTAGAAGGGTAAAGAGTATCTCAATTAACCCTCTGACCTCTATATACACTTCGTAATCTGCATACAATAGTCTTATAATTGCAAGGAAAAAAAAAAAATCCATATTTGTATATTGAGTGGGAATATACCTATTCCATAGATGCACAGACATTCAAGACATACTCACACAATTATATTTACATTTTGATTCGAGGGCATATGTTTTTGTAATAGACCTTTTTATGTAAACGAGATTGTGAACTTTGAATGATAATACAAAAAAACAGTTAATGTTCTCTATGGGACTGTTAATTCTTCAGAATAATTCGTCAGTGTATCATTGATGTTCTCCCAAGTATTGTTCAGATATTCCGGGAAAAGGCTTGTACACATTGATCCATAGATACACACACACAGACACATACACACACAGAATGTCCATCTTTTCAACATTTGCCTCTTCACACACACACACACACACTGTTACGACCGGCACAACGAAATAAACAAGGGCACTTAATATTGGACTAGAAGATAGGCTATATCTGCAACAAAGGTACGCTAATTCCAAACCCTCGAACTATTAAGCCGGTGAACAAAACACTTACACCCTCCAGAGTTAATCTACTGGATAACGGGGTATCAATTAACTGGGTTAAGTGTACTTCTACAAAGGCTTTCCGGTGACGGCAAAGCCTACTCACAACAGGAGTACTTACATTACTAAAATGCTCTCAAGTAATAACAATGCTTGAATAAACTATAACAAGCTTTAATAAAGGAGTATATGCTTACATTAACTTTAGTGTGAGTCTGAACTCAACACTAAACTCTTCAATGCTCTATGAAAACACTGGAAGTCTAGTCCTACAGCAAATAGATATGGAATCTTCTGAAAACGTCTGATGCTCTAAGATGCTCGTCGAATATAGAACAGAAATAATGCAGGGGCAGGACACCAAAGCGTGTATCTTAAATACACCAACAAGTAGGATACATATATATAAAACAAGGGAGTGCAACAACTCGGTGACAGCACTAATAATAGCCACTCAAAAACAGTACTTCCTTAGCCAAAGTAACAGCCAAACTGGGTTGTGCACTATGCATCAACCTAGGCTAAAACAATACGTGAATAATTCCTAAAGCATAAGCAGTTAAAGTTAATAAACACAATGCTGTCTTTCTTACTAATAAAGTCTAGCAGCGGCATAAAAGGTACAAGGAGCCTAGGCAGAGCTCAAGCATGCTCGTAGCCTACTGTCTTCCCTGAACAGATTTCCCTTATCTTACGTTAAGTGACTAGGAGGCTCTCTTGGTAAGTCCAGATCTCAAGTATCTGGTCTTACCCTGGCGCTCCTCAAAGGCCAACAAAATGAGGTAGCAAGCATACAAGCAAGAGTAGGCAAAATCCCTTCGCTTGTATACTGCTAAGCTCGCAAAGGAAAATATGCACAAGGGTTACAGGCTACCTAGCTCCGTCAAAGTCGTACAGGCTCTGACTTGCCATATACATAACTCAGACAACGACCAAAGATACCTCCACTGTCTAGCACTAAATAGTAATAAAGAACAATCCACTAATTAGAAGCACCCAATAATATGAATCCATGTGACTATGACTCTAATAATCCCTAAAGCTAGTGCAAAACATATATGTGAGAACAGGTGCTGGTAATACGACTGGCCGACTATGGAAGTCGTATGCGAGAACCAGAAGGGATGGATAATTGAATAAAGATAAGAAGTATTGGAAAGAAGGAGTTCAGAGAGAGGAACAGCAGTAAAGAGGGTTAGATTGGGGACAGAATGCAAGGGACGTCTAGGACCAAGCACACGATACCATGCTCTGAGGAGATATGAGGGAAGGAAGCCCCACCACCGAGCTAGAATAGCGGCCTCCAATCACAGGCGACTACGTCATGAAAAGCAGGCGTCATATGATACGCCAGGCCCGCCATGCAATAGGGAGCGGGTGGCCCCGCCCAAGCGAGGAATGCACACGTACATACACACGCACATACTACCATCTCACTCTTCCCTCTCTCTCTCCTTGCAACTATCACACTACATATCTTATAACTCTATCAATGATATAAAATACTTCCAAGTGTCACAGACAAGAATAAAGGCAAACACTGATCTGCCTGTGACAACATGAACACTAAAAAAGAAAGAACATTGTTCTACGATTATTATAGCCCATTTCACTGCCCTGGCGAGCGCTAGCGAGTACGAGTACATTCTGGCAAGCTGGCCAGCGTAACACCCCGCCCAAGATGTGGGACGTTTTAACCTCAGGTAAACGCCACATCTGACTAGACAGAATGCCCACAAACCCCGCAACACCCAGCTACTCCCCAAGTTGTGAAAAACAAGGCACAATCACAAACGTAAAAACACTTCATTATATAAAAACAAATCTACACAACACTTCCCCAAAATAATAGTATCACTTAACAATATTATGCTCAATGAGCAAGCTTCACCAAGCCTAGCCTACTAACACAAAAACTCAGAATGTCTTAGATTCTTGCTGTAACATACTGCACTTATATACTATCAAAAAGAAAGAGTTTTTATGTGAGGTTTTTGTATTATTTTATTAGTGTTTTTGGCGGCTTTGCGCTACAGGGGCAAGCCTAATTTTTCTCCACTCTAACCAACACTGACTGAACGGCGAGGGTTCTCCTCAAAACATACCCTCCCGTGACAAACAATCAGCCAGAACATTATCAGTGCCCTTAACATGCCACACATCCAACTTGTGTTCCGGCAGCAAAACAACACCTGACACTGATAAACTGCCCAGTCCATCACAAGACTGGCATTTCTCTTCGCTCTCTCTGGCAACGGGACCTGCCAATAACCCTTTCACTATTTCCACCTTAGTGATAAACGAGGCAGCCCCGATGCGGTCTATGGGGTCGTCAACTCTGGATAAGGTATAGGCGTCTGTCAGGGATAATGCACCAACACTCTTGCAATCAACACAAACAGGATCTTGCCACTTAACTCGGGTTGCAAAGTTACTGGCAATGACCACTCACGATATCCCTTATCCCTCAGACCCTTCTCCAACATGTAGTCCAGCTCTGCTTTTACGACAGGCTGTCGAGCAGGATTTATACGGTAGGGAGCCAATTTGAGCCTTGCACTGTCTCCAGCCTCCATGTCGGATGCCACCTTGTACATCAGGCCTGGAGAATCAACAAACATGCGGACGTACTGCCACAGCCTAGTAAACAACTTCTCTTGATGCTTAGGAACAAGAGGTTGCAAGTTATCTCGAAGAACAACATGCTTAGTGCCCTCCCACAACTCAGCCGGGACCGCAGTTCCTAAACTATAGTCTCCCTCCTTCTCCACCTCTGTCCCTAAAACAGCCAGGTCATGAGAGGGACAATCTGTACTACCTGTGCAGTCACTCCCACAGTTCATAAGTGCTAATGCTTCCCCGCCGATACCGTACATGCGCACCCCCGCATTCCTTGCGACTACTTCTGCCTGCGCAGCATCACCGCCTTCAGCGCCACGGCCAGATACAGTCGGTCTATGGTAGGGCTGTTGCATTTTACTAAAGCAGCATTGGGAGGCTATGCGACGGTCGGGCATATCTAGTCCATACTTAACCTCACCAATCTGCTTAATGTTCTGATACTGACCACCACCCTTAGCAGCCATGGGTCGACCCTGACCTGACAACCATGCCAAAGGCTCGTCGCCCACCTTGAACAACCCAAACAACGAGGCCAACAGTTTTCTCACACCCAAGTGACCTGCCAGCGGAACATCGTGCACCGCATGAGTTGTGAAGCCTGGGTGCTCGGCACAAACAGTGGGGTATGAACCGAGCAGGTGCTGGATCACTGCACACTGTTGCTCAGGCAGGTGCTCAAGCGCTTCCACAGCCACCTGACTCGTGTTCCCCGCCCACTGATCCGCCGAGACATGACAATCCCAACTTTCCACCACCTGTGCCTCACTGCCCCCCTCTCCTTCTCCACCTTGGCCACTGCAGACCAACACAGGGACAGTAGGCTGCTCAGGTGGGCGCCTCACAAACTCCTTCAACAGGTTCACATGACATGCTTCCCCGTCCTCATCGAGTTCAATAGCCCCGTTCCCACAACTCTCAAGACTAGGATCTTCTAGTTGCACCTGGGAACAACTCTGTCGCGCAGTGCCATCACTCCCTACCATGTCACTAGGGGGGACAGGTTCTGGGGCCACTCCGGAGCTCAAAATTGGTGCAAGTACCGAGTCACCAAGGAGTGTCGCTGGGTCCAAACTCTCAACCCGACCACCAGAACTTGACTTTCTCCTTCCGACCCTTCCTCCGCTGGTCTGAAACCTGGGTACTAGGCTGTGACACCTGAGCGGACCGAGATATAGTGACAGCACACGCCATCTGCTGCGTCTGGCACCTCTCGAGCCCGTCTTGCCCCTCCCTACTCGTGTCGGCTGCCCTCTCGGCAATGACTAAGGGTGGAACCTCGAAAATAGGCACCGCAAAGTCGTTACCGAGAAGGAGGTCAACCCCCTCAACTGGCAATTTCTCCACAACACCCACATCCAACTCCCGTGTCACACCGTCCACCTCAAGCCCCACTCTGACCAGCGGGTAAGACCGCGTAGCATTGATGCCTTGAAACACCACAACCCGAGCCGCGTTAGTAGGCTTGCCAGTGAAGTTCTTAAGAAGTGTCTGGGAAGCGCCCGTATCACGCAGCAACTCAAGCCTATACTCCACACCAGCCAACTTCACAGTGCCGTGCCCCCTATGACCACAAAAAGCATCTCGGACGGGTGACAAGCCCTCCTGCTGCTTCTGCACCGACTGTGACTTCGCAACCGACTGTTTACCCCGGGCAAACGCGGAAGACCTCAAAGACACACTGATGTTGCTCACTAGTGACACCACTGCTGTAGGCGGTGTGCTCGGACATGAGCGCGCAATATGGGGCATATTGCGCGCTCATGTCCGAGCACACCGCCTACAGCAGTGGTTCTTATGACACTTGAAACACTCCACTTCGCTCTTGGACTTCCCCTGAGGTGGGTAAGGGCCCTGGCCTTTCTTTAACGGGAAGCGTTTCGACTTGGGATCAAAATTGGCACAAGTACTCTTAAATGGGTAATTAGTTGTGTCATTAATTTTGGGGGGTGGAGTGGTACGCCCCATGTTACCTGCCTCAGCTCTCTGTGCAGACCCGCACCCACGAATCAATTACAACTTGAGGTCAGCCAGCTCAGCCGCCTCTTGCAAAGTTTTAGGTTGCTTTTCTTTTAGGTTAAGAGTCAAGTCACTGCCAGTACATTTGAAAAATTGCTCTAACAACACTAATTGCTTCACTGCATCAAAAGTAGTTGCCTTCTCCGACCTCAACCAATTCTCAAACGCATCTGACAGCTCTCTAGCGTGTTCCTGGAAAGTACTCTCCTTTCTCTTAGGAACAGCCCTAAACTTCAGCCTATAGGTCTCTGGCTGCAACTCTTACGCCCTCAGGACAGCCTCTTTCAACACCTCATCATTCACACAGGAATCTAGGGGAAAGCATCGTACACCTTGAGTGTTTCCCCGTCAATCGTGAAGAAATGAGGGCTGCCCACTTCTCCTCGGGCCATTGGTGCTCCCGGCACTTTTTCTCAAAACGGAGAAAGAAATCTGTAACTCCTAACTCATCAAACACTGGAACCAACTTTAGTAGATGCGACAGGGACTGGTCATGGGGTCGACCCCCCTGGACGACCCGGTTCCTCGTCACCTCTATACGAGTTTTCTCTAGGTCAACATCGGCACAATACTTTGCAGACTCATACTTGATCTCAGCCTCATGCTTTTTCTGCTCGAGCGACAGCTCAGCCTCATGCTTCCGCTGCTCAAGCTCAGCCTGTCGCTCCTGCTGCTTAAGTTTGGCGAGCTCGAGCTGAAACAACATCTTGGGAGACAAACCCTGAGGAGGGGGTGCTACTACCGGGGACCAACTCCGTGAGTCACCTAGAGGCATACCCAACCGCCAGCGGACATCGGCCTGCGGGAACGTACTCGGCTCCGGAACCCGAGGGGGCGCCATGATAGGAGTTGAGTGGAATGGGGACTGGGACGACGGTGCCCCAGCTCCCGCTCCACCCGAACACCCATGCACCACACCCAGCACACAGGTAACCAGCTCACTTCTTGACAAACCGCTAGTACCAGAAAACCATAAGACCGTGGCTACACACTGCAGTCCGTACCGGTCCAGTCCCGACACCCGGTCCGCCGTCACAGGCTCCTCCAAAAGCCTCCGAGCATCCTCCTCATCATTCACCACCCGAACGCCGTCTAACAACTCCACCTTCTCCACCTCCTCGCCTGTCTCTCGCACTGTGCCCTCACAAAAAAAAATCCCAAGTCAAGACAAAAGTAGCCAAACTCTCGTGTAGCTTTATTCACAAAAAAATATTCGAAGATGTTTTTAAGTTCAATACTAGGTCACCAATAAACTCCAACAAGTTCCATATATCCTCAAAACAATGTCCACTGCCAACACTGCGAGAAATAAATTCAACCCCAAATGGCAATAAGATTTCTCAAAAAAAACTGCAAAATTCAGTTCACTATATACTGGACTAAGGTCGCCATTTGTTACGACCGGCACAACGAAATAAACAAGGGCACTTAATATTGGACTAGAAGATAGGTTATATCTGCAACAACGGTATGCTAATTCCAAAGCCCTCAAACTATTAAGCCGGTGAACAAAACACTTACACCCTCCAGAGTTAATCTACTGGATAACGGGGTATCAACTAACTGGGTTAAGTGTACTTCTACAAAGGCTTTCCGGTGACAGCAAAGCCTACTCACAACAGGAGTACTTACGTTAATAAAATGCTCTCAAGTAATAACAATGCTCAAAAAAACTATGACAAGATTTAATAAAGGAGTATATGCTTACGTTAACTTTAGTGTGAGTCTGAACTCAACACTAAACTCTTCAATGCTCTATGAAAACACTGGAAGTCTAGTCCTACAGCAAACAGATATGGAATCTTCTGAAAACGTCTGATGCTCTAAGATGCTCGTCGAATATAGAACAGAAATAATGCAGGGGCAGGACACCAAAGCGTGTATCTTAAATACACCAACAAGTAGGATACATATATATAAAACAAGGGAGTGCAACAACTCGGTGACAGCACTAATAATAGCCAATCAAAAACAGTACTTCCTTAGCCAAAGTAACAGCCAAACTGGGTTGTGCACTATGCATCAACCTAGGCTAAAATAATACGTGAATAATTCCTAAAGCAAACGCAGTTAAAGTTAATAAACACAATGCTGTCTTTCTTACTAATAAAGTCTAGCAGCGGCATAAAAGGTACAAGGAGCCTAGACAGAGCTCAAGCATGCTCGTAGCCTACTGTCTCCCCTTAACAGATTTCCCTTATCTTACGTTAAGTGACTAGGAGGCTCTCTTGGTAAGTCCAAATCTCAAGTATCTGGTGTTACCCTGGCGCTCCTCAAAGGTCAACAAAATGAGGTAGCAAGCATACAAGCAAGAGTAAGCAAAAGTCCTTCGCTTGTATGCTGCTAAGCTCGAAAAGGAAAATATGCACAAGGGTTACAGGCTACCTAGACCCGTCGAAGTCGTACAGGCTCTGACTTGCCATATACATTACGACCAAAGATACCCTCCACTGTCTAGCATTAAATAGTAATAAAGAACAACCCACTAATTAGAAGCACCCAATAATATGAATCCATGTGACTATGACTCTAATAATCCCTAAAGCTAGTGCAAAACATATATGTGAGAACAGGTGCTGGTAATACGACTGGCCGAGTATGGAAGTCGTATGCGAGAACCAGAAGGGATGGATAATTGAATAAAGATAAGAAGTATTGGAAAGAAGGAGTTCAGAGAGATGAACAGCAGTAAAGAGGGTTAGATTGGGGACAGAATGCAAGGGACGTCTAGGACCAAGCACACGATACCATGCTCTGAGGAGAGATGAGGGAAGGAAGCCCCACCACCGAGCTAGGATAGCGGCCTCCAATCACAGGCGACTACGTCATGAAAAGCAGGCGTCATATGACACGCCAGGCCCGCCATCCAATAGGGAGTGGGTGGCCCCGCCCAAGCGAGGAATGCACACGTACATACACACGCACATACTACCACCTCGCTCTTCCCTCTCTCTCTCCTTGTAACTATCACACTACATATCTTATAACTCTATCAATGATATAAAATACTTCCAAGTGTCACAGACAAGAATAAAGGCAAGCACTGATCTGTCTATGACAGCATGAACACTAAGAAAGAAAGAACATTGTTCTACGATTATTATAACCCATTTCACTGCCCTGGCGAGCGCTAGCGAGTACGAGTACATTCTGGTAAGCTGGCCAGCGTAACAACACACACAGAATGTCCAGCTTTTTTACAGTTCGCCTTTTCACACACACACACACACACACTCTCACTACAGCACGCATACATGCACACACACTCTACAACACACACACACACACAGAATGTCCAGCTTTTCCATATTTCGCCTTTTCACACACACAAGCACACAAACACACACACACACACTACAACACTCACACACACACATGGCATTCGTCATATTTGCACAACCTCCGCGGTGTTTCGCATCACATCATCCAACATTCGCCCTGCAATCGCTACTGTCGCCATCATCGATCGCCACATTCGATCTGATTCGCCATCAATTGTCGCACATCATTCGTCATTATCGCCTAAATAGTCGCCACAAGCGCACTGTGGTCGTACTTCTGTCGCACTGCAATCGACATAATTCGCCTTGTTCGACTTCATTCGCTTCTGAATACGCCCTATTCGCTGCGAATTTACGGACATAGAAAAAAAACACAGTCGCAGACTATTCCCCATCGAAAGTTCGTGCAGTGGGATACCCGCTGAAGGTAGGAGGTGGTGTGAGGAAGAGGGGCGGGGGAGGTGTGTGCGAAGCTGCCAAATTACAATATCACTGGGAATCAGGACTTGTGCGGCAAACTGAACCACTGTGCAAGTTCCACAGTGTATTATAACTAGATACAGTACTGTAGTATATTATAACTAGATACAGTACTGTATTGTATTATAACTAGATACAGTACTGTAGTGTATTATAACTAGATACAGTACTGTAGTGTATTATAACTGATACAGTACTGTAGTATATTATAACTAGATACAGTACTGTAGTATATTATAACTAGATACAGTACTGTAGTGTATTATAACTGATACAGTACTGTAGTATATTATAACTAGATACAGTACTGTAGTATATTATAACTAGATACAGTACTGTAGTATATTATAACTAGATACAGTACTGTAGTATATTATAACTAGATACAGTACTGTAGTATATTATAACTAGATACAGTACTGTAGTATATTATAACTAGATACAGTACTGTAGTATATTATAACTAGATACAGTACTGTAGTATATATAACTAGATACAGTACTGTAGTATATTATAACTAGATACAGTACTGTAGTATATTATAACTAGATACAGTACTGTAGTATATTATAACTAGATACAGTACTGTAGTATATTATAACTAGATACAGTACTGTAGTATATTATAACTAGATACAGTACTGTAGGATATAACTAGATACAGTACTGTAGTATATTATAACTAGATACAGTACTGTAGTATATTATAACTAGATACAGTACTGTAGTATATTATAACTAGATACAGTACTGTAGTATATTATAACTAGATACAGTACTGTAGTATATTATAACTAGATACAGTACTGTAGTATATTATAACTAGATACAGTACTGTAGTATATTATAACTAGATACAGTACTGTAGTATATTATAACTAGATACAGTACTGTAGTATATTATAACTAGATACAGTACTGTAGTATATTATAACTAGATACAGTACTGTAGTATATTATAACTAGATACAGTACTGTAGTATATTATAACTAGATACAGTACTGTAGTATATTATAACTAGATACAGTACTGTAGTGTATTATAACTAGATACAGTACTGTAGTGTATTATAACTAGATACAGTACTGTAGTATAGTATAACTAGATACAGTACTGTAGTGTATTATAACTAGATACAGTACTGTAGTATATTTGCCATCTCTTACTTATTATTATATTTGTAATCTTATTTTTATTCTTATTTTATTATCATCATCATTATTATTATTATTATTGCATGCATAATTAACTAATATTAGTATTATATTGTTTTATCATTATTAGTATTATCATTTGTATCATAAGTATTACGATTTGAAGGACATACTATTAGTCCTCATATGCTTGTCATTTAATTGTCTTACATTATATTTTACCCTCCTGTTAATGCTGTTAATGCTGAAATTACATTATTATAATTATTGTATCGACCAACTTATGTCTTCGCAAACTCGCGGGTACAAATAAACAATCAATCAATTATTATTACTATTATTATAATTATTATAATTATTAGTTATTATTATAATTATTAGTTGCATTATATACTTATCATTATTGTTTTAATATACAGTATATATATCGCTTCTGTGGTATTATACTTTTCTGCCACTTATTTTTTCTGCAACTTTAGATATCTAAAAATGTTACCAAACTTTTTACCCACTTTTATCCTCCTATATATTTGCATTGGTATTGGTAACTAAGCTGATGATAATTTTGTTTTAACTGAAATCGTATAAAAGTGTATCACAAAAGTTGTAAACACGTATTGCCGATTAATGTTACCGGAGAGAGAGAGAGAGAGAGAGAGAGAGAGAGAGAGAGAGAGAGAGAGAGAGAGAGAGAGTACAAAGGAAATCAAGCAACAACAGATCTAGTGACCCTTCTAGGCTGCTTGTCCTCCAAAACACTGAGGATCAAGTGTCCAAACAGTGGTTTAGAGTGGGTAAGGGAACATTGGAAAGGGAACTACTGCCCTGCCACTAACGTGGCAGGACTAGGAAGTTAGTAGGGGACATATGGGATAGTAACTGAGGGGAGGATAAAATAAAGTTATTCATTTACAAACGCAGTCAGACGCGGGTTTGATGCGAGATATTTGTCTAGGCGGAATTTAAATGAATCAACGGTGCTGCAGTCTATAACGTCTCGGGGAAGCCCATTCCACAAGTTGACAACTCGATTGAAGAAGAAATTCTTAGATTCGTGTGAGTTAAAAGATTTACCAATAATTTTGCAACCGTTTCCCCGCGTGTAATTAGATTGGTCGATAGTGAAGTACTTACTACAGTTCATATTGTCGATGCCTTTGATGATTTTGAACACTTGAATTAAGTCACCTCTTAATCTGCGCTGGGTTAAAGGAAATAGATTTAATTCTCTAAGACGCTCTTCGTATGGTTTGTTCTTTAGGCTAGGTATCATTTTGGTAACTCTACGTTGAACTCGTTCTAGCTTGTTTATGTCTTTTCGGAAATAAGGGCACCAGCATTGAACGCAGTATTCCAGAAGAGGGCGGACTAAGGAATTGTAAGGGGTTAGGATTACGTCTTTGGATTTATGCTCAAATGATCTGCCTATAAAGCCAATTATTTTGTTTGCCTTCTTAACAACTTCTGAACATTGTTGACTCGGTTTTAGGTTACTCGATATTGTTACTCCCAGATCGGTTTCTCTGTTTACATTCTTAAGCTGAGTGCCATTCAT
The DNA here is from genome assembly GCA_032716605.1 of Paralithodes platypus. Classification (NCBI taxonomy): domain Eukaryota; kingdom Metazoa; phylum Arthropoda; class Malacostraca; order Decapoda; family Lithodidae; genus Paralithodes; species Paralithodes platypus. Next base: position 13,802,085 of record CM064534.1, read on the forward strand.
CGAATAGTTTGCTTTCTCATTTAGGTATCCGATATGTAGTACTTTACATTTATCCGCATTGAAACTCATTTGCCAAATTTGGGCCCAATGTGACAATTTATCTAGATTGTGTTGCATATCGTCAACTTGATCTTTTGAGAGTACGCTATTTGCAATTTTTGTATCGTCAGCAAATTTTGAGATTGTACAGGTGAGACCCTCATCTATGTCGTTGATGTAAATTAGAAAGAGAATTGGTCCTAGTACCGATCCCTGGGGTACCCCGCTACTTACATTGGTCCATTTAGATGCCTTACCGTTGATGACTACTCTTTGCTTTCTGTCGCTGAGCCAATTTTCTATCCATTTCAACACACCGTCTTGTATTCCATGCGCTTTTAGTTTTAGCAGTAAACGTTTGTGGGGAACTTTGTCAAAGGCCTTTTGAAAATCAAGGTATATAATATCTACAGCTTTACTCTCATCGTAGAGGTTGAGGATATCGTGGAAGAAGTCTAAGAGGTTTGTTAAACAGGAACGTTTTTTACGAAAGCCGTGTTGAGTATCTTTAAGTATGTTATTTTCCTCTAAGTGATTTACGAGTCTATCTCTTATGACCGTTTCTAGCATTTTACATACAACCGAGGTTAAGCTAATTGGACGATAGTTACTGGGTAGGGATTTGCTGCCTTTTTTTAATATCGGTGTTACGTTGGCTATCTTCCACTGATCAGGCATAGTTCCAGACTGCAAGGATTTATTGAATAGTAATGTCAGTGGTTTGGAGAGCTCATCCTTAACTTCCTTTAGAACTCTAGGCGAGATTGTATCAGGTCCAGGTGTTTATTTACCTTGAGTTTATCTAAACAATTCAATACTTCTCTCTCTGTAACGGTGATATTGCTTAGAACATCTGAATTATCAATCTGAATCGGCGATGGTGTAGGGATATCACTGAGGTCTTCTGTTGTAAAAACTGATGCAAAGAAGGTATTGAGGGCATTACTCATTTGTACTTCGTCTTTGGTGTATTCTCCATTTTCATCGACTAACGGTCCAACAGTTGAAGTAACTACTTTTTTCTTTCTGATATAACTATAGAATTCTTTCGGGTTTGTTTTACTTTGATTCGCAATATGTAACTCTAGGGTCTTTTTACTTTGCTTAATTAACTTTTTGGCTTTGCGTCGTAGCTCTACAAATTTCACCCATTCTTCGTCATTTTGTGAGGATTTTAATCTATCATTAGCAAATTTTTTAGCAAGCAGGCAGTTTGAAATATCTTTATTCCACCATTTGGGCTTATTATTATGGCCTGGACGCCGTATTTTCGATGGTATGCAGTCTTGCACTGCTTTTAGGTAAGTGGTTTCGAATAACTTCCAAGATGTATTTATGTCGTTATTGTTAATTAAAAAGCTCCAGTCAGTTTCTTTAAACATAGCTCTAAGTTTATGAAAGTTTGCTTTCTTGAAATTAGGGACTTTTTTGATGCTACTATTTGGTTCGTTACTAGTAAAGTTTAAAGTGAAAGTTATCGTACGATGGTCGCTGTTACTGAATTCATCACCAACATTCAAATTCTCTATTAATTCTTCTTTTGTTGCAAGTACAATGTCAAGAACGTTATTACCACGGGTCGGTGTTCGAACAAATTGATAAAGCGAACTCTCTTGCAAGTTCGTATACAAGTCATGTCCGGAGTGTGAAGTAAGAGTATCGCCCCACTTGGTCACAGGTAAATTAAAGTCGCCAAAAAATACGGTATCTTGTGAGTTACTTACATCTGCAATTTGTTCATAAATTTCTCGGTCAGTTTGCACTGATTGAGCTGGAGGTCTGTATATGCAAGTATTATTTTTGTACCTTTATTATTCTTTATTAGCACAAAAGATGTGTCGACGTTCACAATTTGAGGTTTTGACAAGAGGGTCGGGTTAAGACTTTCTTTGATATCAAATAAAACGCCACCTCCATTTTTATTTATTCGGCTTTTCTCAAACATTACATAACCGGGAAGTGAATACTCTGCTAAAAAGTCTCTATCTACTGTATTGAGCCAAGATTCTGTTATATCAATCACATCATAATTTTCAGTAAACACTAGTTCCTCTAAATCTGAAAATTTATTGCGTATGCTACGAGCGTTTGCATAGAAAACCTTTAAAGTTGCGGTTTTAGAACTCACAGAACGTTCTTTAATCAAATTTTTGGTTCTGATCGGATCTACATTTACATTCATGGCTGACATCGGTCCTTGGTCGTTATCCCTGGCGGTTTTGAATTTGGGTCGTGTTGGTGGAGCTTTATCCAAATTCGCGGTTCTTGACAGATTAGCATTTAATTCCTTCGCAGGTTGCCGCCCTCGCTGTCTTCGGTCCTCCTTCCTGGTTGTCCTGTGCTGAGTCGATTTCTTCTCCGAAAATCCTTCACCGCATCGTTGAGGAGACGCCCAAAACGTGCTGCTCCCACCTGGTTCAGATGAACTCCATCGTCCGAAAACAAATAGTCATCGTAGTAGAAATTGTCCCAGGTGTCGACGAATCCCACGTTTTCCTTCCTGCAGAGGTTTGCTAGACAACGATTTGTGCTGGTGGCTATGTTGTAAAATCGGCTCTCTACACCAAGCCGGGGGACGATTCCTGAGACGATGATCCTTGATGACTTCTCCTTAAACGACTTGATCAGCTGCTGGTACTTTAAAAGCAAATCTTCCGACTGGGTTCGCTGTACATCGTTGGATCCAACGTGGATGACGTACATTGTATTAGCAGGGGCCAGCTTAGATACTTCGTCAACTGCAGCAACTACGTCGTCCACACCACCACCAGGGATACAAAAACGCTTCCTGGTCTTAGGTGCTCTGGCGCAAAACTCTGTGAGCTGACCACGTATCATCGAGTCTCCCACGAGCCGGACTTCTTCTATTTCCGCTTCGTCAAGTGAGTCTGCGAGTATCTGGAAGCGGTTTTGACACTCGGTAATCGGTATGGGTTTCCTGGTCTTGGGGCAAACGTTGTTCCTCACGACACGGAAGTTGTCTTGAGGGGGAAGAGAGTTACTATTTGTTTCTTGAGTATCGGAACCATCAGATGAAATGGCTACTGCAGGCGTTGAATTGTTGGCAGTTGACGTTGGGGCGTTGGTGGCTGCTGGAGTTGCGGTGACAATTGAAGTTTGTGGTACTACAACGTTGAGTGTTACAAACTCTTGGAGTGATTCCAGCTTCATGGTGAGGACGTTGATCTTGTTTTAGGCTTCATCTAATTTCACTGTCAAATTCTCTTGTTGCTGGCAGAGACGGCAGACTTGAAGATTGACAGTAACAAACATGGACTCACCAAACCTACCGGCGCAGTTCGTACAAGTGCGAGGCATGGTAACAGTCAGTTTCTTCAGATCACTTCACTCACTTTAAAACACTTAACTCACTTTAAAACACTTCACTCACTTTAAAACACTTCACTCACTTTAAAACACTTCACTCACTTTAGAAACACTTCAATCACTTCAACCGAAAACAAATATGTTGAAATACACAACAATAGGTTATCAGGGGTGATAGCCTAACCAAAAACAAAAAATTTGAGATACGCAGAATTAGGCTTCCAGGGGCGATAGCCTAACCAAAAGTTTTTAAAAAATTGAAATACGCACCAATAGGCTACCAGTGTTGAATAGCCTAACCGAAAATAATAAAATTAAAATACGCAGAAATAGGCTACCAGGTGTGATAACCTAACCTTAAACAAATATATATATATATATAACAGAATATGTAACTAAATATACAATTCACCAAATAGAGATTATATAAAAATAAAGTGTGACCGCACACAAAGGGTTAATATACTGTATCAACAGATGGCCCTGGTGTCACTGTAGCCTAGTAAAGCAGTAGCCTACTCTTTTTAGATAAAACAAAACAAAATGTATCAGTCAAAGGTTACTACAAGATCGTGCAAGCAACAACTAAAATTACAGATATATATAGCTACAGTAGGATACTAAATATAATATCTACTAGAGTTAATAAGAACAACAGATTGGCTGGCTATAGGCTAGGCTAGGTTTGGATTAGGTTAAAAGCTGGCAGGTTGGGTTAGGCTAGGTTAGTTTGTACAAATACCACCCTTAGCTTAAAGTAAAATCAGTCTGAGGAGAAAAAGTCAAGAATATATCTAGGGGGGAAAGATAAATGAATGCACTTAAATTTACTACAAAATTGGCTGGAATTTAATATGTATAATCCCCCCAAAAAAGTTTGTTTACAAAATGGCGTCGGCGTTCGTTCCTGTAGGCAGGTTAGTTAGTACACAATATTGTTTATTAGCAAATTAATATGCGAAGCTTTACTTACATACAAGGCAGTTAAATTGATACTTACTACAGTAGGTAATGGGTAAATTTAGGGGCTACGATTTTATATCAACTAAGAAGAGCGTTTGTTTCAAACAAAACAAAACAAAACAACAGATGGCGCTAGTGGCGCCCTGTCCGAGCAGGAATCTTGTGATAAACACAAAGTTTATCAGTCAATACACAGCGAAATATCGTGCAGTGTTACTTACTAAGCTACAGGATGGTTAAACGTGCTCTTAACCACCTTTCATGCACAAGAATGAAGAGGATGAGTAGTTAATACTCAAATTATGATCGATATCGTGAGAGCGTTGACAGAGCGTCTGCAGCGTCTGGCGGTAGAGAGAGAGAGAGAGAGAGAGAATACGAGAGAATACGAGAGCAAGAGAGCACGAGAGGGAGGATGAGCAAGACAAACACTGATAACCCGTCCACTACGATGGTTGGGGAGCGACTGAGGTGTTGGCACTGCTGCCAGGGTTACCAAATCATGACATGTAATACTGCTAGATCCAGACCTCGCTAGAAGGTCATTAGATAGTAACCTAATGTTAAAAATCGCTAGAAAATTGCCCTAATATCTAGAATATCGCTCAATAACCAAACTCTCCTGAATATCGCTAGAAATAATGATGCTAGATGTAACAATTTGTCTCTAGATCGAAGTAAATACATCTAGATCTAGCTAGAAAGTAGGTAAATTGGCAACGCTGGCTGGAGGTTTGCTGAACTCTAGCTGGTTCTTTAAACTCGCTACCATTAACCCCTTCTGTACCGGCGACGTCTTTTGTAATGTATTTTAGCTATATTTAGACGATTTTATGCAGATGGACCGGTTTTTCTGTCCCCCTCTTCCTTCGTGTTTAGCCCCATTTGTTTTTAGATTTTAAAACGTTTGATCCATTAGTTTGGCGATTTTATGATTTTACGCCCCATTTCTTTGTCAATAATAAAACCTATCGTGCCATTTAGGTGTCGAATTTTTCCTGGCGAGCAATAACGAGCCTGTAATTTTTAGAGTTGCCGGCCTTCGGCTGGAACATTTTTCTACAGAAAAATTTACAAGTTATATCTTGAAGGGGGGTCTAGGGGGTGTTTATTACAGCTTGATGGATTTCTAGGGAGGAAACTATAACAATAATATAAAGATAAAACAATAAGCAAATACCCCATTACCTTAAGAAAATGACATGTGGTAGTAACATTGGTTAAGTAGGCAGTTTGAAGCATATTAAATGACATGTGGTAGTAACATTGGTTAAGTAGGCAGTTTGAAGCATATTAAATGACATGTGGTAGTAACATTGGTTAAGTAGGCAGTTTGAAGCATATTAAATGACTTGTGGTAGTAACATTGGTTAAGTAGGCAGTTTGAAGCATATTAAATGACATGTGGTAGTAACATTGGTTAAGTAGGCAGTTTGAAGCATATTAAATGACATGTGGTAGTAACATTGGTTAAGTAGGCAGTTTGAAGCATATTAAATGACATGTGGTAGTAACATTGGTTAAGTAGGCAGTTTGAAGCATATTAAATGACATGTGGTAGTAACATTGGTTAAGTAGGCAGTTTGAAGCATATTAAATGACATGTGGTAGTAACATTGGTTAAGTAGGCAGTTTGAAGCATATTAAATGACATGTGGTAGTAACATTGGTTAAGTAGGCAGTTTGAAGCATATTAAATGACATGTGGTAGTAACATTGGTTAAGTAGGCAGTTTGAAGCATATTAAATGACATGTGGTAGTAACATTGGTTAATTAAGCAGTTTGAAGCGTATTAAATGACATGTGGTAGTAACATTGGTTAATTAGGCAGTTTGAAGCATATTAATTATTGGAGGCTTTATTTAAACTGAATGATAGCGTCTAATAGTAGCCACAACGTTAATAAGACGTCAATGGTATAGAAGGGGTTAACCACTTCCGCACAATGACGTAATAATCACCTTAAACTGGTTACCATTAGAGGGTTTTCTTTAGCTTATAATCTACCTATGGGACTCAAGAGGGTAATTACGATCTCAAGAAACCCTCTGAATAACATAGATCCTTCTAAACTGCATAACACCGTCTAATTTTAGCCGGAATTAAAGGATAACATACGTCATGGTGCTGAAGGGGTTAATGGGGTGCTATGCTAATATTATACTATGATAAACAGGGTTCATATTCTCCTGGATTTCGATATGATAACCTTGTTTCTTACTTCAGCTGTCTTTTGGAATGTATGTTGGAAGTTTATAGAGTGGGAATATATCTACTGTATGTAAAAGTCTATCTAATTCAACTCACCCTCTCTCTCTCTCTCTCTCTCTCTCTCTCTCATATGTACAGTATATACAGTATATATATATATATATATATATATATATATATATATATATATATATATATATATATATATATATATATATATATAACAAGAGGAAGAATAGAGATAGAGCTGCGCCATACGCCATGTTTATTACTCGAATTTTCGGCATCAACAAAGTGCCATCTTCAGGTTATGCAGACTGATCCTAAAAATATACAAAATAAGTATTATACTATTGGAAAGAAAATGGATCTAATGTAATACATTTTATCACTTAATAAGCTGAAATATACCTAGTGAAAAAGCTCCCAAATACATACAAAACAACATTAATCATAACCCACTGGCCTCAAACTCCATCTTGTAAACAATGAACATCAAACAAAAAAACTAAATTCTTTGATAATTGATAAGCACACAATCACAAAATTACAAAAAACACCCATGTACAGTACCTCAAAAACCTAAGCACATCGAAAGAGATCCACACTCCATGATAGCTAAGGGACAACTAAACCAACCCAACTCAACCAAACACAACTGTTTGCAAAACATTTCTTTTTCGGCCATTCGTAATCATGCTAGAGAACAAAACCATCCCTACACTGCTGAGGATTTTCAAATAGTTGCCAAGTTTCGGAGCCACTATGAAGCACTTATTGGTGAAAAATTACTAATACAAAAGATCAATCCTGAACTTAACGTTTCACACAATTTATAATGTTTTATTTTATATAATTCTCTGCAATTAGTGTCCGAAACTTGGGGATTGGTTGTATGAATGTTGTGTTTGGTTGAGTTGGGTTAGTTTAGTTGGTATATTTTTAGGATCAATCTGTATAACCTGAAGATGGCACCTTGTTGATGCCGAAAATTCGAGTAATAAACATGGCGTATGGCGCAGCTCTATCTCTATTCTTCCTCTTGTTATGGAAATTGCGATGCCCTCGGCCCCCTACTGATGTCTTAAATATATATATATATATATATATATTTATTTATTTATTCATGCAGTATATGCATGAAATATTGTTACATACTCTTTTTTATTCAGCCTAGCCTATATGAAACGTTTTCAATTTTGTTTTTGTGTTTTGCTGTGAATGGTGTTGGACTGAGCACATATGACAGAATATAGTCGCAACAGTAGAGGAAGGAACGCTATTTCAATGTTACGTTTAAATAATTTACAAGAGAGAGAGAGAGAGGAAAATAATACAGAAAAAGACGGGATTAAAATGAGAATAACAGTTTTCGACTATTAACGTTATATTAAGAGGAGATGGGTCGTGTTCTGGTCCACCTTCTGCCTCATGTTTAGCCCCATTACTATTGAGATTATAAGACGTTCGGCCCATTTGTTTGACGCTTTTAACACCTTTCACCCCATTTGGTTATCAATGTTAAGACATTCCGTGCCATTTAGGTGTCGATTTTTATCCTGGCGAGTAATAACGAGCCTGTAATTTAAGAGGAACCAGCTTTCGGCAGGGATATATTTCTACCGAACATTAGACACATTTATCTTGAAGGTGGGTCAAGGGGGTGCTATTTTAAGCTTGATGGAGGTCTAGTGAGGAAAATAAAACATAAATGAATATATAAAATAATAGACTATAAATATAGCTACCATCCCCTTAACTCCTTCTGTACCGTCGACGTCAACTTAAGTTTAATCTAGCGATATTTAGACGATCTTGTGCAGTTGGAGAAGGATCTGTGGTAGTCAAAATGATTAAGTGAAATGGTTCAAAGTCTGTTAATTACTGGAGGCCCTTTTTATACTGACTTATTATCGTTTAATAAGTCCCCCTATATAAGGGCAAAGGGGAAAGAGGAGTGTGTGGTAACCACCGAGGAATATGTCTTCTAAGCATAGTAGGGAAGGTATACAGTAGGATAGTGATTGAGAGAGTGAGAGTGAGAACGGAGAAATGGATAGGCGACGAGCAGGGAGGTTTTAGGAAGGGAAGAGGATGTGTAGATCATATTTTTACCCTGAATTGTGTTGTGGAGAAATATCTGGAGAAGAAACAAAAGGTGTATGTTGCCTTTATGGACTTGGAGAAGGCCTATGACAGAGTGAATAGAGAAGGTTTGTGGAAAGTACTTAGCATATACGGAGTAGATGGCAAATTGTTGAAAGCAGTGAAGAGCATGTATGAGGGTGCAAAGGCGGCAGTACGTGTGGAGAGTGAGAAGAGCGAGTTCTTTGACCTGAATTTTGGTTTGAAACAGGGGTGTGTGATGTCCCCGTGGTTGTTTACTGTATATATGGATGGAATCATGAAAGAAATACTATCAAGAGCAGTGGATGTTGGTGTATCGCTGAAAAGGGAGGGAATTGAGTGGAAGCTACCTAAACTGCTGTTTGCGGATGATACAGTTCTGATGAGTGATAATGAATGGGAGCTGCAGGGTCTGGTAAATTAATTTGGAACAGTGTGCGAAAAACGGAATTTGAAGATAAATGCGGGGAAGAGCAAGGTTATGGTCTTCGAAAGGGATGAAGCCACAGAGTGTGAGGTGAAGCTGAACGGTCAGGCTATGAAGATTGTCAACTGTTTTAAGTATCTGGGCAGTGTGTTCAGTAAAGATGGGACTATGGATGAAGAAGTGTGGGAGAGGGTACAACAGGGGAAGAGGGTTGTAGGAACGCTGAAAGCTGTAACAAGAAATAGGGTGGTCAGTATGGAAGTGAAGAAGTCGTTGCATGACAGTGTGGTAATCCCGACACTAACTTACGGAAGCGAAGCATGGACGTTGGGTGAGAGACTCAGACCAAGAGTGAGAGCAGTGGAAATGAATTACTTAAGAAGTGCGTGCGGAGCTACATGGAGGGATAGACAGACTAATGAGGAAGTAAGAAGGAGGTGTGGTGTGGAGGTAGATGTGCTGGAAAGTGTGAAAAGGAACAACTTGAGATGGTTCGGCCATATGGCACGTATGGAAAGCGAGAGAATGACTAAGAGGGTGTACGAGAGCGAGGTGGAGGGACAGAGAGGGAGAGGTAGACCGAGAGAGAGGTGGAAGGATGCAGTGAGGAAGTATATGAACAAAGGCGGTGCTGGTTGGGGGGAGGGGCGTCGACTGACTGGGGACAGAGGTGCATGGGGGCGGTTTGTTCGTGGCCACCCCTTCGGGGATCACGGCGTCGGGCAATAGATAGATAGATAGATTATCGTTTAATAGTAGCCAGAATATAATTACAGAGACGTTTCCGGTACAGAAGGGGTTAAGGTGTGTGTGTGAGGATCGGTAGCCTGTGGGGCGGTAGGTTAGTAAACAAGTTGACCATTATTGTATTGATTGTTATTTTGAATACCTATGGTTTGTTAATTATGAGAACTTGGCATGAGCCCTCTGAGGATCTCTCTCTCTCTCTCTCTCTCTCTCTCTCTATATATATATATATATATACAGAGAGAGAGAGAGAGAGCAAGAGAAAGCAAGAGGAAGAGAGAAGGGCCGCGCGCGCGTGTGCATGTGTAACAGTTGGAGAATATGGAAAGGTAGAAATAACTGTGAGCTGAAAGGCAGCGTAGCACAATAGCAGGGGAGGGGAACAAATAAGAAAGCGAAGGAGAAAGGAGAGGACGAAAAAGAAGAGAGAAAAATACTGACTAGGATTAGGGAACAAGAGAGAAGGGGTATTTCAGACGAAGAGAAGGGAGAAATGAATGGAGCACAGATGAACTAAACAAAGACAAACTGTATACGAACAAATGTGTAAAGAATAATTGGAAATTTGAACACAGAGAAACCTTACGATCATAACAAATTCCCAGACATTCTTTCTTAATTTATTTAACCCCTTCAGCACCATGACGTCTGTTTACCTTTGATTCTGGCTTTAATTAGATGATGCTATGCAGCTTAAGCAGGTTCTATGTTACTAAGAGGGTTTATTGAGATTGGATTTATATACCCATTTGAATCGTGCACGTAGATTACAAACTAAAGAAAATCGTCTAATGGTAAGCAGATTATGATGGAAATTACGTAATGGTGGTGTTACGACCGGCACAACAAAATAAACAAGGGCACTTAATACTGGACTAGAAGACAGGCTATATCTGCAACAACGGTTCGCTAATTCCAAACCCTCGAATTATTAACACTTAACCCTTAATTAGCGGCTCACCACATAAGTCATATTTAATAAAGCTGGACTATGTGGCGGCGCTCGACATAGGTCGAGTGGCAATTTCAGCACGTAATGTTGCTGAGAGAGAGAGACAAGTGGTGGCAGGAGAGTAGCGAGCGTATGACTGCTCCAGACCACCGCGGCGAACATATTGACACGAATCCCAGCTCCCTCCTCCCTCTCTCACTCGGTATATAAGGAATTGTATCGGGAAAGTGGCTAATTACATGCTTTTTGCACTCGCGTTGCACGGTTATTGCAAGAAAACTAGCCATCATAAAAGGATCGTTATGGTGTCATTCGAAATCTCTGTTTATGCCCTTTCAGGGATAGGTACTTGTTTTACGTTCTGGGTCTTATTTAGGCATGAAAATTATCACGTAAACAGCCCTATTTTGGCTAAAAACACCCCGCTGGGCGGTACATATAAATAAACCGCATAGGCCGCTCGTAAGGTGTTAAAGATTGGGGCCGGACTTAAGTCCGGCTCCAATTTGCAGCAAGTTAGGAGCATTATTAAGGCTTTTAAAGGGTTAAAATCGAGTGCAAATGGCCGGGAGCGCAGCGGGCCAGACACCCGACTCCCAGGGCTTACCGCCGCCCATTAACCCATGTTCCCTGTGTTCTCGAGAGGCTGGCAGTGTAGCCAGTAGTGAGCATAGCTGGGAAAAATATGCCGCTATACGCTAAACTCCCATATTACTGGAATCACTGTATGAGAATCACGAGTGCTACGTAGCTCATTCTGGTCTCATTTTGAAGATTTTAGCGCCTAGTTTTTTGCTAAAAAAATTTTTTTTTCATGCAGATACTTCATTTATCATTCAGGAGGGCCGGAATATGCGCAAATAAGCCCAAAACCCCCCCGCTAGACAAGGGTTAAGCCGGTGAACAAAACACTTAAACCCTCCAGAGTTAATCTACTGGATAACGGGGTATCAATTAACTGGGTTTAGTGCACTTCTACAAAGGCTTTCCGGTGACGGCAAAGCCAACTCACAACAGGAGTAGCCTACTTACGTTACTAAAATGCTCTCAAGTAATAACAATGCTTAAATATATACTGTGTGAGTGTGAGTCTGAACTCAACACTAAACTCATCAATGCTCTATGAAAACACTGGAAGTCTAGTCCTACAACAAACAGATCTGGAATCTTCTGAAAACGTCTGATGCTCTAAGATGCTCGTCGAATATAGAACAGAAATAATGCAGGGGCAGGACACCCAAAGCGTGTATCTTAAATACACCAATAAGTAGGATACATATATATAAAACAAGGGAGTGCAACAACTCTGTGACAGCACTAATAACAGCCACTCAAAAACAGTTCTTCCTTAGCCAACGAAACAGCCAAACTAGGTTGTGCACTATGCATCAACCTAGGCTAAAATAATACGTGAATAATTCCTAAAGCATACGCAGTTAAAGTTAATAAACACAATGCTGTCTTTCTTACTAATAAAGTCTAGCAGCGGCATTAAAGGTACAAGGAGCCTAGGCAGAGCGCAAGCATGCTCGTAGCCTACTGTCTCCCCTGAACAGATTTCCCCTTATGTTACGTTTAGTGACTAGGAGGCTCTCTTGGTAAGTCCAGATCTCAAGTATCTGGTCTTACCCTGGCGCTCCACAAAGGTCAACAAAATGAGGTAGCAAGAATACAAGCAAGAGTAGGCAAAAACCCTTCGCTTGTATACTGCTACGCTCGCAAAGGAAAAATATGCACAAGGGTTACAGGCTACCTAGCTCCGTCGAAGTCGTACAGGCTCTGATTTGCCATATACATAACTCAGACAACGACCATCGATACCCTCCACTGTCTAGCATTAAATAGTAGGAAAGAAAAACCCAATAATTAGAAGCACCCAATACTATGATACCATGTGACTATGACTCTAATAATTCCTAAAGCTAGTGCAAAACATATAAGTGAGAACTGGTGCTGGTAATACGACTGGCCGACTATGGAAGTTGTATGCAGAACCAGAAGGGATGGATAAATGAATAAAGATAAGAAGTATTGGAAAGAAGGAGTTCAGAGAGAGAAACAGCAGTAAAGAGGGTTAGATTGGGGACAGATTGCAATGGACGTCTAGGACCAAGCACAACATACCAAGTTCTGAGGAGACACGCGGGAAGGATCCCCCACCCACCGAGCTAAGACAGCGGCCCCCAATCACAGACGACTACGTCATGAAGAGCAGGCGTCATATGACACGCCAGGCCCGCCGGCCAATCACGAGCGAGTGGCACAGCCCAAGCGAGGAATGCACACGTACATACACACGCACACACTACCACCTCGCTGCTTCCCTTATCTCTCTCTCCTTGCAACTTCACACTACTATTATCTTATAACTCTATCAATGATATAAAATACTTCCAAGTGTCACAGACAAGAATGAAGACAAACACTAATCTGTCTGTGACAACATGAATACTAAGAAAGAAAGAACATCGTTCTACGATTATTATAGCCCATTTCACTGCCCTGGCGAGCGCTAGCGAGTACGAGTACATTCTGGCAAGCTGGCCAGCATAACAGTGGTGAAGGGTTAAATGTTGTAAGTGAGCTTAGATACATCGTGAAATGAAGGAAACTCTCAAGTTTACGAACTCTTACACTTACTTACCCTATAATGGGTATTGTACAATGTTATAATGACCATTCGTAAGATTATCCCTTAACCTTGATATTAGCTCAATTCCAAATATCTTATCCATTTATCTATACAATACGTAGTTGATGCTGTGAAAAATAATCTTTGCATTGTATATAGCAATGCTCAGAAAATATATTTACCACCGTCATATAGCATTTTATTTAATTAATAATATTTATAATAATAATAGTAATAATAATAATAATAATAATAATTCTAATTAAGTAATAATAATAATTGTTATGCCAGGCTTTTGCTGGGGTTAACTGACCTATTTAGGTAGGTTCTTGACTGGAGAAGTTGAATTCACATGCACACATGCATAAAGGCAATAGAGAATAAATATAATACAGAGTACAATCATAGGTTATATTATTCAGTGTAACTATAATGTAATATACAGTTACTGCCAGACATGGATAGGTATATATACAAGTTGCAAAGCACGAACGAGGATACACAATAAGTTCCAGGGGACTGACACTATGCACTTTCGGGATTTACACTAAGCACTTCCGGCGATATGGCACTTCCGTGGCACTTCCGACGAAGTTCTTGGGCCGTGGTGGTGGTCCTGTCGTGTGGTGATGACAGTGTGACACCTCCCGGCGTTAGCAGAATGGTTGCGTGGGGCATTGCAGCTCGCTAGCGCTCGCCAGGATGGGGGGATAGGCTACAGTTGTCCTAGAATGATCTGCTTTATTTCATTAGTGTCGTGTTGCCACAGACAATCTAGAAGTGGTCTTTGTTTTGGTTTGTGACCGCGCCTTATATTTTATATTCGCTATAATATAAATGTTGCTTGTGTGGGAGGCGAGCGAGAGAGTGTGAGGGAGTACACCCGGCAGCGAGGTGAGCTATGATGCGGCTCGCTTGGGCGCTGACGGCGTTGGCGGCCGGGTGGTCAACTAGTCCCTTCCCGTCCCGGCCTCGTGTTTTTTACCAGCTCAGAGCTTGCCTGACACACGTATCGCCTACATCCTTTGCAATTCTGTCCCCCATACTCGCGACTTTGCATACTATCTCTCTCTCTCTACTTCTCCTTTCTCATTCTCTAATCTTTATTAACCCGCTGAGCCCCGGCTAGTTATAATATTTTGTTCACCCCAGTCCCAAGCCATTTTCACTTCTTTTTTTTGTTTGCTAAAATGGAAGACAAGGATGAGAAATGAAAAAAAAAGGAAAACAAAATCACCTCGGACATTTTGGGGGGGGGGGGGAGCCTCAAAAAAATTTGTTGAGCCAAAATGGAAGAGAATGGTGAGAAATGAAGACAAAAATTAAAAAAAACTCATTTCGGTCATTTGGGGGGGGGGGGTTCAATAGTTCGTCTCCCCCGCATGACCACCCGCCCGGGAGCACTAGGGTAAAAACTGAGTATGGCATTGTACGGCATACATCCTAAGGAGTGTCTCACATAAATCTCAAGCCTCTATCTCCCATACGACCGGAGTAATGAACGTTCAAAGTGGCGGTGAACTAAGGGTGTAAACTATCCCCACTAAGCCCACCACCACCAGCCGCGCGGCTGTCTCGGCCCGCTCACACCTACTGGCCCGGCTCCCACACACACTACGGTACATCCCCCTCCTATTCTCCCGCCATTTCCTACCTTACGAGCCACGTAAGTGTTTTTTATATGTCGGACGCACGTGATGCGTCGCTGGGAGTTGGTGATCAAATACTGCCGACGCAACACGTGCGACGCTGGGTCTCACCGGGTTAAACTCAACATCCCTTCTGATTTCAGCATAGACGTTCACCGTCGACCAGTCATATTGTACGCGAAGCTCTCAGATATTTCCATGTATTAGGTTAAGGAGGTATTATGCTTTATTGAGGTTTAGAGAGACGGACTTTTCCGTATGTGTCCTCTCTCGGGAAGGTTGTAGACCGGTATATATCTCCCTTGCAAGGTGTTGAGTGATTCTTCTTGGTTATCTTAAGCTAGACTAGGGGTAAGGTTTCTGTGTCGTTGTCTCCGATGTGTGCAGTGTTAGCTAAGCTCTGCACGACATCGACAGGTACTGTGGGAGCCTAAGTTGTCTTCGGGTTGGTTTACTTTGCGAGCACAGCGCTGTGGTGTGAGAGGGCCATAGCCTATCCCTCACAACATAGTGCTGCCTCTTTGTGTTGACTTCTGAGGGATCGCCAGGATAGAGCTAGGTACTAGAGACCTAGATTTATCAAGAGAGCATCCCCGTCATATAACGTAATCTTCATTATACCACCCTTGGACAACGTTAGGCTACGAGCCGCATGCTCGCCCATTGTTGCCCTGCCTTGATACCCCAGCTAGACTTTATTAACTGAGCAGACACTGGTTAGAGATAAGCCCCATTATTATATGTATGCAGCATTATAATTCACTTCACTTTAGAGCCGAGGTTGTTGTTGAGTTGCACAACCCTAGTAGGCTGTTGCGTTGTGTCACGAAGCATTTCTTTAGTTGTCGAGCATTACTACCTTTGCGCAGTCTTTATTATTCGCCTGCCTATTATTACTATATGTCCTAGCATTTATTGTGACCCGTATTCTGCATTATAATTGTTCAAGATTCTTTACGAACATCTTCCCAGCATCAGACTTATTTCAGAAGTTTCCAGTTGATGTTGCAGGACTAGCATTGCACTTTCTTTAATACAGGAGTGCCAGTTATTTGAGTATCTACCGTAACGTTAATTAATCACGTTAACTATCTTTTCTTTGTGTAACATAATCGAGTAATCTTTTACTGTTTGAGAATAGGCAGTTTCATTAAGCGTCAGCCTAGTGTGTGTGCACCAGTTACCGAGTCATAGGATACCTCGTTGTCCAGGCACGACTCAGGGCGGTAATGGTGTTTTGTTTTCCAGTGTTTAAGGCAGGGGTTGGATCTAGTGTTACCGTTGTTGCTTTTTGCCATTATCTAGTCCAATGTTGAAGAGCCCTGTGTCTTTGAGAACCTGGATCGTAACAAATGGCGACCTAGCTCAGGATCTTGTGAACTAAGAGATAATTGCAGGATTGTTGTGGTCATTTGTTTTATTGAGGAATATAGTGGGCACGTTAGAATTTTTTGGCAAAGTAGTATAGCACTTGAGAGTCTTCAGACATTTTTGGCAAGTGAATAGTGCTACATAAGAGCTTGGGTACTTCTTCTTTTTTTTTATAAACGTGAGAATTGTTGGTGGACACCATGGGAGATGAATCAGATCATACTGAGGGTTCAGGGAATGATGCAGGCTCTGATGGGCAGATGCCAGGGGGGTTAGTAACTAGTGAGGAGGCCGCAAAGAAGTTTTTGGAGGTGCCTATAACAGTTGATCGACTAGAGGGAATTAGCAAGTATGGTCTACAGTGTTTGCCTCCCCTCATGGGGCTTAAGGTGGCTCATGGCATCAAGAAGAACGATTTGAGGGCTTGCGTACTGGGGGCGGCTAGTGAGGTTCAGGGTGGAGAGGGTGCTCGGGGACTTCTGCTCAAGCCCCCCCTCCACTCTACTCCCATCGGGACCTCTAGGATGCCGGAGTTTAGTACGTTCCCGCAGGCCGATAGCAGCTGGCAGCGTGGTTTAGGATCGCTGGGTGGGCCTCCAATAGCTGCACCTCCTCCTCAAAGTTTCACTACAGAAATGCTCTTCCAGCTTGAGATGGCTAAGATGCAGGCTGAGCGTGAGGAACGTCTCGCTAAGGTTAAACAACAGACTGATCTCGAACTCGCGAGAATAAAAGCCCAGTCAGAGGCTGAGTCTACCAGGTACCGTGCAGATATCGATCTTGAAAAGACTCGGGTGGAAACGACAGGGCAACGTCTCGGTGGTGGGAATTGTGGGCATGATCAGTCTTTGTCGCACCTGTTGAAGCTAGTCCCTGTATTTGATGAGTCGGGTGTCACCGAATTTTTCATGAGATTCGAGAAGAAGTGCCAGGAACACCAGTGGCCTGGGGAGAAGTGGGCAGCCCTTGTTTCCTCTAGACTTGTGGGCAAGGGACTCAGGGCTTATGATGCATTGCCTATAGAGTCGTGTATTATCTACGAGGAACTAAAGGAGGCTGTCCTGAGAGCATACGAACTACAACCAGAGACGTACAGGTTGAAGTTCCGGGGTGTTACCAAGGGTCGGGAGAGCACCTTTTTGGAACATGCCCGGGAGCTGTCCGATGCTTTTGGGAATTGGCTGAGGTCGGAGAAAGCTACTACGTTTGACGACATTAAACAGTTGGTGCTTTTAGAGCAGTTTTTCAAATGCACGGGCGGCGACCTGACGTTAAACCTGAAAGAAAAGCAACCAAAAACTCTACAGGAGGCAGCTGAGATGGCTGACCGCCGGCTATCACTAATTCGTGGGTGCGGGTCTGCCCAGCGTAGTGAGGCAGGTAACAAGGGGCGTGACACCCCACCCCCCCAAGTTAGTGATAAACCTTATGCAAACAAGTACAAGAGCCATGATACCAAGACTGACCACAAGACTAGCACTGTCCCGTTTAAGAAGGGGCCGGGCCCTTCCCAGTACCAAGGGAAGCCCAAAGGGGAGTTGGAGTGTTATCATTGTCATAAAAAGGGGCACTTTGCAAGAGTCTGTCCTAGCAAACCACCTACAGGAGCTGTGTCTTTGGCCTGCAACATTGGTGTGTCTCCGAAGTCGTCTGAGTTTGCCCGGGGCAGTTCGTCAGAGGCTGAGGCACAGCCAATGCAGAAGCACCTGGGAGGCTCGAACCCTGCTCAGGATGTTTTTTTGCGACCATAGAGGGCGGGGTTGCGTGATGTGGGCGGGGCGCAAGTATGGAGTAGAGGTCTTGCGTGATACAGGTGCTTCCCAGACTCTGATGAAAAACTTGACTGGCTACCCTATAAACGCGGCTCGGGTGGTAGTGGTGCAGGGTATTAATACAACTCGGTCATACCCGCTGGTGCGGTTGGAGTTGGAGGTGGATGGTGTGGCACGTGAATTGGATGTCGGGATTGTGGAGAAACTGCCAGTGGAGGGCGTCGACCTTCTTCTCGGCAACGACTTTGCAATGCCCGGTTCTGAGGTTCTACCCTTAGTCGTTGCCGAGAGGCCGGCCGACGTGAGTAGGGAAGAGCAAGAGTGGGTCGAGCGGTGCCAGACACAACCCATGGCGTGTGTTGTCACCCGAGCTCGGGCAGCTAAAGTGTCACAGCCTAGTCCTCCGTCTTCAGACCGGTGGAGGAACGATCAACAGGAGGAGGCTAAAGCTGGAGTTGGTTTTAAGAGTTTTGACTAGGCGGCTCTCCTGGGTGATTCAGTATTAGCACCATTACTTAATTCTGGAGTAGCCCCTGGGCCTGTCATCGAGAGTGACGAGGCTGGGCATGATGAGTCTCCACGACAGCAACGTTATGTACATCGAGAGAGACAGAGGGAGCAGCCCAGTATCGGAGAAGGTCATGGATTGCTCCGGGAGCAGTTAGATCGCTTGGCACCCTCAGATATACGTCGGTTGCAACTAGAGGACCCTGAGCTCCAAACGTGTGCTAATGGAGCTGTAGAGCTCGACGAGGACGGCGATGCACAGCCAGGAGATTTTTTTTATTTAGAAGGCATCCTCTATAGGCGTTTTCAAGACCCTAAACGTAGTTGGCAAGAGGGGTCCGGAGTAGTGGACCAGTTGGTGGTGCCACGGGAGTGCAGGGATAGCCTACTGAGGTTGGCGCATGACATACCACTGGCAGGACATCTAGGGGTGAGAAAAACGGTAGCGGCTTTAGAAAAACAATTTTGGTGGCCGGGGTTGAAGGGGCAGGTGGTAACCTGGATAGCAATGTGTCATACGTGCCAGAGGGTTGGAAAACCTAACCAAACAATTCCGAGAGCCCCGTTGCACCCCATTCCTGTCAGTGGACAGCCCTTCAGTAAGGTCATCATTGATATGGTCGGACCCCTACCCCCTACTAGTGCCGGTAATAAATTTCTATTAACTATCATGGATGTGGCCACTCGTTATCCTGATGCATATCCAATGAGAAATGGCACGGCGAAAACTGTTGTCCGGAACCTGCTCTTGTATTGCTCGCAGTATGGTTACCCGCAAGAGGTTCAATAGGACCAAGGTTTTAATTTTACATCTAATCTGTTCAAACAAACTATGATTCAGCATGGCATCAGCACTGTCGTCTCTTCTGCGTATCACCCGGAGAGTCAAGGGGTGTTGGAGAGGTGGCACGCCACGCTGAAAAGCATGCTTCGATGTTACTGCGCAGAGAACGGAAAGGATTGGGACCTTGGTCTGCAGTATGTTTTGTTCGCGGCAAGAGAAGTACCTGGAGAGAGTCTCTGTTTCAGTCCGAATGAGCTTGTTTTCGGGCATCAGGTGAGGGGTCCTCTCCACATGGTGAAGGAGATTTGGGAGGGTACCGCTAAGCCATGTTCTATGTTCAGATACGTCCTCGAGAGCAGAGAGAGAATGCTTAGAAGTCTGGAGCTGGCCGGGCGTAATTTGGTGAGTTCGCAGGCCCGTATGAAGGACAGGTATGATACTAAGGCGAAACTCAGGGAGTTTCAGGTAGGTCAAGAGGTGTTGGTCCTGTTGCCTTTGTCAGGTCATCCTCTGGCTGCCAAGTACGCTGGGCCTTATTGGGTGGTGTCAAAGATCTCCGATCTAGATTACCTAGTTGCCACTCCAGACCGGAAGAAGCGTAACCAACTATGCCACATTAATTTGTTGAAGGAGTATGTGAGGCGCCCACCTGAGTCACTAGCTGTCCCTGTGTTGACCTGCTGCGGTCATGGTGGAGAAGGAGAGGAGGGCAGCAATGATCAGGTGGATGATAACTGGGATTGTCATGTCTCGGCTGATCAGTGGGCGGGGAATTCGAGCCAATGTGCGCACGATGCTCTGGCGCACCTGCCGGAGGAACAGCAGGTGGCAGTGCAGCGCCTGTTCGATTCAAACGCCACTGTATTTGCCGAGCACCCAGGCCTCACTACTCAAGCGGTGCATGATGTCGATGTAGGAGAGCACCCCCCCTTCAAGTCGATACCTTATCGGGTGCCACCCATTAAACTCCCAGCGCTCAGGGATGAGCTGGAGTATATGCTGGCGAGAGGCTTGATCGAGAAGGGGGAAGTACGGTGGACTTCTCCTGTCACTCTGCAGCCCAAACCTGATGGAAAAGTTCGGTTCTGCATTGACTTTAGGTGGTTGAACGGGTTGACCCCCACCAATGCATATCCTCTTCCCCGGGTGGATGACAGTGTGGATAAGATCGGGAAAGCAAGGTACTTGACCAAGGTAGACCTCGTCAAAGTACCACTGTCTGAGCGGGCTAAAGAGGTGTGCGGGTTTGTGGTGGATGGCAGTACTTACCGTTGCAACGTGATGCCATATGGTCTGAAAAATGCACCGGCCACTTTCCAGAGCATAATGAACGACATCGTAGCCGACATCCCAAACTGTACTGTCTACCTTGATGACGTGATCATTTATGACAACGATTTCCAAAGTCACTGTGAGCACATAGAAGCCTTATTTAGTCAACTTAGTAAAGCAGGCATGGTGGTTAATCTGGGCAAGTGTGACTTTGTGCAAGCCACGGTGCAGTATCTGGGGTTTGTGGTTGGGTTAGGGCACGTGAGCCCGCCCCAACAGAAGATACAGGCTATCGACTTGTTACCCAGGCCGACCACCAAGCGGCAGATCATGAGATTTTTGGGTATGATTGGGTATTACCGCCGCTTTATAAGAGGCTATTCTACTGTGTTAGCTCCTTTGACAGATCTACTAGCCAAAGATAAAAAGTTCTGCTGGGCACCTGAGTGTGAGCAGGCGTTTCGAGTAGTTAAACACCTTTTATGCACTCACCCTATCCTCAGGGCCCCGGACTTTGAACGACCATTTCAGTTGGCGACTGATGCCAGCAGAGTAGGGGCTGGTGCCATACTTTTGAAGACAGACGAGGAAGGTCTTGAACATCCAGTCAGTTTCTTTTCAAAGAAATTTAATTCAGCACAGAAAAACTATTCGGTTGTTGAAAAGGAACTGCTGGCAATCGTGTTAGCGCTCAGACACTTTGAGGTCTATGTTCCTGCATATGGGCCAGTCGTGGTAGTGTATACCGACCACCACCCGCTTAAATTCCTCAATCAATTCCACAACCGGAATATGAGGCTGACCAGATGGTCGCTCATGTTGCAAGAGTACAACTTAGACATTCGCCATATTGCCGGTTGTGAGAATGTGATTGCGGACTGTCTGTCGCGATGGAGGATCCGGGGTAAGCTACCACAGTATGTTGGTATAGCCTCCTGTCTTGGCTCGCGGTGTATTTTTGCGCTGGTGCTTGTTGGCTCGTGTGTAGCATCAGCGTAGGGTCGCTGGGCAGGAGTTGTTGGCTTTGATTAGAAGAAAATTAGGCTACATCTATAGTAGCCGCCAAAAACAACATTAAAATAAAATATGAAAAATTAAATAAAAACTCTTTCTTTTTAATAATTAATTTTAAGATAAAATTGTAGCTGAGTACTGAGTGCAGATGATTTTCCCTCAGTAGGCTGTGCTTCTTAAAGCTCGCTCTGGGAGCACAATGTTATGAATTAATGTATTATATTTGGGAAGGGTGATAAGATTTGTTTATATATAAAATGTTGTATCTTTGTTTTGAGGAAGCTGAGCTTGCATTCATGAGAGGCGGAGTGGTTAGGAGTGGCAGATTCTAGCGACATTCTGCCTGTTCAGATATGGGCTCATGGTTGAGTGTCCCATATCTTGGGGGGGGTGTGACGCCTCCCGGCGTTAGCAGAATGGTTGCGTGGGGCATTGCAGCTCGCTAGCGCTCGCCAGGATGGGGGGATAGGCTACAGTTGTCCTAGAATGATCTGCTTTATTTCATTAGTGTCGTGTTGCCACAGACAGTCTAGAAGTGGTCTTTGTTTTGGTCTGTGACCGCGCCTTATAGTTTATATTCGCTATAATATAAATGTTGCTTGTGTGGGAGGCGAGCGAGAGAGTGTGAGGGAGTACACCCGGCAGCGAGGTGAGCTATGACGTGGCTCGCTTGGGCGCTGACGGCGTTGGCGGCCGGGTGGTCAACTAGTCCCTTCCCGTCGCAGCCTCGTGTTTTTTACCAGCTCAGAGCTTGCCTGACACGCGTATCGCCTACATCCTTTGCAATTCTGTCCCCCATACTCGCGACTTTGCATACTATCTCTCTCTCTCGACTTCTCTTTTCTCATTCTCTAATCTTTATTAAACTCAACATCCCTTCTGGTTTCAGCATAGACGTTCACCGTCGACCAGTCGTATTGTACGCGAAGCTCTCAGAGATTTCCATGTATTAGGTTAAGGAGGTATTATGCTTTATTGAGGTTTAGAGAGACGGACTTTTCCGTATGTGTCCTCTCTCGGGAAGGTTGCAGACCGGTATATGTCTCCCTTGCAAGGTGTTGAGTGATTCTTCTTGGTTATCTAAAGCTAGACTAGGGGTAAGGTTACTGTGTCGTTGTCTCCGATGTGTGCAGTGTTAGCTAAGCTCTGCACGACATCGACAGGTACTGTGGGAGCCTAAGTTGTCTTCGGGTTGATTTACTTTGCGAGCACAGCGCTGTGGTGTGAGAGGGCCATAGCCTATCCCTCACAACATAGTGCTGCCTCTTTGTGTTGACTTCTGAGGGATCGCCAGGATAGAGCTAGGTACTAGAGACCTAGATTTATCAAGAGAGCATCCCCGTCATATAACGTAATCTTCATTATACCACCCTTGGACAACGTTAGGCTACGAGCCGCATGCTCGCTCATTGTTGCCCTGCCTTGATACCCCAGCTAGACTTTATTAACTGAGCAGACACTGGTTAGAGATAAGCCCCATTATTATATGTATGCAGCATTATTATTCACTTCACTTTTGAGCCGAGGTTGTTGTTGAGTTGCACAACCCTAGTAGGCTGTTGCGTTGTGTCACGAAGCATTTCTTTAGTTGTCGAGCATTACTACCTTTGCGCAGTCTTTATTATTCGCCTGCCTATTATTACTATATGTCCTAGCATTTATTGTGACCCGTATTCTGCATTATAATTGTTCAAGATTCTTTACGAACATCTTCCCAGCATCAGACTTATTTCAGAAGTTTCCAGTTGATGTTGCAGGACTAGCATTGCACTTTCTTTAATACAGGAGTGCCAGTTATTTGAGTATCTACCGTAACGTTAATTAATCACGTTAACTATCTTTTCTTTGTGTAACATAATCGAGTAATCTTTTACTGTTTGAGAATAGGCTGTTTCATTGAGCGTCAGCCTAGTGTGTGTGCACCAGTTACCGAGTCATAGGATACCTCGTTGTCCAGGCACGACTTAGGGCGGTAATGGTGTTTTGTTTTCCAGTGTTTAAGGCAGGGGTTGGATCTAGTGTTACCGTTGTTGCTTTTTGCCATTATCTAGTCCAATGTTGAAGAGCCCTGTGTCTTTGAGAACCTGGATCGTAACAAATGGCGACCTAGCTCAGGATCTTGTGAACTAAGAGATAATTGCAGGATTGTTGTGGTCATTTGTTTTATTGAGGAATATAGTGGGCACGTTAGATTTTTCTGGCAAAGTAGTATAGCACTTGAGAGTCTTCAGACATTTTTGGCAAGTGAATAGTGCTACATAACAGCTTGGGTACTTTTTTTCTTTTTTATAAAATGGGCGCCTTACCTTGCCGCGTAGAATGGCGTTGAGTAGAGCTCTCTAGCTCAACTGGTTCCGAGGTGATGGTGATGGAAGTGTAGGTAACTTTTGCCCATATTTACCTCGGCGCGTCCGAACACTCAACCGCGGCCCCGGCTACGATGCCCAGTTGCACTCGTCGCTCCACCCGCAACTATGCCGGGAAGCGATTTGATAGTGTTTTATAGTTTATTATGTCATTTATTATAGTTATTATGTTATTTTCACTCAATAAAGTTATTTACATGAACTTATTTGTGTCTCTGTCACTTATTACTTAGTTGTATTATTATTATTATGATTATAGTGTCACTTTCACTGGACTTTGATAATTGATAGTGTCATTTTCACTGTTATGTATTGTTAGGTAAGCTAATATCATATATAGTGTCACTTTCACTTGTTCATATTGTTATGAAGGCACTTATTATTACTTGTGTGTGTCTCTTTCACTTATACTTAATTTTATTATTATTATACTGTCACTTTCACTGGACTAGGCTTATTGATAGTGTCTTTTTCACTTATTTATTGCTAGAAATATATATTTTAGTGTCACTTTCACTTGTTCATATTGTTATTAAAGGCACTTATTATTACTTATATGTGTCCTTTTCACTTATACTTAGTTATATTATTATCATTAGCCTACAGTTGAGTGTCACTTTCACTGGTGTCACTTCCACTTCAAAAGTTTGTTAGAGTGTGGAAGTCGTTGAAGCAGGTGCCAGCACACAGTCCAACTTGACACTTGAGGCATTCCCAAGTGGTTTTTGTGGCTTTGCGGGGTCTGCGAGTTGTGTGGCGGCACACATGGCACCTCTTCTGCACTCTTGACTTAGTATGAGGACCCTGGAAAGGAAGGGCGTTGAGCTAGTGCTTCCTGAAAAAGTCAGCACACCCCGTTTTGTCCAGCTGGCCTGGTCCTTGTAGTGGCCTCCCTGGTGTACCCGCATGTTTAGCCAGCAGCTCAAGTAGCACCTGCTTGTGGAACTTCCGCAGGGACTTGTACTTCTTGGCTCCTGGAGTCCTCAGACGGTTGATGTTGCAGGCATTGAGGACCGACATATCTACCGTATGCAGGATAAACTTCTTGTACCACCTGCAAGATGTTCGCAGGCAGTCGATGAAGCCCATCTGCATGTCGGACTTGTCAACGAGGCGCATATTGAGGTTGTAATCCAGGACAGCAGCTGGTTTCCGGACGGGGTTCTTGGTTCTTAGGTCCACCTTCCCTGTGGCGACCATCTCGGCCTTGTGGCATGTGGTGAGGAGGTTGACCTTGCGCTGGTCATGCCAGTGGATGGAGAGGATGGGGCCTCTCTTCTTGTGGAAGATGTCCGCCTTCTTCGTCTTGGTTAATAATAATAATAATAATAATAAACGGTTTATTAAAGAATGGCAGCCTCATGAGCTGAAAATACACATTTTACAATTTAGTGGATGAACATGAGATGTACAGATATGAGGATGGTAAGCTCAGTTTACAAACAAAATAAATAAATACAATAATGATGCATGTGCAGAATACAAATTATCATAAAATAACCATGAGAGTAAGTGATATACAGTACATATACACATTTATTTACTTACTCATATACAGAACATACGTACAAAGTACAAAGGAGTACAAAGGAGTACAAAGGAAATCAAGCAACAACAGGTTTAGTGACCCTTCTAGGCTGCTTGTCCTCCAAAACACTGAGGATCAAGTGTCCAAACAGTGGTTTAGAGTGGGTAAGGGAACATTGGAAAGGGAACTACTGCCCTGCCACTAATGTGGCAGGACTAGGAAGTTAGTAGGGGACACAGGGGTTAGTAACTGAGGGGAGGATAAAATAAAGTTATTCATTTACAAACGCAGTAAGACGCGGGTTTGATGCGAGATATTTGTCTATGCGGAATTTAAATGAATCAACGGTGCTGCAGTCTATAACGTCTCGGGGAAGCCCATTCCACAAGTTGACAACTCGATTGAAGAAGAAATTCTTAGATTCGTGTGAGTTGAAAGATTTACCAATAATTTTGCAACCGTTTCCCCGCGTGTAATTAGATTGGTCGATAGTGAAGTACTTACTACAGTTCATATGTCGATGCCTTTGATGATTTTCAACACTTGAATTAAGTCACCTCTTAATCTGCGCGGGTTAAAGGAAATAGATTTAATTCTCTAAGACGCTCTTCGTATGGTTGTTCTTTAGGCTAGGTATCATTTTGGTAACTCTACGTTGAACTCGTTCTAGCTTGTTTATGTCTTTTTGGTAATAAGGGCACCAGCATTGAACGCAGTATTCCAGAAGAGGGCGGACTAAGGAATTGTAAAGGGTTAGGATTACGTCTTTGGATTTATGCTCAAATGATCTGCCTATAAAGCCAATTATTTTGTTTGCCTTCTTAACAACTTCTGAACATTGTTGACTCGGTTTTAGGTTACTCGATATTGTTACTCCCAGATCGGTTTCTCTGTTTACATTCTTAAGCTGAGTGCCATTCATCGAATAGTTTGCTTTCTCATTTAGGTATCCGATATGTAGTATTTTACATTTATCCGCATTGAAACTCATTTGCCAAATTTGGGCCCAATGTGACAATTTATCTAGATTGTGTTGCATATCGTCAACTTGATCTTTTGAGAGTACGCTATTTGCAATTTTTGTATCGTCAGCAAATTTTGAGATTGTACAGGTGAGACACTCATCTATGTCGTTGATGTAAATTAGAAAGATAATTGGTCCTAGTACCGAATATACACGTATATACACGTACGTATGTGCACACATACATATACATACATATATAGGAACATAAGAACATGCAGTAAGTGTGCACATGTCCGTATACACAAACGCTCACGTATGCACACAAACATTCATACATACAGAAACTGTTTTGGTATGGTCAGGGTAAAGAGGGTGCAGCAATTCAAGTCCGTAAATGGTCCGTATGGTCAGGTACAGCCTACTACAATGGGAGGTTAATCCTCGGTAGTGTGTGTGTGTTTTGTGTGTGTGTGTGTGTGTTTGTGTATGTGTGTGTGTGTGTGTGTGTGTGTGTGTGTGACAGAAGGCGAAATATGGAAGAGCTGGGCGTTCTATTGTTAAGGGTGGAATACATGGATGAAGATACGCACATTAACAACGATCCTTCTCGCAAATAATAATAGATAATGCTTATGCATAGATTTATAATCAGAAGTTGCGCTAGTGAGCAATATGTTCTCGCTCATATGTACGTATATTTACATACATATGTGCATATGACCATATAAATACACGTACAGTACATATATATTATATATACCTTATATTCTCAACCGGGCTCGAACCATTGACAGCACATACACACAGACATACATATACATAAATATATGCACATTACATGCATATATGCTCTTCTCTTATCCTACCTGATACTCTCAGCCGGGCTCGAACCACAAACAGTATACACTATAGACACATATTT
Organism: Paralithodes platypus; assembly: GCA_032716605.1. Classification (NCBI taxonomy): domain Eukaryota; kingdom Metazoa; phylum Arthropoda; class Malacostraca; order Decapoda; family Lithodidae; genus Paralithodes; species Paralithodes platypus. The sequence continues at coordinate 13,829,663 of CM064534.1, forward strand.
ATATACATATAACGCATACATACATACACATATACGCACACATACATACACATATACTGCACATACATAGATACATATATACACATATACATAAACAAACTCAAGCAAATACATACATAATTATATTCTAATACACACGCACACACACTTATGCATATATTATTAAAGGTGGGCGCGTATATATGGTGTGACAGGCCGTTATTACACATTATTAATAATATTAACAATGGTTGGGATAGGACTATTTTTATATCTGTCAGTTCTTGCTCTTATTGGTTGGAGTGTGTTGAAATGACGAGCTGCACGTGTAGGTCTAGGGGCGTCTGGTGGAAGTAAGTTTCTGTGCCGTGGGTGAACAAGCAGCTTAGATGCAAACTGTTTGAGTGTGTTGTAGTGGTGGGTTGAAAGTGCAGGTATGCTAAGGGTGGTGAGAGCTTCCTCGTACCCTGGATATGTGCCACCCAGGATGATCCTGCATGCCCTCCTCTGAACTCTCTCCAGTTGACGTTGTTGTGTTAGGGTTAGAGAGGAGGACCAGGCGGGAGAGGTGTAGGTGAGCTTAGGGAGTATGAAGGTGTTATATATACTCTTCAGCTCATTCTCCGGCGCCCCAGGGATCTCAACCGCCTTAGCATAAACAACTTGTAAGTGGCGGTCCTGACTGTGGTAGTTACATGTTTCTTCCAGTTCAGTTTGTTGTCCACAGTGATTCCGAGGAGTTTGGTGGACTCAACAAGCTGAAGGGGATGAGGACCAATTGTGACAGTGGGTGGAGGAAGGTCGGTAACGGAAGTGTTGATGTGCATGACCACTGTCTTTTCATGATTGATAGTCACATGATTGTCTGTGGCCCAGGCTTGAAGACGGTCGAGGATGTCTTGTAGGGGGTCATAGTTAGGGGAGGTGTTATCGACAGTAATGCCGACTGTCGAGTCGTCCACGTACTTCCAGTGGAATGGGGTGTCCTTTAAGGCATCATTAATCAAGATGAGGAACAATAGAGGCCCCATCTTTGTGCCCTGTGGGACTCCTCATGTGATGTCTAGGAAGGTGGAGATGAAGCCTTGGTATCGCACTGCTTGTCGTCTGTCACTAAGGAAGTCGGTCAACCACGCAACCAGGGTAGGATGTAGCCCCAACTTTATGACTTTGTTGATGATGATGGTGTGGTCAACAAGGTCAAATGCTTTCCTGAAGTCAATAAAGGCAAGGGCGAGGGAAGTCTTTCTCTTCTCAAGATTTGTGTAAATATAATCTAGGAAGCTAATAAGACAGTGAGTGGTGGAGGAGGTTTTTACGTTGCCAAACTGTTGGGGATCTATCAAGTGACGGATTTGTGAGTAAGCCCAGGTGAATACAAAGTCCTCACAGATTAGACTAGGGATGGGCGTAATGGCAATTGGTCTGAGTTCATTAAGAGTTGGGTAGCCTGGCATGCCCTTCCTCTTGCCCTTGACTGTGCCGACAGTTCCGGTCTTGCGGTCATGGAGGTACTTGGTCAGGAGAGGCGATGTGTAGTAATTATCTGTGTAGAGGATGTGGTTTTGATTGAAGTGCCTCTCCATCATCTTCTTCACTACAGCGCCACCAAAACCAATGAGGGGGGTCAGTCACAATTTCTCCACCCTTGCCGCTGTACACCACAAAGTCCAGCACATACCCCGTCAAAGAGTCGCAGAGGACGAAGAGCTTGATGCCGGAGCGGTGTTTATTGGACGGGATATACTGTCGGAAGTGCAGCCTACCACGGAACAGGACCAGAGACTCGTCGAGGCACATCTTCTGGAAAGGAATCAGGTAGGTGGTTAACTGATGACGTATCATGTCATACAGATTCCTGATCTTCCATAATGAGTCGGGAAGGTGGACTGCCATGTTGTTTGTCAGGTGGAGATAGGAGAGGATGTCGAAGTACCTTTCCCTGGACATGTACTTGCCAAATGCTGGAGTAGTTATGATGTCGCCAGTGATCCAGTAGTCTGCCAGAGCGTGCTTCCTGATATGTGTCATCAGCATTGTTAGTGCCAAGAACACATATAGTTCTGCCACAGTAACAGCTCTCCATGACACCATCTTGGCACTGGTCTTCCTCCCAAGAAAGTTGGCACAGATCTCATGATGGTTGTTGGTCTCCTCGAAGAGGTATTCCATGACTTCATTGTCATAGAAGCCACAGAAAATTTCACTGGGGGTAGCATCTGGGCCACAGGGAAATGTTGGTGACACCCCGGACCCCATCTGTATCTCGTCAAAGGCAGGACAATCTGGCTCAAAATCAGCCCCATCTGTCCACACAAACAGGTCTGATGCTGATGCTCGTGCAGGTGCAGCAGGCACACGCCCTGGACGCCCTGGCACACGCCCTTGGCCACGCGGATGCCCACGCCCACGCCCACGCCCTGGGGCAGCGGCGTCGGCAGCCTGACCACGTCCACGACCTCGCCCTCTCACTCGTCTTGCCGGGACTTCCTCCTGTTCCTCTTCCTCTTCCTCTTCCTCCTCAGGCGACGTCAGGTCATCTGGGGCAATGTTGGGGTCGTCAGCATCCTCTTCAGGAGACAATTCTGGGTCAGAAGTGACCGGGCGTCGGCGGCGTGGGGCGTGGGAGGCTGCGGGAGCTTCAATAATGGGAGCCTCGGCCTCGGGAGTTGGGCTCCTTTTGCGGCGAGCCGAGGGCTTCTCCGCATCAAATAATGCTCTGCGGTGTGTTGAGGGCTGTGGCACATCACCAATACAACTTGAAGAGGCCCTTTGGTCCTCCTGAAGGAGAGATGAAGCCGAGGGCTGTGGGTGACCCACACGGCGTCCCGGGTCATGGCGTCGTGACAAAGGAATGCGGGTGGTTGCTAGTCCAGGGTCGGCGTCACTATCAAGGTCAAGGTCACCCGCCGGCGTCAAGGTCACCCGCCGGCTTTAGCACCGCCTACAGCTCCGCATCGCCACTGAGAAAACTCTATCCTAATTTGAGTATTTCATATCCCAATTCCCTTTATTCATTGCATGAACAGTAGTTAAGTGCTTGTTTAACCTCCACATAGTTCTGTAGTTGCCGTGCATGTTATTTTATTGCTTTTCTGACTGATAAACATTGTTGTTTACATTTGTTGTCCTAGCTTGTAGCAGACGACGCACGCGCACCTCTAAATCGACCTAGCTTTGTATTTTCCTATTAACTCTAGTAGTTATCGTATTCAGTATCCTACTGTAGCTATATATATCTGTAATTTTAGTTGTTGCTTGCATGATCTTGTACTGTAGTAACCTTTGACTGATAACTTTGTTTATCTAAATATAATCCTGCTTGACTAGCCTACAGTGACACCAGCGCCATCTGTTGATACAGTATATTAACCCCTTGTGTGCAGTTACACTTTATTTTTATATAATCTCTATTTGGTGAATTGTATATTTAGTCACATATTCTATATATTATATATATATATATTTGTTTGCTTTTTTAGGTAGGTTATCACCCTGGTAGCCTACTTCTGCATATTCATACTTTTTTGTTTGTGGTTATTTTTGTTTCGGTTAGTCTAGGCTATCATCCCTGGTGGCCTATTTCTGCGTACGGTACTTCAATTTTTAAATTTTCAGTTAGGCTATCACCGCTGGTGGCCTATTTCTGCGTACCGGTATTTCATAGTTTTGTTTCGGTTAATTTTTGTTTTCGGTTAGTCTAGGCTAGCAGCCCTGGTGGCCTATTTCTGCGTACTTCAATTTTTAAATTTTCAGTTAGGCTATCACCGCTGGTGGCCTATTTCTGCGTACCAGTATTTCATAATTTTGTTTTCGGTTATTTTGTTTTCGGTTAGTCTAGGCTATCACCGCTGGTGGCCTATTTCTGCGTACCGGTATTTCATAATTTTTGTTTTCGGTTATTTTTGTTTCGGTTAGTCTAGGCTATCATCCCTGGTGGCCTATTTCTGCGTACTTCAATTTTTAAATTTTCAGTTAGGCTATCACCGCTGGTGACCTATTTCTGCGTACCGGTATTTTATAATTTTTGTTTTCGGTTAGGATAGGCTATAACCCCTGGTGGCCTATTTCTGTTTAAATAAACATAAAATTGTTTTCGGTTCGGCTATCACTGTGTATTCAAATTTAATTTTGTTTGTTTTAATTTTTGGTTAGGCTATCACCGCTGATAACCTATTTGTGTGTATTTCAACCTTTTTGTTTTCGGTTAGGCCTATTTAAGTAAGTGAAGCGACCTGAAGGGAGTGAAGTGTTTTTAAAGTGAGTTTAGTGTTTTTAAAGTGAGTTAAGTGTTTTTAAGTGAGTGAAGTTAACTGAAGAAAGTGATCGTCACCATGCCTCGTGCCTGTACGAACTGCGCCGGTAGGTTTGGTGCTTCCATGTTTGCTCCTGCCGATCCACAAGTCTGCCGACTCTGCCAGCAACGAGAGGATTTGACAGCAAAATTGGATGAAGCCCTCAACAAGATCAACGCCCTCACCAGGAAGCTGGAATCACTCCAAGAGTTTGTAACACTCAACGTTGGAGTATCACTAACTCAAATTGTTTCAACTCCAGCATCCACCACTGCCCCAACGTCATCTGCCAACAATCCAACACCTGCAGTAGACACTGCAGCAGATGCTTCTGACGAACCTGAGCCGACATCAAACCAGGACAGCCGCCCTGTTCACCTTAGTCTCTCCCCCACTCCTCGTGCAAGAAGCCTGCTAGCACGAACAGTACCAACCCCTCGCCCCCGTTCTAACCACTCCTCTCCCCGACCTGTACGTAGAGTCCCGCCACCACAGGTTTCCGGATTTACACCAGTGAGGAACGGTGCACGGCCAACGCAGAAAAGGTCTCATCTACCAGTCACAATGTCCAACAGATTTGAGATATTGGTAGAGATGGAAGACGAACCAGAAGAGACCAGGCTCGTTGGGGATTCCATCCTACGAGGACAGGTCGAAGAGTTCTGCGACAGAGTCCCAAATCAACGAAAAAGATTTTGCATCCCAGGAGCTGGACTGGACGACATTGTGGAAGCCTTCGAAGATACCACAAAGGATGCAAATGAAAATACCCTTTTTGTCATCCATGCTGGTTCAAATGACGTCATGCGCACCAGATCCGAAGAGTTGATGGAGAAATATCGCAAGATGATCCAGCACTACAAAAACAAGTCAAGGAATATCATCATCTCAGGCATTCTCCCCAAGATCGACGCACCTGACAAATTCTACGACAAGGCTTTCAGCACAAATAGCCGACTAAAACATTTGTGTCTGAGGGAAGAAGTTGAATTCATCAACCTCTGGGACAACTTCTACAACCAGCCTACTCTGTTCCGCAAGGATGGCACTCATCTAAACCCTGTGGGTTCAGCACGCATGGGTCGTCTCCTACAGGAAGCAGTCCGCAGCCATGGATAAAAAAACGCCATCCGAGAAGAAGCAGCCGCAGTGACATAAATCATCCAACGCCAAGAAAAAAACAGAGGCAACCGAGGACCACCAGCGATAAGGACCGGAGACAGCGAGGACCGAGGACAGCCATGAACATAAATGTAGATCCGACAAGAACCAAAAATATTATTGAAGCGCGTTCCGTGAGTTCTAAAATAACAAATTTAAAGGTTTTCTATGCAAACGCTCGTAGCATACGCAATAAATTTTCAGATTTAGAGGAGCTAGTGTTTACAGAAAATTATGATGTGATTGGCATAACAGAATCTTGGGCCAATACAGAAGATAGAGACTTTTTAGCAGAGTATTCACTTTCCCGTTATGTAATGTTTGAGAAAAGCCGAATAAATCGAAATGGAGGTGGCGTTTTACTTTATATCAAAGAAAGTCTTAACCCTACCCTCTTGTCAAAAACCTCAAATTGTGAACGTCGACGCATCTTTTGTGCTAATAAAGAATAATAAAGGTACCAAAATAATACTTGCATTAATATACAGACCTCCAGCTCAATCAGTGCAAACTGACCGAGAAATTTACGAACAAATTGCAGATGTAAGTAACTCACAAGATACCGTAATTTTTGGTGACTTTAATTTACCTGTGACCAAGTGGGGCGATACTCTTACTTCACACTCCGGACATGGCTTGTATACGAACTTGCAAGAGAGTTCGCTTTATCAATTTGTTGGAACGCCGACCCGTGGTAATAACGTTCTTGACATTGTACTTGCAACAAAAGAAGAATTAATAGAGAATTTGAATGTTGGTGATGAATTCAGTAACAGCGACCATCGTACGATAACTTTCACTTTAAAGTTTACTAGTAACGAACCAAATAGTAGCAATCGAAAAAGTCCCTAATTTCAAGAAAGCAAACTTCCATAAACTTAGAGCTATGTTTAAAGAAACTGACTGGAGCTTTTTAATTCACAATAACGACATAAATACATCTTGGAAGTTATTCGAAGCCACTTACCTAAAAGCAGTGCAAGACTGCATACCATCGAAAACTCGGCGTCCAGGCCATAATAATAAGCCCAAATGGTGGAATAAAGATATTTCAAACTGCCTGCTTGCTAAAAAATTTGCTAATGATAGATTAAAATCCTCACAAAATGACGAAGAACGGCTGAAATTTGTAGAGCTACGACGCAAAGCCAAAAAGTTAATTAAGCAAAGTAAAAAGACCTTAGAGTTACATATTGCGAATCAAAGTAAAACAAACCCGAAAGAATTCTATAGTTATATCAGAAAGAAAAAAGTAGTTACTTCAACTGTTGGACCGTTAGTCGATGAAAATGGAGACTACACCAAAGACGAAGAACAAATGAGTAATGCCCTCAATACCTTCTTTGCATCAGTTTTTACAACAGAAGACCTCAGTGATATCCCTACACCATCGCCGATTCAGATTTGATAATTCAGATGTTCTAAGCAATATCACCGTTACAGAGAGAGAAGTATTGAATTGTTTAGATAAACTCAAGGTAAATAAAACGCCTGGACCTGATACAATCTCGCCTAGAGTTCTAAAGGAAGCTAAGGATGAGCTCTCTAAACCACTGACATTACTATTCAATAAATCCTTGCAGTCTGGAACTATGCCCGATCAGTGGAAGCTAGCCAACGTAACACCGATATTCAAAAAAGGCAGCAAATCCCTACCCAGTAAACTATCGTCCAATTAGCTTAACCTCAGTTGTATGTAAAATGCTAGAAACGGTCATACGAGACAGACTCGTAAATCACTTAGAGGAAAATAACATACTTAAAGATACTCAACACGGCTTTCGTAAAAAACGTTCCTGTTTAACAAACCTCTTAGACTTCTTCCACGATATCCTCAACCTCTACGATGAGAGTAAAGCTGTAGATATTATATACCTTGATTTTCAAAAGGCCTTTGACAAAGTTCCCCACAAACGTTTACTGCTAAAACTAAAAGCGCATGGAATACAAGACGGTGTGTTGAAATGGATAGAAAATTGGCTCAGCGACAGAAAGCAAAGAGTAGTCATAAACGGTAAGGCATCAAAATGGACCAATGTAAGTAGCGGGGTACCCCAGGGATCGGTACTAGGACCAATTCTCTTTCTAATTTACATCAACGACATAGATGAGGGTCTCACCTGTACAATCTCAAAATTTGCTGACGATACAAAAATTGCAAATAGCGTACTCTCAAAAGAACAAGTTGACGATATGCAACACAATCTAGATAAATTGTCATGTTGGGCCCAAATTTGGCAAATGAGTTTCAATGCGGATAAATGTAAAGTACTACATATCGGATACCTAAATGAGAAAGCAAACTATTCGATGAATGGCACTCAGCTTAAGAATGTAAACAGAGAAACCGATCTGGGAGTAACATATCGAGTAACCTAAAACCGAGTCAACAATGTTCAGAAGTTGTTAAGAAGGCAAACAAAATAATTGGCTTTATAGGCAGGTCATTTGAGCATAAATCCAAAGAAGTTATCCTAACCCTTTACAATTCATTAGTCCGCCCTCTTCTGGAATACTGCGTTCAATCCTGGTGCCCTTATTACCAAAAGATATAAACAAGCTAGAACGAGTTCAACGTAGAGTTACCAAAATGATACCTAGCCTAAAGAACAAACCATACGAAGAGCGTCTTAGAGAATTAAATCTATTTCCTTTAACTCAGCGCAGATTAAGAGGTGACTTAATTCAAGTGTTCAAAATCATCAAAGGCATCGACAATATGAACTGTAGTAAGTACTTCACTATCGACCAATCTAATTACACGCGGGGAAACGGTTGCAAAATTATTGGTAAATATTTTAACTCACACGAATCTAAGAATTTCTTCTTCAATCGAGTTGTCAACTTGTGGAATGGGCTTCCCCGAAACGTTATAGACTGCATCACCGTTGATTCATTTAAACTCCGCCTAGACAAATATCTCGCATCAAACCCGCGACTGACTGCGTTTGTAAATGAATAACTTTATTTTATCCCCCCCTCAGTTACTAACCCATCTGTCCCCTACTAACTTCCTAATCCTGCCACGGACATTAGTTCCAGGGCAGTAATTCCCCTTCCAATGTTCCCTTACCCACTCTAAACCACTGTTTGGACACTTGATCCTCAGTGTTTTGGAGGACAAGCAACCTAGAAGGGTCACTAGATCTGTTGTTGCTTGATTTCCTTTGTACTCCTTTGTACTCCTTTGTACTATCACTCTGTTCAGCTTCCCTAGCCTTTTCTGCGGCTGCCCTGTGTGCTTTTTTAGCTGCACTTTTCACCAGCGACTGTTTATAAAAATATTTGCCCACTTTCAAGGGCGTACGGGCAGGCAAAGGGGAAGGTCCTGGAGTAGGGCTATGGCTAGGCCTAGGCCTAGCCCTAGGCTGACCTACGAAAGATGGCGAGGGGGTAGGCCTACCTTCTAGCACACTTGGAAGTTCAATAGCACCTTCCTGAAACACTTCCACATCAGGATCATCACTACTGTCTTCCCCCTCAAACAAATCCACATAATTGTCGTCTCCAAAGCCAACGAAATCTTCTTCTTCGCTTGCACTGATAAATGTTTCTTTGTCTACCAAGCTTTCGCCACTGCTCTCTTCAATATCAAAGAGTTCTCGCTGTATGGCGCTATCACTCAACAAACACTTCACTTTCTTTCGTTGAGCTTTCTTCTCTGTTGCTACAGGCATCGAAGTTGCTAGTGGGGTAGCAGTGGGGCCCGCGGAAGGTTGCACCGAATCGGACGCGTCGGAATTCATTTTTCCTGTATTACTCGCTATGGCGGCCACGTATGAACTGATAACGCTAGTAGTTGAGGCTTGGTGGCGCTGCGATCACCCCTGCAAAACAATATTTGGCCGCCCGAATTTTGAAGCACGCTTTCAAGCGCAGGCCTTTTAACAGGACACCCGGGCTCCTGCCCTTCTTTCGTGGTGTTCTTTTAATTGGACACCCGGGCTGGAAGGGTTAATAGTTTAGTGAGTATAGCCAAAGTCTTCCAGCTCTTAAAATCTCTTTTAGTGAAGTATGGTTTAAGAGCTTTCCAACTGCTGTAGATCTAAACTTTGCCTGTCATAGTCTTACCGCTTGTGGCGTTTCTCCAGGTGTCCCTTCTCCTGGCAAGAAGGGTGGATGTGTTGGGAGGAGGGCTTGTGGCAGCTGGGGTAGCCCCTCTGGATTTCTCTATCACGGCGGTGGTGCAGCTTGGAGGAAGAAGGGCGCGTGGTGGTGTAGGATCTATGCAGGTTTTTACTTGCCTTACCTTCCTTCTGGTTCGTCTTTCTCCTGTCACTGTTTGGATTCCTAAACGTGACTATTATGACCTTTCCAGGTGTTGGAGGAAGTGTGGGCGTGATGGAGGAGATTCGGGCGTATTCTGGTGGTGTGGCACTTGGGACTTCTTTCCTCGGGGTGTAGTGGCAAGGGTGGTAATATTACTTTTTGGCGGTGTTGTGTTTCCACTCTTTTTGTCTTTTTATTTCAATAATAATAATAATAAATAATAATAACACTAGCTGTATAATAACTAACAAGATTTATATTGTGTGCATCAGTACACCAGCCCCATAGAAGAAGAATCTATCTATCTATGTATGTATATACTCTAGCATACACCCCATATATATATATATATATAATAATATATATATATACATAATATATATATATATATATTATATATATATATATATATATATATATATATATATATATATATATATATATATATATATATATGGGGTTTATTTTATTATTATTATTATATATATATATATATATATATATATATATATATATATATATATATAATATTATATATATATTATTATTTGTATTATTATTTTTTGTTTAAGCTGGGGGTGGCTGACTGGAGACAGCCCGAACAGGTGCTACAACACCAAAAAAAAAAAAAAAAAAAAAATATATATATATATACAGTATATATATATAATAATAATAAAAAATAAACCCCAAACGAAGTAGAAATCCACAGACATCTAGGTTGCCAGGAGGAACCATAGTGTTATATACAGGTATTTGGTTTCCACTCTGACCATTTACTACATGGTGAAGAAGGTTAATAACGAGTCCACCGACTTTATCAACTTAACACCTTACGAGCGGCCTATGCGGTTTATTTATGTGTACCGCACAGCGGGGTGTTTTTAGCCAAAATAGGGCTGTTTACGTGATCATTTTCATGCCTAAATAAGACCCAGAACGTAAAACAAGTACCTATCCCTGAAAGGGCATAAACAGAGCTTTCGAATGACACCATAACGATCCTTGTATGATGGATAGTTTTCTTGCAATAACCGTGCAACGCGAGTGCAAAAAGCAGGTAATTCGGTACTTTCAGTACATAATTGAGTATGTAGCGAGTGAGAGAGGGAGGAGGGAGCTGAGATTTGTGTCAGTAGGTTCGCCGCGGTGGTCTGGAGCAGTCATACGCTCGCTAGTCTCCTGCCACCACTTGTCTCTCTCTCTCAGCCACATTACGTGCTGAAATTGCCACTCGACCTATGTCGAGCGCCGCCACAAAGTCCAGCTTTATTTAACTCGACTTATGTTGCTCGCCGCTAAATAAGGGTTAAGGGAAGGCTTCTTGGTTTAATGTTTAGCCCCATTAGTTTTGAGATTTTTAAGGCGTTCGCCTCATTAGCTTGGTGATTTTAAGACCTTTTGCCCCATTTAGTTGTCAATTGTATGACTATTTGTCCCATGTAGGTGTTGTTTACTGGCGAGCGATAGCGAGCCTGTAATTATACGAGGAGAGGACCCAGCCTTTAACCGTGATATTTTTCTACCGAAAAAATTTACAAATTTATCTTGGGGGGGTCTATGGGGTGTTTTGTTAAGCTTGATAGAGGTCCAGCGAGGAAACTACAAAGTAGGTGAATAAATATATAAATCGACCACAATATATAAATCGACCACAATATATAAATCGACCTAACATAACCACTACCCTTATGGGAAGGTTTGTTTGTTTTCTGGATCCCCTTTTCCCTAATGTCTAGCGCCATTAGTTTTGATATGTTATGACGTTCGCTCCATTTGTTTGGCAATTTTGAGAGGGTCGTGAAGGGGCTGAGGCATAACGGAGGGATAGAATGATGGTGATGGCCAATGGTAACGATTGTGAAATAGTTAGGAAGGGAAACACTCACTAAAAAGATGATCGTGAGATATATAAAGCAAACAAAAAGTAAATAAATAAATACAAAAATAAATATATATACTGTATATATATATATATTGTTACGTATCTTGATCCTCAAGTGGTTAACTTGATGAATCTAGATAGCACAGAGATATATATTAAGGTATCAGTCAGCTGAAGGCAAAACAGAAGTAAAATCTAATTACATTATTTTCCTGTTGTTGCTTCCTTTCCTTTTGGATCTTAGGACTTGGTATCCTTTATTGACTGATACTCTTTAATTATGAAAAATACTGAAACTAATTAAAGTCATGTAGTATTTATAAAGAATTATTATTTAACCGAAGCTTAGTAGGCTATGGTTATCAACCGAATAAGTTATATCTAAAGAAGGACTATTAATTCTATAACAAGTCTTGAAAGATAAATATTAAAGTAAGAATATTTCTGTCTCTTACCCTTTTTTAAATGAATAAATAGTTTTCTTATAATTATGTCCTTTTATTTATTTAATGTAGTTATTATTCTTGGTTCTTGTCTTACGTTAATAGTATTATATTATTATTATCATCAGGATTAATATCAAAGTCACATAAAAAGTTAGATATATATTTAATAATTAGTTAAATGTATTTCTTAACCACGTAACATTGAGGTTTGATTATGAGTAAATTAAGTTACAGGATCGCTTCATAGATTCGATTCAGGTCTCACTCAAATAATATGAAAAGCAAAATAATATTTTGAAGCTAAAATAATTTTCTTCAGCTTGGGAAATCACTAGAAGTAACATTAAAACAGCCATGTTAGTCTAAGGCGATATTACTAATATGAGACAATAGTATCACCGTACTAAGCACCGTTAAGCAATGTAAGCTTAATTAAAAGAAAATGAAAGAACTCGTAAGTCTTAATATAGAACAATAGTATTACTTTTATCATAACCCAATTACTTTAGTAATTGCTTTAGTCCACAAGTTAGTCAACTAAAATAGTTAAGTACATAATAGTAGCATTAACGTTAATTCCCAATCAAATATTTAAGTACATAATAGTAGCGTTAACATTAATTCCCAATCAAAGCGTTAAGTACATAGTAGTAACGTTAACGTTAATTCCCAATCAAATAGTTAAGTACATAATAGTAGCGTTAACGTTAATTCCCAATCAAATAGTTAAGTACATAATAGTAGCGTTATCGTTAATTCCCAATCACATATCTCACTAACCAACATAACGTAAGTGTTTACACCGAACACACTTAACACACACTTATATAATCTGACTGACAGTCACAATCCTATTATAATACTTCACCCCGTCTTCCTCCAGCTGCAAGTTCACCTTCCCCAACTCCAAATGAGACTGATTTGAATGCCCACTACTCGGGTCTTATATACTAAATAATGATGGTGTAGGAACGAATCAGGAGGCGGCTGATGGTGCGCGCCCCAATCACAGCTCCTCGAGTTGCGTAGCAGGTGCGTGGTCCAATGGAGTCTCCTGGCGTCGATCATACGTCATGGCGTCGGGTCATCAAAGTAGTTTGCAGGGTCCCCTATGACGCACGCAGGTGTGAAGGCTTGTTTGCTGGTATGCGGACGAGCTGGTTTCCCATTCGCTGGTTCGCTCACTGGTCTGCTTCGCCGCCTTGGTAGTTTGGCACTCCTTCAACTCTTAATTCTAACTCTTAAATTAACATACAGGGCTCCGTATGTCAGACCTTCCCCCTAGAAAAGAGTTTAAGGAGTATTGTACATAATATTAAACATTATACATAAATAGATTCACCACCAGAATGGCAACAGCAAGATTATAATGAGGATACAATAAGGATACCTCCCAAAGTAGGCAACGTCTCCAGGTACCACATCAGAACATAGCCGGAACGTAGCTAGAGCGTTATTCGAACTGCAAGGCATCTCACAGCTGAAGGCTTAAAAGCGCACTACTAAAACATGATATTTACCTCGCTACAAGGGAGAGCTAATTGCCAAAATCCTCTCATTAAGGTTATCTTACTGCTGTATGAGGCCAACCCGGTAAATGTAATCTTTGATCCATGGCAGTGGGTAGGTATCGTTCTTTGTGACAGCATTAACTTGCCTATAGTCCATACATAACCTATGGCTCCCGTCTGGCTTTGGCACAAGTATGACCGGACTACACCACTGGCTTAAGGCCCTTGTCATCAACTCGTTAGATAACATGAAGTCAAGCTCGACCTGCAGTATACTCCTGCGTTGTGGTGAGACACGGTAGGGGGATAGTTTAATGGGAGTTGCATCCCCTACGTCGATGTCGTGCACGGCCAAAGAAGTGAGCCCTGGATTATCACGGAACACACTGGGAGACTGAGATAAAACAGAGATTAGTTGGTTCGCTTGATCAGAGGGAAGATGACATAGTTTAGATGGTAATTCCCCCCAAGCTACTGAATTATACTGAAAGTTGGATAGGCTACATGACAAGTCAAAGTCTGCATGGATACCTTCAGGCTCTGGAACAGTCTGTTGCGGGTCAGTAAGAGAACTGAAGACTTCGTCCGCACCAGGCTGTCCACAGGTCCTGACATTCACTGCCACAGTGGGAGAATCTGGAAGAGAGGAATCATGGGACCTATGGTAGGGTTTTAACATATTTATATGGAATACTTGCGTGGGCTTTCTCCTGTCTGGGGTAGTTACTAGATAATCGGTAATGCTCACCCTCTGAATGATCTTATATGGGCCCCTGAACTTGGCAGAAAAAGGTTGGCCAAAAAGGGGGAGCAGGACCAAAACCTCATCACCGGGCTGAAACTCCCTCTCACAGGCTTTTCTGTCATACCAGTTCTTCATGGAGCTTTTAGCCACTGTCAAGTTTTGAGTGGCAAACTCACATGAGGATCTCAGCCGGGTTTTGAAATCTGAAACATACTTGAGGAGGTTTTGGTTCCCCTCCTGCCCAACTAGGCTATCCTGCAATAGTTGCAAAGGACTTCTTACCTGGTGACCGAAAACTAGCTCATTAGGGGAAAAACCCAGGGATTCAGTTGGAACCTCACGAGTAGCAAATAAAAGAAAAGGTACCCCCTTATCCCACTCAACTCCGGTCTCTGTACAATACTTACATAACATTCCCTTTAATGTCTGGTGATATCGTTAGAGAACCCCTTGACTCTCTGGGTGGTAGGTGCTAGACTTAACATGCTCGATACCCAACTCCTTCAGGGACTGCTGAAAAATGTTAGAGGTAAAATTAGTATCTTGATCACTTTGCACCTCATGGGGGAAACTCATTCTGGTGAAGAATTTGAGCAGTTCCTTGATGACAGTTGGAGCAGAGGTAGTCCTGAAGGGTTTAGCCTCTGGATAGCGAGTTGCCATGTCCATAATAGTTAATAAATAAATGTTACCTTGGGAAGTCTTAGGCAATGGGCCAACAATGTCCACTACCACCCCGAGTAAAAAGATTCTCGAAAACGGGCAAGGGCACCAGAGGATGTACAGGCACCTTCTGATTGGGT
The DNA here is from genome assembly GCA_032716605.1 of Paralithodes platypus. NCBI lineage: Eukaryota > Metazoa > Arthropoda > Malacostraca > Decapoda > Lithodidae > Paralithodes > Paralithodes platypus. Next base: position 13,844,757 of record CM064534.1, read on the forward strand.
TTTCCTGTCATCTGGCAAGTGTGACACACTCTACAAAACTCAACTACATCTGCACGCATTCCTGGCCAGTAAAAGTGGGCTCTGATTCTGTCTAGAGTTTTTCTCACACCTAGGTGTCCTGCCAATGGTATACAATGTGCCATTTCCAAGATATCTTTACAACAAGGTTTGGGGACTACTACTTGATGGACGTCCCAGACCCCGTCATCGATTGGTCTGTGTGGCTGTCTCCATCTACGCCACAATACTCCTCCTTTGAGGTAGAAACATTGACCACCCTCCTTCTCACATTCCTCTTCACTCACGGCCCTGGCAACTAACTCCTTGCATTCACTATCATCTCTCTGTAGCTCTACCAGGCCACTAGGACAATTTGGAGGGGTTTCATGGTCATCGTTGGGGTCAAGATGAGCCATAAAGGTGTCAGATAAATCCACCTCAGTCACATCATCAGGCACAGTTGGAGCGGCATTCACACTCTCATCATCCCTTTCATCAACTCTTACATTCGGTACATTTCTGTCTGAGGGAACTGCTACTTGAGACATTGAACGTGTGACAGCACACACAGGGAAAACTGTTGGCATCTCCTTTTCAAGCTCACCGGTTAGTGGCTCGTTAACAGGGGAAAGTGACAAAATGGGGTCTGGTCGGACCTTCTCACCTGCTACATCATTCCCCAAAAGGAGTGTTACCCCAGGCACAGGGGTATCTTGGGACCTACACAAAGCTATGGTGGCCTCACCCTGTAGTAACTCACATTCAATTTCGCCTTTTACCAAGTGTGGATAAAATTGGCCTCCAGCACCTCTCATTACAACTGGTTCGCCAGGTGGGCACTCAGTGTAAGGATTCACCATGAGGGTGCTAGTAGAACCTGTGTCTCTCAGAATTTTTACCTCATGCATACAACCATTTAATCTCACGTTGCCAGATGAAATAAAGGGACGGTAACTGTCCTGCACTGATGGTGAAATTATTATTGGCTTAACCCTAGTGGGTTGCACCACACATGCTACTACACCCCTGTCTAGATGATTTACGTTAGCTGCTAGGTACTCCTTCTGTCGGGAGTCCTGTATTAAAGGAACTTTTGGTGCTAGGTACTCCTTCTGTCGGGAGTCCCGCATTAAAGGCACATATGGAGTTTGAGATACGGCAGCAACTGTCTGCCCCGATCTCTCTGTTCTCTCCTTGGCCCAGCACTGATAAGCAAGGTGGCCTCTCTTGCCACAAAAAGTACATACTTTAGGGGATACGGGAACGTTCCCTCTTTGAGCATTACTATTACTTTGGGGCCCACCTCTGTTACCATTGCCCTGAGTCACATTTTTAGTTGGGGGAACAATTCTATTTTGGCTAGCTGGGGAAGACGTTATAGGCTTGTGACTGGGTCTGTCAGATTTGTGATTGGGATACTTAAAATTAGAACTAGAATTATCGTAGGGCTTCTTTCCACGACATTTTTTGTTGAGCAAGTATGTGTCAGCCATGTCAGCGGCGTCGGCAAGACAATCTACCTTTTTCCCCTTTAAATGATAGGATACAGAAGAATAAATTTTCCATAGGAAATTTTCTAACAGGATCAACTCCTTCAGATCGTTGTAGCTTGTGACACTCTTACTCTTGACCCAATGATTGAAAGTTTTAGTCATGGTCCTGGCAAATACCTTATGGGTTTCTTCTACTTTCTTCTGTTTTTTACGGAAAGATTGCCTGTAAGCCTCAGGCTGCAATTGATAGGTTTTTAGGATAGCTTCTTTGAGATTGTCATAATCCTGCCTAACTTCTGCTGCTTCTGACAAATACGTGGCTCGAGCCTGCCCTGTCAAAACGGTTTGTAACATAAAAGGCCATTGATCTCTTGTCCACTTCATACCTCCAGCAACTTCCTCAAACAAAACAAAGAAATCCTACACATTATCCTCAGTGAAAGGTGAAATGACACTAGTCTTAGTCAATCCCAGAGTGGGAGCAATTACGGGAGCATTTGTATTGACATTTAGTTGAGCCGTACGATATTGATATTCATATTGTTCGGTCGTTGCTCTGGCTTGTTCGGCATTTAGTCTGGCTTGTTCGGTCTTTGCTTCGGCATTTATTCTGGCTTTTATGCTGGCTTGTTCGATATTTGCTCTGGCTTGTTCGGCATTTATTCTGGCTAGTTCTATATTTAGTCCGGCTTGTTCGGTAGTTGCTCTTATTCTGGCTAGTTCTAGTTCGAATATTTGATCACCGGTCAAACCAGGTGGCAATTGTACATCAAGTTGGCTAGGTTTACTCGGGATCCCACCAACTGCTCCGTCTCCCTCCCCGCCTTCTACAGGGAATAGGTGGATTTTTATGGTCTGAGCCACCTCTACTTTAGACATGTTTGAGACAGTTAACTGGAGATGTGAGGCAAGCACTTTCAGTTCGGATTTTGACAGACAGTCAATATCAGGGGCTGTAGGTCTGATTCTATGAAAACTCTAGCATCTTCGTCATTAATTAGTTGAGGCAAGATTAATATTTGATTTTTAAGTAGTGAAACGGTAATGAAACTGAGTGAAACTGTATGAAACGAATCCTGGCGAGGTCTCCACTCTTCTGTTACGTATCTTGATCCTCAAGTGGTTAACTTGATGAATCTAGATAGCACAGAAATATATATTAAGGTATCAGTCTGCTGAAGGCAAAACAAAAGTAAAATCTAATACAATTATTTCCTGTTGTTGCTTCCTTTCCTTTTGGATCTTAGGACTTGGTATCCTTTATTGACTGATACTCTTTAATTATGAAAAATACTGAAACTAATTAAAGTCATGTAGTATTTATAAAGAATTATTATTTAACCGAAGCTTAGTAGGCTATGGTTGTGAACCGAATAAGTTATATCTAAAGAAGGACTATTAATTCTATAAAAAGTCTTGAAAGATAAATATTAAAGTAAGAATATTTCTGTCTCTTACCCTTTTTGAAATGAATAAATAGTTTTCTTATAATTATGTCCTTTTATTTATTTAATGTAGTTATTATTCTTGGTTCTTGTCTTACGTTAATAGTATTATATTATTATTATCATCAGGATTAATATCAAAGTCATATAAAAAGTTAGATGTATATTTAATAATTAGTTAAATGTATTTCTTAACCACGTAACATTGAGGTTTGATTATGAGTAAATTAAATTACAGGATCGCTTCATAGATTCGATTCAGGTCTCACTCAAATAATATGAAAAGCAAAATAATATTTTGAAGCTAAAATAATTTTCCTCAGCTTAGGAAATCACTAGAAGTAACATTAAAACAGCCATGTTAGTCTAAGGCGATATTACTAATATGAGACAATAGTATCACCGTACTAAGCACCGTTAAGCAATGTAAGCTTAATTAAAAGAAAATGAAAGAACTCGTAAGTCTTAATATAGAACAATAGTATTACTTTTATCATAACCCAATTACTTAAAGAGTTGCTTTAGTCCACAAGTTAGTCAACTAAAATAGTTAAGTACATAATAGTAGCATTAACGTTAATTCCCAATCAAATAGTTAAGTACATAATAGTAGCGTTAACGTTAATTCCCAATCAAATAGTTAAGCACATAATAGTAGCATTAACGTTTATTCCCAATCAAATAGTTAAGTACATAATAGTAGCGTTAACGTTAATTCCCAATCAAATAGTTAAGTACAAAATAGTAGCGTTAATGTTAATTCCCAATCACATATCTCACTAACCAACATAACGTAAGTGTTTACACGGAACACACTTAACACACACTTATATAATCTGACTGACAGTCACAATCCCATTATAATACTTCACCCCGTCTTCCTCCAGCTGCAAGTTCACCTTCCCCAACTCCAAATGAGACTGATTTGAATGCCCACTACTCGGGTCTTACATACTAAACAATGATGGTGTAGGAACGAATCAGGAGGCGGCTGATGGTGCGCGCCCCAATCACAGCTCCTCGAGTTGTGTAGTAGGTGCGTGGTCCAATGGAGTCTCCTGGCGTCGATCATACGTCATAGCGTCGTGTTATCGAAGTAGTTTGCAGGGTCCCCTATGACGCACGCAGGTGTGAAGGCTTGTTTGCTGGTATGCGGACGAGCTGGTTTCCCACTCGCTGGTTCGCTCCCTGGTCTGCTTCGCCGCCGGGGTAGTTTGGCACTCCTTCAACTCTTAATTCTAACTCTTAAATTAACATACAGGGCTCCGTATGTCAGAATATATATATATATACACACCTAAATTAATAGTTAAATCAATAAATATATAAATACACAAATACAAAAATAAATAAGCAGTGCAGAATCGTACGAGTGAAACCAATCGAAAGTGAGAAGCAAAATTACTAAGTGAAAACAAGCGACTGAAAATAGCCAATTACCAAAACAATAGAAAACCCCAGGGATAGAACTAGGAGAGGACAGAATAAATCACCGCACAAAAAGCTCTCCACGGGAACGGTAACAGCTGTACCGGCGACGTATTGTATATATATTTCATGCTAGCTATATTTAAACGATAAAAGCTCTCCACGGGAACGGTAACAGCTAGCCCCTTCTGTACCGGCGACGTATTGTATATTTCATGCTAGCTATATTTAAACGATAAAAGCTCTCCACGGGAACGGTAACAGCTAGCCCCTTCTGTACCGGCGACGTATTGTATATTTCATGCTAGCTATATTTAAACAATAAAAGCTCTCCACGGGAACGGTAACAGCTAGCCCCTTCTGTACCGGCGACGTATTGTATATTTCATGCTAGCTATATTTAAACTATAAAAGCTCTCCACGGGAACGATAACAGCTAGCCCCTTCTGTACCGGCGACGTATTGTATATTTCATGCTAGCTATATTTAAACGAGAAAACGTCCCCACGCGACCGGTAACAGCTAGCCCCTTCTGTACGTGCGAGGTATTGTATATTTCATGCTAGCCTATATTAAACGATCAAAGCTAAGAAGTAAAGCTAGCCCTTCGGTACCGGGACGTATTGTATATTTCATGCTAGCTTATGCTATATTTAACGATATGAGCAGGTGTGAGAGAACTCTATTCATGTTATTGCTAATCTGGCACACCTCTGCGTCATCTGAGTCTGAAAGGGTTAGAGAATTTATGTTAGTAAAAAGGGTTAAGTGAGATAGTTTGGAGCTTGTTAATTGCTGGAGGCCCTTCTTTAACCTGAATAATATCGTCTAATATTAGCCAGAGTAAAGTTAAGGGGGTAGTGCTTGTGTTTTGGCCTATGTATGTATTTATTTATTTATTTTTTAGTTTCCTCAATATACCTTCATCAAGCTTAAAGAAACACCCCCTTGCAAGCTAAACTTGTACATTTTTCGGTAACAAAATTATCCCGGCGGAAGGCCGGTTCATTTTTAAATTATAGGTTCGCTTTTGCTCGCCAGGAAAAAAAATCAACACCTAAAAGGCATGAATGGTGTTAATATTGAGAAAGTAATGGAGCGAAAGGTCTCAAAAACGTCAAACTAATGGAACGAACGTCTTTAAATCTAAATCTCAAAAGTAATATGCTAAACACGAGGGAGAAGCCAGAGGTCCAGAAAAAAGCGACTACCTCGTCTTCAAAAGGACAGCACCTGTGCTGAGGGAACTACCGGGGGAGGGGGGAGGGGCTGTGGGATGGCTGGAAGAGAGGTTGAAGTAAATGAGAAGTCTAAGGGGTGATGACCGCTTTTCTGGTCCCCTTTCTTCCTCATGTTTATCCCCATTAGTTTGTGGATTTTAAGACGATTGCCCCATTAGTTTGTCAATTCTAAGACCTTTCGCCCCATTTCTTTGTCAATATTTAGACCTTTCGTGCTATTTAGGTATTGATTTTTTCACGGCGAACGATAATGAGCCTGTAATTTTTTGAAAAAACGCCCATCAGCCGGGACATTTTTCTACCTAAAAATTTACAAATTAATCTACAAAGGGGATCTAATGGATGTTTTTGTTTAATTTTGACGAAGGTCTAGGGAGAAAACTAGAAAAAATCATGAATACATTAAAAAAATCGTTCAAAAAGTGAACCATCCCTCCTTATAGGTAGTCCAGTGGAAGGAATCCAATGACACGAGAAACAGAACTGGAAAAACACACAGAGTTTGGGTGTGCAAGAAAAAACACACAGAGTTTGGGTGTGCAAGAAAAAACACACAGAGTTTGGGTGTGCAAGAAAAAACAAAAACAAATCTCGGCCAATATGTTTGGTATAAAAAGGAGCATTCTCTTCTCTCTCTCGCTCTCTCTCTCTCTCTCTCTCTCTCTCTCTCTCTCTCTCTCTCTCTCTCTCAGTACCTATTTATACCCCATTTATCAGATAATAGGTTCTGTGTTATATGTCGCAATTGGCCACTTGTGAGTTTCGGGCTATACGGAAGTTGGAGCAGTAGACATCGATATTTAGCAGATTTACCAGCTAAAGTACGGTCGTAGTATATTTATATATACATATATGATAAAACCAAATTAATCATACCTTCTACCCATCAGAAACCTACATTATTATTGCATTTCCGTTTACAATTGATGTTTACGGCTCCAACTTCTTTATGGCATGAAACTCGCAAGTCGTCAATTGTGTACCTCTAATTTGGCCTACTCTTCAGCCCATTAATTAATATTTCTGATACACATCCAACATTCAGTGCAACTTATTCTCTCCACATTCATTTAAGGGAAGATGGCCGTATTTATTTGGTTATTGTTTGATCTTTATATTATGCTTTTAGTTTCCTGCCTAGACCTCCACCAAGCTGTAACAACACCCCATAGAACCACCTTCAAGATAAATTTGTACCACATTTTGGTAGAAAATGGGCCGGCCAAAGGCCGGTTACTTCTAAAATAACAAGCTCGCTATCGCTCGTCAGGAAATAATCGACACCTAAATGACACAAACATTCCTAATATTGTCAAAGAAATGGGGCGCAAAGTCTTCAAACCGCCAAAGTAATGAGCCGAACGTCTTAAAATCTAAAAACTAATGGGGCTTAATATGAGGGAGAAGGGGATCAATAAAACGACCCATCTCCCCTTAAACCGGAATCGTTAAACCATCCTCGGGCTTGGTACACTGGGATGCCATAGTCTGTAGCCCACTCGTAAATAGTCGTGGATTTCACCTATTTCTAATTATGGGTACATATATCTGGAAATGAATTATGGGTACATATATCTGGAAATTAATTTGTGGATATAATTTCCTATACATCAGCTTCAAATCTATATATACTATATATTGAAAACCAAGTTTTATCCAAATATCAATCAAGCTAGCTTTAATTACATAAATAATACATAGGGGCTCCACGAATTCTTATGAGTGGACTAGAAACTATGTCAACAGAGTGTACCAATGTTTCTACTTTTTGTATGCCATCATCAGGGTCTTAAGAAAGGGAATACAACACGGAGGAACGCTAACATTTAGTTCTAAGTCATACATCAAATAATGGACAGAATCCTAGATGCAAGGCACCCGCCTTTCAACACAGTCCCACTCCTATTCTGTCCAGCTCTCCACCCAAGAATCGGCAAATTGTCTTTCTTTCTTCTACTAAATAAGTGAACTCTGGACTTCTCTCCCTCAATCATTCTTTCCATCATCCTATGATTTAAAATGCCTTAAACTTTGTGTGTCCAGGCATTTTGACCCAAACGTTCCTTGAACTTGGCTCTCTCACTCTTTTGGCTATGGGGGAGACACTCGTTACAGGCAATCTACCTTTTGTCTCCTTCACACACATAGAACAACATATATTCATAATAAAAGACAAGACACAGGACTATACTAAGTATAAAGGGGCTACAGATAAGGTATTAACCCCTTCTGTACCGGATCGTCTTTTTAGTTTTTTTTCAAGCTATATTTAGGCGATTTTTTAAAGATTAAGAAAGATCTGTGGCAGTAAAAAGGGTTAAGCGAGATAGTTAGAAACCTGTTATATGCTGGAGGCCCTTTATAACTAAATAAAATGGTCTCATTGTAGCCAGCATAAAGGGTTAAGCGAGATAGTTAGAAACCTGTTATATGCTGGAGGCCCTTTATAACTAAATAAAATGGTCTCATTGTAGCCAGCATAAAGTTAAAAGAACGGCAGCGGTACACAAGGGGTTAATTAGCCGGCACTTATTACTTCATATTATATACCGTACATTGTTTCTAAAGTGTTGTTTCTTCATTGTTATAATAATGGTGGGTGATTTGTTAACTACTGAATAACCCGGACGCCTGTGATGACGATAGCCTGACAGTATGGAAGGGAGCTAGGGTCTTAAGGGGGCCCACTTCGTATTTATCTTTCTCTCTACCTCTCTCTCTCTCCGGGTTGTATCCATTCAGTCTACTGTTTTAAGACGCTTATTCATATCTTTAATTTGTTTTGACAGCAAGCTAAATTTGTACATTTTTCGATAGAAAAATTTCTCCGGCGACGCCGGATTTCTCCATACAATGCTGGCTCGCTATCGCTCACCAGGAATAAATCGACACCTGCATGGGGATAAACGTCTTAAAACAGTAGGCTGAAGGGGATCGAATGGATACAAGCCAGAGAAAGAGAGAAAATGAGAGAACAAAAGCAGGTCAGCCACCTTAATATCCCAAGAGACGGTCCTTGTGTTCACAAAGGCTATTCTGACACAGCCAGACTTTCTGCCATTGTTTACTTTAATAAAGCAGTCCAGACCATACCCCGACCTTGGTTTATCCCGCCCACCTTAAGGGAGCTCAGACGGTATTGGGCAGCATAATTTACTGGTTCGGCTCAATGGTTTAAGGAGAGAGTTTAGTTTGATCTCTAAACCTTTATCAAACTTTAAAAAGACACCCACAAGATCCCCCTTCGATATAATTTTGTACATTTTTCGGTAAAAAAAGGTCCCGGCCGAAGGCCGATTCCTCTTCAAATACAGGCTCGCTATCGCTCGCCAGGAAAGAAATCGACATCTAAATGTCACGAAAGGTCTTAATATTGGCAAAGAAATGGGGCAAAAGGTCTGAAAATCGCCAAACTAATGGGGCGAACCTCAAAACTAAACATGAGGGAGAAGGGGGTCCAGAAAAAACAACTGCCTCCCCTTAACAACGATTATTATGGGAAGTGGCTGGTCCTGTCCAGAGTGAGGTTTGGCATCCTCTACCCAACTTTAGCCGTTTCTGTCTGTCTCTTTTCCTGTACTACTTTTCCTACTTCGGGGTTGGGAGGCCAGGAATCCTCCTCCCCTTGTAAAATTCACCTACTAGACGAGACAGAGAAAGGGGCGAGGGAACACAAAAGTGGTCCCGGACCGTAAGAATTGGAACTTTATATGTTGTTACTGTTCAGTCTCTGTCTCGAGTCGGCCACCCCAGCTATGGGGTATGTGCCGGAGTACATACATACAATACATACAATATGGGAAATAATGAAGAAGTCAGAGGGTTAATAATTGAGATAGTCGTTACCGCAATAATTCCTTCCGATCGTTTCTTCGCTGTTTAAAATCGTCTAATGATACCAACAATAAATTGTAAAATTTTGGAAGGAACATTCGGCAATATTAATTATTTATTAATACAAACATGTATTTATAGATGTTGTTAAACGTCTGTATGGGAATAGAACACAGTAATCTTCCAACAACCTAGACATGGGTCAATTTATCAAGAGATATGTAAATCACCTGTCAAAGTAGACTTGGGCCAACACATCAAGAAATATTAAGTATATATCTCAAATACACGAGGGCTACTAAATGTTTTATATACTCTCAGCCGGGCTCGAACAAGCGGTGGTTCGAGCCCGATTGAGAGTATAAAAACATCAAGAAATATAGGTGGTTCGAGCCTGGCTGAGAGTATAAAAACATCAAGAAACATAGGTGGTTCGAGCCCGGCTGAGAGTATAAAAACATCAAGAAACATAGGTGGTTCGAGCCCAGCTGAGAGTATAAAAACATCAAGAAATATAGGTGGTTCGAGCCCGGCTGAGAGTATAAAAACATCAAGAAATATAGGTGGTTCGAGCCCGGCTGAGAGTATAAACATCAAGAAATATAGGTGGTTCGAGCCCGGCTGAGAGTATAAAAACATCAAGAAATATAGGTGGTTCGAGCCCGGCTGAGAGTATAAAAACATCAAGAAATATAGGTGGTTCGAGCCCGGCTGAGAGTATAAAAACATCAAGAAATATAGGTGGTTCGAGCCCGGCTGAGAGTATATAAACATCAAGAAATATAGGTGGTTCGAGCCCGGCTGAGAGTATATAAACATCAAGAAATATAGGTGGTTCGAGCCCGGCTGAGAGTATAAAAACATCAAGAAATATAGGTGGTTCGAGCCCGGCTGAGAGTATAAAAACATCAAGAAATATAGGTGGTTCGAGCCCGGCTGAGAGTATAAAAACATCAAGAAATAGGTGGTTCGAGCCCGGCTGAGAGTATAAAAACATCAAGAAATATAGGTGGTTCGAGCCCGGCTGAGAGTATAAAAACATCAAGAAATATAGGTGGTTCGAGCCCGGCTGAGAGTATATAAACATCAAGAAATATAGGTGGTTCGAGCCCGGCTGAGAGTATAAAAACATCAAGAAATATAGGTGGTTCGAGCCCGGCTGATAGTATATAAACATCAAGAAATATAGGTGGTTCGAGCCCGACTGAGAGTATATAAACATCAAGAAATATAGGTGGTTCGAGCCCGGCTGATAGTATATAAACATCAAGAAATATAGGTGGTTCGAGCCCGGCTGATAGTATATAAACATAAACAAATATATACAACCAATCAAAAACGTGAATGCCGCAGTAATAAACCCCTTAATATCCCAGACTGCTCACTTGCTCTCCGATACTTGCCCTGTAGTTATCCGGCGCCAGAACTGTTTTGTTATTCATATATACCAAGGGTCCCAAGCGTCCCTCCCGGAGGAGAGTTAAGGGGAGACTGTCCTCCGATACTTGCCCTGTAGTTATCCGGCGCCAGAACTGTTTTGTTATTCATATATACCAAGGGTCCCAAGCGTCCCTCCCGGAGGAGAGTTAAGGGGAGACTGTCCTCCGATACTTGCCCTGTAGTTATCCGGCGCCAGAACTGTTTTGTTATTCATATATACCAAGGGTCCCCAGCGTCCCTCCCGGAGGAGAGTTAAGGGGAGACTGTCCTCCGATACTTGCCCTGTAGTTATCCGGCGCCAGAACTGTTTTGTTATTCATATATACCAAGGGTCCCAAGCGTCCCTCCCGGAGGAGAGTTAAGGGGAGACTGTCCTCCGATACTTGCCCTGTAGTTATCCGGCGCCAGAACTGTTTTGTTATTCATATATACCAAGGGTCCCAAGCGTCCCTCCCGGAGGAGAGTTAAGGGGAGACTGTCCTCCGATACTTGCCCTGTAGTTATCCGGCGCCAGAACTGTTTTGTTATTCATATATACCAAGGGTCCCAAGCGTCCCTCCCGGAGGAGAGTTAAGGGGAGACTGTCCTCCGATACTTGCCCTGTAGTTATCCGGCGCCAGAACTGTTTTGTTATTCATATATACCAAGGGTCCCAAGCGTCCCTCCCGGAGGAGAGTTAAGGGGAGACTGTCCTCCGATACTTGCCCTGTAGTTATCCGGCGCCAGAACTGTTTTGTTATTCATATATACCAAGGGTCCCAAGCGTCCCTCCCGGAGGAGAGTTAAGGGAGACTGTCCTCCGATACTTGCCCTGTAGTTATCCGGCGCCAGAACTGTTTTGTTATTCATATATACCAAGGGTCCCAAGCGTCCCTCCCGGAGGAGAGTTAAGGGGAGACTGTCCTCCGATACTTGCCCTGTAGATATCCGGCGCCAGAACTGTTTTGTTATTCATATATACCAAGGGTCCCAAGCGTCCCTCCCGGAGGAGAGTTAAGGGGAGACTGTCCTCCGATACTTGCCCTGTAGTTATCCGGCGCCAGAACTGTTTTGTTATTCATATATACCAAGGGTCCCAAGCGTCCCTCCCGGAGGAGAGTTAAGGGGAGACTGTCCTCCGATACTTGCCCTGTAGTTATCCGGCGCCAGAACTGTTTTGTTATTCATATATACCAAGGGTCCCAAGCGTCCCTCCCGGAGGAGAGTTAAGGGGAGACTGTCCTCCGATACTTGCCCTGTAGTTATCCGGCGCCAGAACTGTTTTGTTATTCATATATACCAAGGGTCCCAAGCGTCCCTCCCGGAGGAGAGTTAAGGGGAGACTGTCCTCCGATACTTGCCCTGTAGTTATCCGGCGCCAGAACTGTTTTGTTATTCATATATACCAAGGGTCCCAAGCGTCCCTCCCGGAGGAGAGTTAAGGGGAGACTGTCCTCCGATACTTGCCCTGTAGTTATCCGGCGCCAGAACTGTTTTGTTATTCATATATACCAAGGGTCCCAAGCGTCCCTCCCGGAGGAGAGTTAAGGGGAGACTGTCCTCCGATACTTGCCCTGTAGTTATCCGGCGCCAGAACTGTTTTGTTATTCATATATACCAAGGGTCCCAAGCGTCCCTCCCGGAGGAGAGTTAAGGGGAGACTGCCCGTTTGTTTGGTCTATGTATTCATACATTTTGTTAGTTTCCTCCCTAGACCTCCATCAAGATTAGAAAAACACCCCCTAGATAAATGTGTACATTTTTTCGGTAGAAATATGTCCCGGCCGAAGGCCGATTCCTCTTAAAATTGCAGGCTCGCTAGCGCTCGCCAGGAAAAAGTCGACACCTAAATGGCACGAAAGGTCTTAAAATTGACAACGAAATGGGGCGATATGTGTTAAAATCGCCAAACTAATGGGCCGAACGTCTTATATTCTCAAAACTAATGGGGCTAAACATTAGGGAGAAAGGGGACCAGAAAAGCGGCCCATGTCCCCTTAAGGCGGTGGAAAGGGGACCAGAAAAGCGGCCCATGTCCCCTTAAGGCGGTGGAAAGGGGACCAGAAAAGCGGCCCATGTCCCCTTAAGGCGGTGGAAAGGGGACCAGAAAAGCGGCCCATGTCCCCTTAAGGCGGTGGAAAGGGGACCAGAAAAGCGGCCCATGTCCCCTTAAGGCGGTGTGGAAAGGTCGTCTATTGTCTTTAAGGAGGTAGTACTCGCTTTTTCTGGACCCCTTCTCCCTCATGTTTAGCATATTAGTTTTGAGGTTTTAAGACGCTCGTTCCGTTAGTTTGGCGATTTTGAGACCTTTCTCCTCAATTTGTTTTCAATATTAAGACCTTTCGTGTCCTTTAGATGTCAATTTTTTCCTGGCGAGCGATAGCGAGCCTCTAATTTTAGAAGGAATCGGCCTTCGGCCTGCCGGGACATTTTTTTACCGATAAATGTACACACCCTCTTGAAAAGGGGTCTAGGGGGTTGTGTTCTAAGCTTGATGGAGGTTTAGCGAGGAAACTAAAACATAAATTAATAAATATACAGTACACTGTACATAGACCAAAAACCAATATACAGTACACTGTACATAGACCAAATTAATAAATATACAGTATACTGTAAATATACAGTATATATACTGTACATAGACCAAAAACCAAGCACCACCCCCTTAAGGGGGGGGACCTGTTATTTTTATATTTTTCTACTTTTCTCTCTTTCTCTGGCTTGTATCCATTCGGCCCCATTCAGCCAACTATTTTAAGACGTTTATCCCCATCTAGGTGTCGATTTCTTCCTGGCGAGCGATAGTGAGCCAACATTATATGAAGAGAACCGGCTTCGCCGGAGAAATTTTTCTATCGAAAAATGTAAAAATTTAGCCTGCTGTCAAAACATTTTTAAAAATATGCTGGCTCGCTACCGCTCACCAGTAAAAAATTGACACCTGGATGGAGATAAACGTCTTAAAACAGTAGGCTGAATGGGGCCAAATGGATACAAGCCAGAGAAAGATAGAAAAGGACAGAACAAAAAGCAGGTCACCCCCCTTAAGAAGGCGGAAAAAGGTCGTCTCATGTCTTTAAACTGTCTTATTTGTTTTTAACTTTGTGGCGTGTTACATCTGTGTGTGTTGCGTGTGTATCATGCATGCCACGTGTGAGTTGCCTTTCTTTTGGTGTGTGTGTGTGTTGCGTTTGTGTATGCAGTATGTGTGATGTGCTTTTAGCTTTTAACAGTGGTGTGTTGCGTCTGTGTGTGTCACGCTGTATTATTCATTGTGGTGAGATGCGTTTGTGTGTGTGTGTGTTTTGAGTGTAATGTATGTATAATGTATAACACACTCTGTTTAAGGGCGTTGGTGAAGTCCAACATGTTGAGATCAGGATCAAGCCTCACCTAAAGGGCCTGTCATACTGGCGTCTCGACTCTTCCAGACTTTATTATTGTTATGCGTGGCTGTAATCCAGCTCGCTTAATTATTCATTCTATACAGCTCATTATTTAGGATACTTAGAATCAAATCCTGCTCGACAGGAAGACAACTAGCAATTAATAATGATCTTTCTAGGTTACTCCATCACGCTCCAAACACAATAAACACTTGGGATAATTACACTAGTTTATTATATACACAGGGATACATATACAGTACATAATACATCCGGATCTCAACTATATAGAGTATGAGTCCAATGTGTAAACAAGGTGACTTGTAAAGAGTTAACTAAACTTTACTCTTTCATGAAATATTAAGTCACTTACAAAACATCAAACATGAAACATACATTTATATAAGATAAACACTTATATCTGGGGCCAGGGGTCTAGGAATACTCCTCCCCTTTTAAAATTCACCTACTAGACAAGACAGAGTATGAGGTGAGAGTACGCGAAAGTGGTCCCGGACTTTAAGAATTGGAACTTTGAATGTTATTTCAGTTTGGGGTCTGTCTCCAGTCGGCCACCCCAGCTATGAAATATGTGCCTGAGTATATACATACATACTGTACATACATACAGTACATACATACATACATACATACATACATACATACAGTACACACATACATACATACATACATACATACATACATACATACATACATACATACATACATACATACATACATACATACATACATACATACAGTGCATACATACATAGATACATACATACATACATACATACATACATACATACACACAGTACATACTGTAGATACACACAAGCATAATAAGGCTAGAGACAGCAGAGGTGATCAGCACTCAACTCTACTCCCGCCAACAATAACCCCAGGGAAGGACACAACATCCATGTTCTTAATACCGTAGTGTATTTATGAGTTTAAACGAAATTGGATTTGAATGTTTATGCATTGACTGATATTGGAAAATTACGCTGAAGAAATGAATTTTAGAAATATTGGGTTTGGAATACAAATTATCTTTGTAATGAAGATATTCTTCCTTGTAGATATGTGATAGTTAACCCTTTCGGTACCGGTGCCGTCCTTTTAACTAAATTATGGCTACTATTAGACGATTGTGTTAAGCAATTAACAGGCTTCAAACTATCTCACTTAACCCATTTTAATACCACAGATCCTTCTTAAACTGCACAAAATAATGTCTTTTTCTTCTGCTCTCACTTGGAAGGACCATATTACCACTCTTGCTAAGGCAGCCTCCCAGAACCTGGGTGTGCTCAACCGCCTCAAGGGGTTCTTTACCCCTACGCAGCTTCTTGCTCTGTACAAGGGCACAGTGCGTCCTTGTATTGAGTATTGTTCACATGTGTGGGGAGGATCATCTCACACCGCACTCCTAAATAAAGTAGAAAGGAAAGCCTTTCGCATCATTAACTCCTGTCCACACACCAACTCTCTGCAATCTCTCTCTCTCCGCCGCAATGTTGCATCTCTCCCGTTATTCTATCGCTACTACAATAATCAGTGTGCCTCGGAGCTTTCCCAGTGTATACCACCTCCTCTTCGTAGGGTACGTAGTACCCGTCTTGCAACATAATCCCACCCTTAATCTGTGCAACTCTCCAACCCAAGACTGAAATGTTATTCACAAACTTTCTTCTATTCAACAGCTGAGCTCTGGAACTCTCTCCCAGAAACAGTGTTTCCCTCTTTCTATGACTTAAATTGCTTCAAACTCTGTGTGTCCAGGCATTTTGGCTCGAACGTCCCTTGATTTTGGCCCTGTCACTCTGTCAACTCTGGGGGAGGTACTCGCTACAGGCAGTTCTGCCTTTTGCCTCCCTCACTCACATAGACAAAACAAAAAACACACTACTTTTAACTACCACGGATCTTTCCTAATCAGCACAAAATAGTATAGTTATGACAAACATAAAATATTATAGGTATGACAAACAAAAAATATTATAGGTATGACAAACATAAAATATTATAGGTATGACAAACATAAAATATTATAGGTATGACAAACATAAAATATTATAGGTATGACAAACATAAAATTATAGGTATGACAAACATAAAATATTATAGGTATGACAAACATAAAATATTATAGGTATGACAAACATAAAATATTATAGGTATGACAAACATAAAATATTATAGGTATGACAAACATAAAATATTATAGGTATGACAAACATAAAATATTATAGGTATGACAAACATAAAATATTATAGGTATGACAAACATAAAATATTATAGGTATGACAAACATAAAATATTATAGGTATGACAAACATAAAATATTATAGGTATGACAAACATAAAATATTATAGGTATGACAAACAAAATATTATAGGTATGACAAACATAAAATATTATAGGTATGACAAACATAAAATATTATAGGTATGACAAACATAAAATATTATAGGTATGACAAACATAAAATATTATAGGTATGACAAACATAAAATATTATAGGTATGACAAACATAAAATATTATAGGTATGACAAACATAAAATATTATAGGTATGACAACCATAAAATATTATAGGTATGACAAACATAAAATATTATAGGTATGACAAACATAAAATATTATAGGTATGACAAACATAAAATTAAAGAGAAGTCGCCGGTACAGAAGCTAAGAGGGATAAAAACCGATTTGGGTAGTTTGGAAATTAGAGATATGTGCCAGACTCTATTGAATTATGCCTTCAATGTGTCAAGAGCAATGGAAAAAGTCTCCGAAAAGCCTCCAAATAGTCTCCAAAAAGTATCTGAAAAGTCTCCGAAAAGTATCTGAAAAGTCTCCGAAAAGTCTCAAAACATTCTCCAAAATGTCTCTGAAAAGTGTACCTGTATCAGAATTGTATACCAAGGGCGGGATATTATACCACCCCTTGCCCAAATGGATCCTTTTAGTCTCGCTGGGTAATTTATAGGGAGAACCGGATTACCATTCCTAATACAAGGGTGCAATTGAATGGCTCAGATTACATTTTTTTTTTTTTTGTTTTTTTTTTTTTTCTAGCAGACAGTCCATTCCCATGTTCGCTGTTTAACCCTTACAGTCCCAGCTACGTCTTTTTGTTTTTATTTCAACTGCATTTAGACGATTTTATGCAGCTTAGGAAGGATATATAGCTAAAACGATTCATTGAGATATTCTGTTGAGATATTCTGTAATGTAAGTGGACATCATTTCTAAGCTAAACAAAACTGTCTAATAATTGCCAGAATATAATGAAAAAGATGGCACCGGTACTGAAAGCGTTAACCCTTAGAAGATACGATGATCCATTCCTGTTCTTTTTTCTGGCTATTATTTTACGATTATATTCAGATTAACCCACTGAGCCCCAGCGACGCACTGTTTGCGTCCAAAATGTTAGTAACGCTAAAACCCCAGGGATGCATAAGGTGCATCTTGGTTTATTACTCTGGTCCTATGGCACCTAGAGGGTTCAGATTTGTATGGTAACTGTGTAAGTATCCCACGCAACCATGCCGATGGTTGAAAACTCTCAAAGTCCAACCGCGTGCGCATGAGCGCGCAAAAACCTGTTTTTGCCTGTTATTGCCTCCCCATTGCCCTATGTTAATTCCGACTTTCAGGCACACCGTAGGACCCCTTAATGACCTAGGGGATCGTTTTTTTGTGGGTTTTCCTTCATATCTAACCCATTCCTGGTGTTTTCTGGAAAAACCCTTTTTTTCACAACCTGCCGGTCCTGGGTGGTACACTTATTATTAACTAGCTGGGGTTCAGTGGGTTAAGAAGCGTATATGGAAGTCAGAGAGTTAATTAACCCCTTGAGAATATGACGCATTTATTATACAATGATCAGTGGAGAAAAAAAAGCGTCGTATAGATTTTTAGTATCCGTCACACTTCTTATTGCCTGGAGAGAGGGTATATACTCAGGCACATACCCCGTCGCTTGGGGTGGCCGACTCGAGACAGAGCCCGAACAGGGACAACACAACACAACATACAAAAAACAAAATATATATTCACACACATCTAGGTTGCCCAGGAGAAGACCCAGAGAACCAGGCCCATTTGGGGTCCCCAATAAAAGATTCCCTGTTCCCAGACCTCCCAGAGAGGTTCCTGTCTCAGCAGGCAGACATGCAGCGGAGAACACCACAATGCCCGCCCACCTCACATCCAGGCATGACCCTTTTTATACACCGGCTCCCCGGGCCAGGCGCCTTACGGACTATTCCATGGCTAGTCCTACTGGCACCCGATCCCCGATCCCAACGACTGTGTTATCACTCATCTATTCACAAACATTTTCCATTCATTCCTATTTATTACCACTTCTCTTGCCTGTCCTACAGTCATCTCTCTATCTTTCAACGCTTGTACTATACAATCTCTCCATCTTAACGGAGGTCTTTCTACCGCTCTACCTCCCTTTGTATCTGACTCATATACTCTCATTGTAAGCCTTTCATCTCCCATTCGCTCAACATGTCCATACCAGCACAGCACCCTTTTCTCCACTATGGCTGACAAGGATACCTGCTGTCCCACTCTCCTACGTAACTCTTCATTCCTCAATCTGTCTCTATGCATCACTCTACACATACTCCTCAAGCAGTTCATATCCATCACATCCAACTGTCTTCTATCTTGTGCCTTCAGAGCCCACATCTCAGCCCCATACATCACTGTTGGCACAACTATCCCTTGATATATTGCACTTTTATCTTTCATTCCGAGATTTCTCCCCTTCCACAAAATTCCTATTGCTCCGAAAACTTTCCTTCCTTCACATACTCTTTGTTTTAACTCCATTTCCACACCTGTGTCCTTGCTTATCACTCCTGCCAGATATTTATACACTTTACTTTTTCCAGTATTCCCCCATCCAGCCGAACGTCTACTGTATATTCACCAACTAAATTCACCAATTCACTGTTGGTACCCTGGGGGAGGGGGAAGCTTACTGGTTTGTTATTGTCATCGCTAAAACTTTGCTCTCTGTCTGGGAGAATTGTGCTGTGTTGGTATGTGTGTGTGTGGGCGCGGGGGGGCGGTATGTTTGTGGGAGTATACAGTACGTGTGTAGGTGGATATTTATGTGTATGTCTTAGTAGGCAATGCCCAATATCTTAGTTCAGTTCTTATCTTATTTAGTCCAAAGCTCTCTTTGATAGTGAAGTGAAGACACCTACCTCCATGGATTGCCCGAGTTATGAAAACCAAGCCTTCACACTATTCTTCATGATCATCAGAAGATATGAGAATAGTTCAGCAAGATTTACTATCTGGCTGTGCTGCTATTAACTCTTTTTAGATCCGATATGCATTTCTTGTTTTGTTTTCTGGCTATTATTAGATGATTGTATGCAGGTTGGGAAAGATATATGGAAATCAGAGAGTTAATATAGATAGTCTTTAACCATATAATGCCCACATATCCTCCCTAAACTGTCTGAAATCGTCTAATGATTCCCAGAATAAACTGTCAAAATGCGTCATTATCTTCAAAGGGTTAGATTCCTCAACTATAATAAGGCCAATGACATTCAGGGTAACCATGGGTACCCGTGCAATACCATTATCTAGACAACAATTATTCACCATTCAACATCCTACACAAGGCTACCAAGTATCTAGGCTGAAATCCGCTTATCAAAATCGAACTTTTGTATAATCTTTTCGTGGTCGCGCATTATGGGACTTCACCACTCTATATACGTAAGATAAAAACTACTTAGATTAATGGTAGTATTATTTGTTGACACTATAAACTCATTTTGTATTGCAATATCTAGCAACTCCCCTGAGACAGCTGAGTGCTTGTGTAACTGTAACACTAACACCACAAATCATTCGAGTTAGAACCAGTGTTGAGAGAGGGTGTTTGTCACTCTTCGCTCCTGACCATCCAAGTTTCGGAGCCGTTTACGGAAAATGTAAGTCATTGATCTTTTATATCCATAATTTTCGAAACTTATTTTTCGTAAGATAATCATTCATATACTATCAACGACAAACCTTCGTCCCCCTAACCAGCCACTGAATGAATCCGAAACAACTGGGGGTCGATAAACGAAGCATCTGAAAGAAGTGCCATTTAAACCCAATAAATACTTCGCTTTTCGACCCCAAGGTGATTCGGATTCACACAGTGGCAGGTTAGGGGAACGAACTTTTGACGTTAATAGTAGAGTCATGAGCAATAATAGCTGCACAACCATTTGAATCACTGAATAAGTAAGCCAAGTTATGAAGCCTCTGGGGTATATCAGAACGTAGGGTTATCTCTTGGGTTCGATACAGATTCAAATGGGTGTGAACGTATTATGGCTAATGACTGTACCTATTGAAAGCGACAGTGTTACCCTTTCTGTTGTGAACAGAGTGTTCTCAAGTCAAAACAAATCAGAAAAGATCAACTACTTTCCAAATCGCCGAGTTCCATGATTATATACAATAACAAAGCCAAATTACACTCAACGACATAAATCCGGGCCCAATAGGAACTCGCAATGTAAACATTAGGTAGACAAATTTTTGAAAAGATTCGATTCTGTTCGAGATGGCTTCGCAAACTTAGGCCCTAACTTTTGTAGTGCACAGTTTGATATTCCAAAAACACCTTCTCTTCATTGAACACTAAACAAAGATAATGCGAGGGATTTTGTAGGGCAAGATCGAATTTTAGTGATGGTATATATTCAACCCTAATATCTACCCGAAGACTAGTTGACCGTTGATCAATTCTGAGGTACCGATATATATCCCTTATAGTCCTCTATAAGTGTGCCAAAGCTCATTGGAAGCGGACGAAATCCACTGACACGTTCAGGAATACAACCCCAGTCCTGCCCTCTCTCTCTCTCTCTCTCTCTCTGAGGAGGTTTTATGCTATACGTCAAAGAATCTATTAATTCAATAGAAATACCTATTCCTTCAAATAATTCCGAACTATTATGCGTAAAAATAAGCAACAAATATACCGACATGATTATTGTAGTTGTATATAGACGCCCAACGATAAATAACGAAGAGGATATATCACTTTACAATTCCCTAACAAAAACATTAAATGCCAAAGAAACCGTTATCATAGGCGACTTTAACCTACCTAATATTATATGGCATGATACAATCGGATCGGGAAAGGCATCTGAAAGAATGATAGAATTTATGAACGATAATTTCCTGTATCAATTAGTTCAGACCCCCACTAGGGTTAACAATATATTAGATTTAGTTATCACAACTCACGAATGCATAACGTCAAACTTACAAGTTGGTGAACAGTTAAGTGGATGTGATCATAATAGCATCAGGTTGCAGATCAACATGACTCACACCACCACTATTAGTGAAACATTCATACCTGACTACAACAAAGCTGATATTAGCGGACTAAGAAAAAGAGATAAACGATATTCATACACGCATAAATGGTCTCTCTAGTACCGAAGAAGCTTGGATAACATTCAAAGATCTTTTCTTTACTGCCCAAAATAAATATATCCCTATGCGTAAACGACACAATAAAAGTATAAATAAACCCCTATGGTACAATAACAATATTAGTAGAGCAATTAGTGAAATAAATCGTCTATACAAATTAAAAATGGATACAGATAATATTACCATCCAAAATCAATACTCGGTTGCGAGAAGAAAAGTGAAATCGATAATTAAATCTGCAAAGAGGGGTTACGAAATTAAAATCGCACATGCGAGCAAATCTAATCCAAAACAATTTTATAGATATATAAATAGCAACAAACAAATTACAAGTGGCATCGGTCGATACTAAATAATCAAGGTGAATTAGAATCAGATAGCAGGGACATAGCTGCTACTCTTAATCAACACTTTTCTTCTGTATTTAATATTGCCAGTAACCAAAACGTGCCACAAGAAAATAATCAAACATGTAACTATGTTCTTCAAGATTTTATTATTACCCAGTCAGAAGTAATTACAAAAATCGACTCACTTCATGTCAATAAATCACCTTGGCCGGACATGTTTATCCCTAAAATTCTTAAATTAGTCAAAGAAGAAGTTGCAGGGGCACTAACCATAGTACTAAATATGTCACTTAAACAAGGACATGTACCCACCGACTGGAAGACCGCTAATATAACACCGATATTTAAAAATGGTGACAAAACGCTACCAAATAACTATAGGCCGATTAGCTTAACTTCCGTAATTGGAAACATTTGTGAATCAATCATAAGGGATACAATCGTATTATTCTTTGAGAACAATAACCTCATTAACAATAGTCAACACGGATTCAGAGAAAAGAGATTATGCCTAACTAATTTAATAGAATTTTATGAGAGCCTCTACAAACTAAATGACTTCACCAAAAGCCTCGACATAGTGTATCTAGACTTTCAAAAAGCCTTCGACAAGGTCCCGCACGATAAATTATTACAGAAAATAAGAGACATAGGAATACAGGGCAAAACGTATGATTGGATTAAAAACTGGCTAAGTGAAAGAAAGCAAAGAGTAGTTATCAACGGTGTGGAATCAACATGGAGCCAAGTAACTAGTGGAGTCCCCCAAGGCTCAGTATTGGGAGCAGTGTTGTTCATAATATATATCAATGATCTAGATAATGGCATAAATAATTTAATTTCCAAATTCGCGGATGACACGAAGATAGGTAATGCAATCATTTCCGAAGGTGATAGAATAAACCTTCAAGCTGATTTAAATAAAGTCACAGAATGGTCGGAGAAGTGGAAAATGCCGTTTAATGTAAATAAATGTCAGATATTGCAAATAGGTTCTAAAAACAATAAATATGAATACTACATGAATGAAGAAAAGATAAAAAATGTAACATAAATAAAAGACTTGGGAGTGCTGATAAACGAAAACTTAAAATCTTCCAATCAATGCACAGCGGCTGCAAACAAAGCAACCAGGGCACTAGGTTTCATCAGAAGAAACTTTCACTATCACAGCAAAGACATAGTTTTGCCCTTATACAAAAGTATGGTGAGACCGCACCTCGAATATGCTGTGCAGTTTTGGTCACCTCACCTCATAAAGGATGTTAAAAAATTGGAATCTGTGCAAAGGCGAGCCACTAAGCTAATCCCTTCATTGAGAAATAAATCATATGATGAAAGACTGAGAGAACTTGATCTATTTTCACTTAAGAAACGAAGGATGAGAGGCCGATTGATAGAGTGTTTTAAAATTCTAAAAGGATTCAGTAACGTTAATCTAGATAAGTTATTCAAAAAAGCCGAAGACACATCTACAAGAGGAAACAATTTAATATTATTAGGTCGGAGAGCGAATCTAGATACAACAAAAAATGTCTTCACTCACAGTGTAATTGATGAGTGGAACAAACTTCCAAATAAAGTAATAGACAGCTCCTCTATAGATACATTTAAGAAAAATCTAGACTCATACCACAGAAACATTGGTATGGAGTAGGCAGTAATTATCACCGTTATTATTTGTTCAGCTGAAGAGAGCGTTAGAAAAAAAAACAAAAAATACACAAATAAAAAATAAGAATAATAAAAATCACTAAATACTGTATGTACATACTACTAAGGGTGATGGGTTGGATGATTCCAATTAACCCCCAAAGTTACATGCTGCTAAGGCGAAGGGTTGCATGATTTTTTAAATTTCTTTTTTATTTTCCCTTTCTTTTTTTCCAATCTTTCCTGTAAATTCCTTCTGGGGATTCGAAGCCCAGCAAGGTTAATCACTTCCAACTTTTTCATGTACGGCAATTGCCGGAGGGAACAGAGGGTGGGGAGAGAGCCTTCTTCTTTTCTATCCTTTCCTTCAACTTTCCTTTTCTATCGGATATGCCATCTCTACTAGAATTAAGTCCTGACCACCTCGTTTGGATCGTAAGGTCTGTGTGGCCAGTGTATCTATGTAAGTCTATGTAAGTATGTAAGTCTCTCCCCCAGGGCTAAGGCAGTCCGGGTACAGTAAAGCATTGTGTGGACTTGTTTACGTGGGATACTTATTAAAATGAATGTGTAATTATTAACGCTCTCAATTATACATTCACGATCAAAAGTTCATGACCCATCCTTCACAACATCATCTTAGTGTGCATGTATTAACATAAAAACAAAATATACCAAATCTATATTGTGGGAAAATGGAATACAATAACAGTGTTTGTTGATGTGGGTTAACCCCTTCAGCACCATGACACCATTTTACCTTTCATGATTAGTTTTTTTGTTTTGTTTTTTTCTATGTGATTGAGGGAGGCAAAAGGCATAACTGCCTATAGCGAGTGCCTCCCCCATAGTTGAAAGAGTGACAGGGCCAAAATCAAGGGACGTTCGAGCCAAAATGCCTGGACACACGGAGTTTGAAGCAATTTAAGTCATAGGAAGAGGGAAAGACTGATTCTGGGAGAGAGTTCCAGAGCTCAGCTGTTGAGTAGAAGAAAGTTTGAGAGTAACGTTTCACTCTTGGGTTGGAGAGTTGCACAGAGTATGGGTGGGATTGAGTTGCAAGACGGGTACCACGTGCCCTACATAAAGGAGGTGGTATGCACTGGGATAGCTCTGAGGAACACTGATTATTATAGTAGTGATAGAATAGCGAGAGAGATGCAACATTGCGGCGGAGAGAGAGAGATTGCAGAGAGTTGGTGAGTGGACGGGAGTTAATGATACGAAAGGCCTTCCTTTCAACTTTGTCTAGGAGAGCGGTGTGAGAGGAACCTCCCCACACATGTGAACAATACTCTAATACAAGATTAGATATGATTAGATTATTTTATGCAGTTTAATTAAGAATGACCTATGTTAAGAAAAGGGTTTATTGAGATCGTATTTACCCATTTGAATCGTATAGGTAGATAACAAATTTAAGAACATCATTAAATGTTAACCAGAATATGATGACAATTACGTATTGGTGATGAAGGGGTTAAGGAATTTAGATTGTTATATATCTGGGGACATTACACAAAGCAGACATTATGGAGGCAACACACGAATTTTGAGCGTAAATTTAGCCAGTTATTCAAGAATGTTATCGACGCTTGAAATAGTGTTAAATTATCGAGGTAAAATATCACCATGGTCAAAAGTGAAATTGCTAACATAAATAACACCGAGATTTAGTGAGAATACAGAGCCATTTTATCAAACTCTAATGGTTTACTTAACCCTTTGAAGACTGTGACGCATTGTGACAGTTTGTTCTGGTTATCATTAGACTTTTATGCAGATTAAGTGGCGATGGGCGTATTTATTAGCTTATTTGTGAATATGTTTACTTTTGTTTTTTCCTTCGTAGACCTCCATCAAGCTTAGAAAAACACCCCTTAGACCCCCCCCCCCTTCACCTCAAAATTAATCATGTATATTTTTCGGTAGAAACATGTCCTGGCCGAAGGTCGGTTCCTTTTATAATTACAGGGTCACTATCGCTCCCCAGGAAAAAAAGCGACACTAAATGGCACGATATATCATAAAATTGACAACGAAATGGAGGTAAGGGTGTTACAATTGCCAAACTAATGGGTCGAACGTCTTAAATTGTCAAAACTAATTAGGCTAAACACGAGGGAGAAAGGAGTCCAGACAATCGACCCATCTCCCCTTAACCCTTTGAAGACTGTGACGCATTTTAACAGTTTATTATGGCTATCATTATACTATTTTATGCAGTTTACGAAGGATCTGTGGGAATTATAAGGGTAACGACTACCTCGATTATATACCCTTCCTAATTTGAAGAACATCGTCTAATAATAGCCGGAAAACAGAAAAGAAATGCGTATTGGATCTTGAGAGAGTTAATGTCAAACAGATAATTTATACCAGTATATATATACTGTATATATATATATATATATATATATATATACAGTATATATTTACATATATTAGTATTTTTTGTTTTTGTTTTTTGTAGTACAGTATATGAGCAATTGAAAACATACCTTGAAAAAGAAAACGCCTTTTAGAAGTATTAATTGAAGTAACCCTTTAACCCCACCAGTACCGGTAACGTATTCTTTATGTGATATCAGCTACATTTAGACGATTCTATAAAGTTTTGGAAGGATATATGGTGGCTAAGGCGATAAATTTAGACAGTCTGTTGCCTTTCAATTGGTGAATGTCCTTTCCTAAGCTATGTAAAATCGTTGTATAGTTGCCAGAATATAATGAAAATAATGTCACCGGTACTGAATGGGTATATCAGACAAATAATTCTGAAACTAAATCAAATGCATTCTTACCACTTCATACACTCTTTGAATGCTTACAGTCTGGGATTCCCATACAAATAGTATTTGTGAACCCGTTCGTTGTGCGAAATAGTGTTTTGGTTTGTTTACAATGCTCACGAAACAACAGCTAATTTTGAAAGCATAACAATATTGATACCTTGAATATTACTTCTAATATTAATAATTACAATATGTTCTACAATGGTAACAAATCATCCTCAGTATGTTCTGTGGTGTCCTTGAAATACACGTATAATATTATTACAACGTAACATGTTTTAACAATGGATTCAATACTGCTTCATAACTGTGTTCATGAGTTGTGGTTGAGGTGAGTGAAGGTCTCATTATAAAGTGGCCGTGACCGCTCGCATGATGCTTCTATAATCCTGGCTTCCACTCACCTCCAACTAAGGGTGTACAGAAATTATGGATTGTGGTTATACGTCTCCAGTTCGTTGGTCCATTTCAGCTTCCCACAACCCCCCCCTCCCCCCCCTGTGGTTACCACACACTACTCTAGATATTTCCCACCCTGAATAGGCACCCATGGGTCATTGTCGACCCCCCACATATGCGCAAATCACGTTTTAGCTTGCCACGCAGGCACCGTGGGAAAGGTCCGGGTCCAAAATGACCCATGAGTCAGTCTAGCAGGCGCTACAGGAGGGTGCAGTCACGCCATAACGCTCTCCAGCTCCAGTGAGCCCTGGCAGCTTTTTCCGGGTCCTTTACGACCCCGGCGGAACCAGGTACGTAACTTAACACTCAAAGAGCGGGTGGTAAGGTATTTTACACCGTGCCGCCCAGCGGGCATAATCCCGAAATATTCGCTCACTTTCACTCGCCTTAGCGCCGTTACTATGGCTCCAATGCGAACGAAACGGTCATTTTTGGAACGATCAACTCTTTGTCTCCCCATAGAAGTCTAGTCTGGATGTTGTGAGTGAGTGTGGAGGGTGGGAAGAGGTGAGGAAGAGGAGTAACTTTTTGGTCTGTTTCCCGCGCGCGTTCGGATGAGTTCGCTTTGCCCTGACTTCGGCCTCCCGCGCGTCTACTATTCCTTCGGTTATCAGTCTTATTTCTCCTTATTTCTGTATTCTCTGTATTCTCTCTCTCTCACTCCTGTCTGTCTGTCTCTCTCTCTCTCTCTCTCTCTCTCTCTCTCTCTCTCTCTCTCTCTCTGGCTCGCTTGCTTTCCCTCTCTCGCGCGCTCTGTCTCTCTCTCTCTCTCTCTCTTCCTCATCCGTATATGTAATTCTCATTATTATTTTCTCTAACTAATCCCTCTTATTTCTTTATTTGCTTGTACTATTTCTGTATTATTATATCTTTTTCACTCTTTCTTCAGTTCAGTTTCTTTATTCTCTCTCTCTCTCTTCCTCATCCGTATAATGTAATTCTCATTATTATTTTCTCTAATCACTCTATTTCTTTATTTTGCTTGTACTATTTCTGTATTAATATATCTTTTTCAGTCTCTTTCTTCAGTTCAGTTTCTGTATTTTCTCTTTCTCTCTTTCTTCCTCATCCGTATATGTAATTCTCATTATTATTATCTCTAATCCCTGTATTTCTTTATTTGCTTGTAATATTTCTGTATTATTATATCTTTGTCACTCTCTTTCTTCAGTTCAGTTTCTGCATTCTCCCTCTCTCTCTCTCTCTCTTTCTCTCTCTCTCTCTCTCTCTCTCTCTCTCTCTCTCTCTCTCTGTTTCGCTTGCTTTGCATGCAATATTTTTTTGTTTTATATATATAATATTATTTCAACACATTTCCAAATCACCCTATGGGGTAGTGTTGACGACTCATTTTTTTTTTGTGGTGTTCCCAGGAGGTGTAATCCACATGTGATTGAGGTAGGCAAAAGGCAGTTATGTGATTGAGGTAGGTAAAAGGCAGTTATGTGATTGAGGTAGAGAAAAGGCAGAACTGCCAATAGCGAGTATATGAATGTGATTGAGGTAGACAAAAGGCAGAACTGCCTATAGCGAGTGTATGAATGTGATTGAGGTAGACAAAAGGCAGAACTGCCTATAGTGAGTGTATGAATGTGATTGAGGTAGACAAAAGGCAGAACTGCCTATAGCGAGTGTATGAATGTGATTGAGGTAGACAAAAGGTAGAACTTTCTATAGCGAGTGTATGAATGTATGTATGAATGAATGACATGGATGTATGAGGTGGACCAAGAACCAGATGGATGGATAAGATTCGAAACTTATGGATATAATGGGTGATGTTGCTGATGATGATGAATGCACTTGTGTTTGGGTAGTGTGCTATTCCACCATATGAATGATTGAATGACATGAATTCATGAGGTAGTTTGAAATAGATGAATGAATGATTGAATGAAGTTATGAATGATTGGCAAGAAGGGAGGTCTAGAACCGTTCCAGTGTGTGGTAGTCCGTGTAGCAAGGAGAAACGCAGAGTCCCACATTACACTGACTACACAATTGACCGAGGTTTCCTTCCTGACTTGGGGCCTCCTTGTTGTGTGTCTGCAGATGTGGCACTGTTTCAGTCCGTGCTTCCGGTTGGCTGCGATTTGCGATTCTGAGCGGGGGCAATACACAATCTTGTGGGTCGCGAGGTAGTCCCGGCACTCAAGGTGGTAAGGCAGATTCACGATCGCCCTCGGAGCTGCTGGCGCATGTGTGGTTCCGTGCTTCCTGAGGATGGAGTCGATGATATCCTTGGCGAACAGCCTTACAGAGCTCCTCCTTCCTGTCCGCGTCATCCACAGGTTGTACGCGTTCAGGATAGTGACATCAAGAAGATGGAGTACGACCTTCTTGTACCACTTACAGGTCTTCCTGAGGCAGTCAACAGCAGTGATTTGCATATCACTCTTGTCCACCAACCGCATGCTCACATTGTAGTCCATAACAACGTCAGGTTTGGAGATAGCTACTAGAGTTTGTTGCGGGTGACAGGGTCCAGCTGGTATCTCTTCTTCCTGCTATCTCGCAAAGCGGGAGGTAGGTGGAGAGGACATTGACTGGCTTTGTGTCATGCCAACAAATAACCAGTATGTTCTCACTGCTGCTCTTCTTCCGGATGATGTCTCTTTTCCGTGTATTAGGAAACTTGGGCCAGTGTTTCCTGTTTGACCTAACAGTTCCACAGCTTCCCGTGCTCCTTGCAAGGAGAGGAGAGGTGTAGAAATTGTCGGTGAACAGGATACGGTTGGCATCCAGATACGGCTCCATCATTGTCTTCACAACCGCCCCTGAAAGACTCAGAGGGTCGTTTGGAATGTCCACATCAGTAGCGGTGTAGATGATAAGGTCCAGCACGTATCCTGTCTCGCAGTCACACAGTACAAAGAACTTGATCCCGAAGCGGTGATGCTTCGACGGAATGTACTGGCGGAAAGAGAGACGTCCACGGAAGAGGATCAAGGACTCATCGATCACGACATTCTGAAAAGGTTTGAAATACCGGCGATACCTGTTCAGGAGGGAGTTCAGGAATGGCCGTATTTTCCAAATCTTGTCAGCTCCGTGTGGCGCAGTGTTATCCACAAAGTGCAAGCACTTGAGAATTTGCCTATATTGGTCCCTGGGCATGTAGGTATTGAAGACTGGCGTTGATATAATGTCATGCAGGAGCCAATAATCCAGCATGTTGTGCTTCTTCACGTGGGACATTAGCATGGTGAGGGCCAAAAACACGAGGAGCTCAGGGATGTCAATGGGCGTCCATCTCCGCATGTGGGGCGTGTTCATCTCTTCGGAGTGCTGGCGTCCATACCGGTTTGTCTCCCTTACCACGTCCCCGTGAAAGTAAAAAGTGCACTGTATCAAGGAATTGTAGTGCCAACAGTGATGTATGGGGTCTGAGACATGGGCTCTGAAGAAAAAGGAGAAAACAGGGCTGGATGTGATAGAGATGAGCTGCTTGAGGAGTATGTATGGAGTTACTCGTAGAGACAGATTGAGGAATGAAGAGATACGTAGGAGAGTGGGGCAGCAGGAACATTTGTCAACCAGAGTGGACAGAATGGTGCTGAGCTGATATGGTCATGTTGAACGAATGGGAGATGAAAGGCTTACACAGAGAATATGTGAGTCAGGTACAAGGGGAGTTAGAAGGACAGGAAGACTCCCATTGAGATGGAGAGACTGTGTAAGAAAAGCTTTGGATGATAGAGGAATGACTATAGATCAGGCAGGGGAAGTGGTGGTGGACAGGAGTGAATGGAGAATGCTTGTGAATAGTTGAGTGAACACGTGGTCATTTGGAGTAAGGGGTCGGGCGCAAGATGGACTAGATAATCTATCTTGCGCCTGGCCCGGGGAGACGATTAATATGAAGTGTGCGCCTGGAAGTGTGGTGGGAGGGCTTGTGGCTTTGGCTCCGCTGCATGTCTGCCTGCCGAGATCGGAACCTCTCCGGGTGGTCGGGGGCCGGGGAAGTGCTGGAGCGACCTGGGTGACCCTGGTCTCTGGGTCTTCTCCTGGGTGACCTGGATGTGTGTGAGTTTGTGCTTTTTATCTGTGTTTATTTATTGTTTTATGTTGTTTTTGTGTTTTCCCTGTTCTTGCTCTGTCTTGAGTCGGCTATCCCCAAAATGGGGATTGGGCCTGAGCATATAGATAGATAGATAGATAAACCACGTCCCCGAGCAATTCATCGTCGAAGAATGCCCGGAAGTAGTGATAAGGGTTATCATCCTCTGAGCAGGGAAAACCAGGTTGGATGCCATTGGTTGTTTTATCAAACCGGGGTGGAACCCCAGGCATATCCCGAGGCTGGCAGTCCTCCCACTGAAATACAGGTGGTTCGTCCGGCCTCCTGCCCTCCCGACCCCTCCTGGGGCACCTCCTGGGGCACCTCCCCGAGCACCTCCTCGAGCACCTCCTTGGGCCCTTCCTCGGGCACCTTGCTGTGGCGGTCCCTGCTGTGGCTGTGGCTGTCCCTGCTGTGGCTGTGGCTGTCCCTGCTGTGGCTGTGCCTGCCCGCCATCAGAGTCGCTTGCCGGCGCCGGGAACATCCTGGCTTCAGGCGAATCGGGAGAGCTTGAGCCGGCATCGCTTTCGGACAACACCAGCCGACGCCTGGTCCTCCTCGTCCGCAGCATCCCGGGTGGCGTTGACAACGTGGGAGGAGCATCTACAGCTGGTGTAGAGGTCGCTGGACCTGGTTGTGCATGGGCGGGGGTAATCGGTAGCTGCGCTACCCCCGAGATGTTGGCGAGCTCAAGCGGCATCACTGGAGGCTCTGACGCGGCTCGCTGCCTGGATGGGCCTGGCTGTGGGGATAATGATCTTGGGCGTTTGGCCGGTCTGGTGTTGCCTGGGAAAAATGTGGGAATGATATTTCGTATGATGGATGTGCAGACTCAAACTTTACAACTAAGACATGATTTATTTGAGACAGAGATAGAGAGAGAGAGAGAAAGAAAGAAAGGAAGAGTCCTAGCAATTTCAAGGTCACCTGAGTAAGGAATGAAATCTACCGTACACCGTACACCGTGATATATACACCTATAAAATGATTGCAATCAATATACAGTATATATATATATATATATATATATATATATATATATATATATATATATATATATATATACTGTATATTGGTGTATATTGATTGCAATAATTTTATAGGTGTATATATCACGGTGTACGGTAATTTCATTCCTTACGCAGGTGACCTTGAAATTGCTAGGACTCTTCTCTCTCTCTTTCTATATATATATATATATATATATATATATATATTCTTACATACGGAGCCCTGAATGTTTATTTAAGGGTTAGAATAGAGAGTTAAAGGAGTGCCAAACTACCCAGGCGGCGAAGCAGACCAGCGAGCGAACCAGCGAGGGGGAAACCAGCTCGTCCGCATACCAGCAAACAAGCCTTCACACCTGCGTGCATCATAGGGGACCCTGCAAACTACTTCGATTACCCGACGCTATGACGTATGATCGACACCAGGAGACTCCATTGGACCACGCACCTGCTACGCAACTCGAGGAGCTGTGATTGGGGCGCGCACCACCCGCCGCCTCCTGATTCATTCCTACACCATCATTGTTTAGTATATAAGACCCAAGTAGTGGGCATTCAAATCAGTCTCATTTGGAGTTGGGGAAGGTGAACTTGCAGCTGGAGGAAGACGGGGTGAAGTATTATAATGGGTTTGTGACTGTCAGTCAGATTATATAAGTGTCTGTTAAGTGTGTTCGGTGTAAACACTTACGTTATGTTGGTTAGAGAGATATGTGATTGGGAATTAACGTTAACGCTACTATTATGTACTTAACTATTTGATTGGGAATTAACGTTAACGCTACTATTATGTACTTAACTATTTGATTGGGAATTAACGTTAACGCTACTATTATGTACTTAACTATTTTAGTTGACTGACTTGTGGACTAAAGCAACT
This sequence comes from Paralithodes platypus, assembly GCA_032716605.1. Lineage (NCBI taxonomy): Eukaryota > Metazoa > Arthropoda > Malacostraca > Decapoda > Lithodidae > Paralithodes > Paralithodes platypus. The sequence goes on from CM064534.1 coordinate 13,877,718, forward strand.
CTTTAAGTAATTGGGTTATGATGAAAGTAATACTATTGTTGTTGTTGTTGTTGTTGTTCCCCAGGCTGCCTGGCCGAACAGCCCCAAGGTCCCGAGCAAGGCCAAGGCCATAGAGCGCCCCCACAAAACCCTCCCTGCTTACCACTATCAAAACCCAGGTGACCGAAGCCACTCTAAGGCAGGGAGCTGAGGAGGGCGCGGAAACGCCCGAGAAACCAAAGCCCCACCCAAGGCCCTGTGCCCCTCAGCAATTATGAAGGGAAAGTTGACGGGCAAGGGAAAATTGTGACGCTTTGGCTCCCAATCTGCCAACTTTTAGGTTGGCAGTAGGGAGGTCGATCCACGGAAAAGACGCCGTCACTTGAGATCTAGAAGATATATAAGTAAAAGGAACAGTCAGAGTAAGCTATGGGTATGGCAGAGAACGCTCAACTCTCATTCTGATAGACCAGCCCATCGCCAGAATACTATTGTTTTATATTAATACTTAGGAGTTCTTTCATTTTCTTTTAATTAAGCTTCCATTGCTTAACGGTGCTTAGTACGGTGATACTATTGTCTCTTATTAGTAATATCGCCTTAGACTAGCATGGCTGTTTTAATGTTACTTCTAGTGGTATCCTAAGCTGAAGAAAATTCTTTTAGCTTCAAAATATTATTTTTGCTTTTCATATTATTTGAGTGAGACCTGAAACGAATCTATGAAGCGATCCTGTAACTTAATTTACTCATAATCAAACCTCAATGATACGTGGTTAAGAAATACATTTAACTAATTATTAAATATATATCTAACTTTTTATGTGACTTTGATATTTAATCCTGATGATAATAATAATATACTATTAACGTAAGACAAGAACCAAGAATAATTACATTAAATATAAATAAAAGGACATATAAGAAAACTAGCTATTCATTTCAAAAAGGGTAGGAGACAGAAATATTCTTACCTCAATATTTATCTTTCTAGACTTTTTATAGAATTAATAGTCCTTCTTTAGATATAACTTATTCGGTTCATAACCATAGCCTACTAAGCTTCGGTTAAATAATAATTCTTTATAAATACTACATGACTTTAATTAGTTTCAGTATTTTTTCCATAATTAAAGAGTGTCAGTCAATAAAGGATACCAAGTCCTAAGATCCAAAAGGAAAGGAGCAACAACAGGAAATAATTTTATTAAATTTTACTGTTGTTTTGCCTTCAGCTGACTGATACCTTAATATATATCTCTGTGCTATCTAGATTCATCAAGTTAACGACTTGAGGATCAGGATACGTAACAATATATATATTTATATAGAAAGAGAAAGAAGAGTGCTAAGAATTTCATGGTCACCTGCGTAAGGAATGAAATCTACCGTACACCACCGTGATATATACGCCTATAAAATGATTGCAATTAATATACACCAATATACAGTATATATATATATATACTGTATATTGGTGTATATTGATTGCAATCATTTTATAGGCGTATATATCACGGTGTACGGTAGATTTCATTCCTTACGCAGGTGACCTTGAAATTGCTAGGACTCTTCTTTCTCTCTCTCTCTTACTATATATATATATATATATATATATATATATATATATATATATATATATATATATATATATATACTGTATATATACTGTATATATATAGGAAGAGAGAGAAGAGTGCTAAGAATTTCATGGTCACCTGCGTAAGGAATGAAATCTACCGTACACCATGAAACGCCTATAAAATTATTGCAATCAATATACACCAATATACAGTATGTATATATATATATATATAGTTTCAGTATTTTCTTCAGCTGACTGATACCTTAATATATATCTCTGTGCTATCTAGATTCATCAGGATCAGGCTACGTAACAATATATATATTTATATAGAAAGAGAGAGAAGAGTGCTAAGAATGTCATGGTCACCTGCGTAAGGAATGAAATCTACCGTACACCACCGTGATATATACGCCTATAAAATGATTGCAATTAATATACACCAATATACAGTATAAATATATATATATTGGTATATTGATTGCATCATTTTATAGGCGTATATATCACGGTGTACGGTAGCTATTCCTTACGCAGGTGACCTTGAAATTGCTAATATATATATATATATATATATACAGTATATATATATAGATATATATATATATATATATATATATATATATATATATATAGAAAGAGAGAGAAGAGTGCTAAGAATTTCATGGTCACCTGCTTAAGGAATGAAATCTACCGTACACCGTAATATATACGCCTATAAAATGATTGCAATCAACAGTGAGTCACGCGAAGAAATGAATAATGAAAGGAAGGGAGAAAGAGAGAGAGAGATAATCCTACTTGGTGGTACTGCCCGGGGGTAAGCGGTAAAAGGGTTGTCTGAGGAGTGGCCTGGTAAACAGTGAGTCACACAAAGAAAGATGGGAAGAACGAAAGAGAAAGAGAAAGAGAGAGAGAGAGAGAGAGAGAGAGAGAGAGAGAGAGAGAGAGAGAGAGAGAGAGAAAGTCAATTTCACAAATACATCATATATGAAACAATAATATATACATATGGTCCCCACAATCATATAAAATATATTCAATCTTTCGTTGCTAGTATTATTACTGTATTATTTCTTCTGTACACCGTGATATATACGCCTATAAAAAGAATGGAAACTCGCAAGCAATTTCAAGGGCACATGCGTAATGAATATATTCAACTGTACACCGTGATATATACGCCTATAAAAAGAATGGAAACTCACAAGCAATTTCAAGGGCACATGCGTAATGAAAGTATTCTACTCTACACCGTGATATATACGCCTATAAAATTAATGGAAACTCGCAAGCAATTTCAAGGGCACATGCGTCAGAAATGTACCCTAAACCCCTGAAATATATGCGTAAAAATGCTTGTAATCAAACTTGCAAGCAATTTCAAAGTCACATGCACATATATATATATATGTAATATAAGAAGACCAACACCACAATCTTCGTTGTTTGTATTCCCGTAACAAATGTACGGTCCACACTGACATAGGCCTATACGCCAATAATAAAATGATTGCAATCGCTTGCAATCAAACTTGCAAGCAATTTCAAAGTCACATGCACATATACTGTATATCCCATATGTATAGGAAGACCAACACCACAATCTTCGTTGCTTGTATTCCCGTAAGAAATGTACCTTCCACCCTGACATTACGCCAATAATAAAATTATTGTAGGCTAAATCAATTTCTCAAACAATATAAATGTACATTGTACTTACCAAGTACCAACACCCACACCAGTATGTTCGCCAAGCTCCTCGTCAGCATCTGCATACCTTTCTTCATCGTCTAGAAGAACGCGTTCATCGCTCTCTTCCTTCCCACCTTCACCATTTGCAGGGCGCAGGTTATGGCGGCTGTGAAAACCGATAATCGGCATATCTTCATCTTCTTCTTCCTCCTCACTTCCCCCACTATCACTAAGCCCTTCCAAGGTTTCATCCAACAACCTGTTAGACACTGCTGAAGAGTTTATTAGCCGATCTAACTCCTCGGCGGTGAGCGGGTCCTCACGGCTTGGCTGGCGCAACGTACTAGGGATAGCGGCCACCGAATCGGACACGGGCAAATCTTCTCTTTCCATCACGGCGGCTAGAGCGGTACTGAGTCACGCTCACACGGTGGGGATGTGTGTGTGGGACCTTGTAGTACACCACCTGACTGCCAGGTTTTGCTTTCCACTTAAATTAGGGCGGGAATTAGCCACTCGCCAATAGCCGGGCGCCGCCACATAGGCCACATTTTTTTCACTCGACAATAGCCGGGCGCTGCCAGTTAAGGGTTAAATGATTTATTAATATTTTTACATTCGTGTCTATATATACCTACCTATTTGTGATACGATAACTATATTTTGAGTGGGTATGAGGAGATAAATTATCTACATGGTGTAACAATCTGGGGTTCTGGGATGCCACATGTCGCCATAGAGGCCAATTTTCTAAATATCCACTTTTTGTCTCTTTCACAGAATTCAGCAATGGCGCGACAAAGCCTCACCCCTGAGGAGATCCTGGACCTCCTCGACGATGATTCCTTGGACAGTGATGAGGAAATACCTACAGAAGACCACTATGAGGTAGAACACCACTTCAGCGACGAAGTTGGTGAGGAGGAGGAGGGGGTAGCTGGCTCAAGCTCACCCCCACGCTCCACCAACTCAGCCCTATCAGCGCCCCACTACGTGACAGCCCCACGCCTCTAACTAGTCAAAGTGAGAGTCTATTGAATGCCCAATGTTTTAGTGTGTATTTAGAATTAATTATTACGCTATGAGCCGAGTTTGCATTCAATAATTTACGTAAATCACCCGAAAAAGTCCGAAAAAGTCGGCTCTCTAAAAGTACCTCTCACATAAATATTCGTAGCGGCTAGAAATATATTCCGATTTTTTATTTTTATTTTTTTACAGTGTTGGTGTAGTTTGGGAAAGCAGGCATAAAAGTTACATCGAAATCCTACGTGAACTTTGGCCAAGACGAATTTTTATAAATGTACCATGATTTTTATCATTTTTTGGACACATTTTTTTAACCGTCTTTGTGCTTTCATTCCAGTACCTTAGCTGTGATTTCTAGCGAGTTGTGACGTGTACCACAGCTGCCCACGTCACTCCTCTGCAACCTCTGTGATTTTCATTGCCATTGAGTACATTTGAGTATTTTTTTATTTTTTTTTACTAATAACTTTACAATCAAAATATTTGTGTATGTACTTTAATCAATATAACACACATTGTTCAACTTAGCTTTTATTTTCACTATACATACGTTTAAGAAATAGTTAAAGTAGTGTTAGTAATGGTTAACAACAATCGAGGCTTTTTGGTTTACAAGTTACTGATTTTTAAATTTGACGGAGCAAAAACGACCCATTGTACCTGGGTTGTTATGAGAAAAGATGCGTACCTATTCAGGGTTGGGGTAGTGCTTGGTTTTTGGTCTATATATTTATTTATTTATTTATTTTTTGAGTGTCCTCGCTAGACCTCCATCAAGCTTTGAAAAACACCCCCTAGACACCCTTTCAAGATAAATGTGTACATTTTTCTATAGCTCCTTCTAAAATTAGAGGCTTGGTATCGCTCGCCAGAAAAAAATCGACACCTAAAACCTAAAAGGCACGAAATAATTTAATAATGACAACAAAATTAGGTAAAGGTCTCAAAATCGCCAAACTAATGGAACGAACGTCTAAACCCTCAATACTAATATGGTAAACATGAGGCAGAAGGGGGTACAGAAAAAACGAGTAATACCTATTAATTATTTGACCCTATTTCCAGCATTCTGGGACTATTCCATTCTTCCATGCTAGTCTACAAGTTTTTCAGATCCATGCAATCAATACTTAAATGTTCCTGCATTTGCATCACGGCACACACTCCATCTATCCCTCATCCTATAACCATCCTCTACTTATTCAAAGCCTCTCACAGCTCTGCAAATCTGACCTACTATTCCTCTCCTCCTCCACTCCTTCTCTTCTTCTTCCCCCAATAATGGTTAAGAGTGTTTAAGATCTGCATGTGGTAACCCAAGTTCGAATCCCGGGTGGATCACAAGCTTTCATTAATGTCATTGGGAGGTGTTTAGTGTTGGGAGTGAAATACATAAATTAGATTATTTCAAATCCAATTATATTTGCAGCGCTCTCATCCTTTACATTTAACAATACAATACAGTTATAGTACTCTCTTTATCTCATGACTATTTCTTGCATTAGCATTTGTCATTTTTACATCCCCCCCCCCCCCCCTTCCCCTTACGTAATTTTATTATGACCTTTCCAAACTCGCCTGGCCTCCTTCCAAAACAGTTTCATACACTCCCTTCACTTTACACTCCATTTACTACCAGATTCCGCGCCTATTTTTCACTGTACTTTACCATGCATTGTTTATATATATAATATATATATATATAGCTAGATAGGTCGATTGAACCCCCAGGCAATATCCCCATCCGCCTGCTGCTCTCTCTCTCTCTCTCTCTCTCTCTATATATATATATATATATATATATATATATATATATATATATATATATATATATATATATACCGGTATATATATATATAGTATACAGTATATATACTGTATGCTATATAAATAGCACAACTCACATGTGACAGTGACTAAAGTGGATAGCGTTTGCCGCCGAATTCATCGCCTCAATTAAAAATACATTGAACTGTTTAATAGAATCTCATGAAGCACGCTTTATGTTTACGGTTCCAAGCATTTGAATGGTAAGCGTGTACACAAGAATTCAATTAGTTAAAGTGGCTTTGGTTTTTCGTCTGGCTTTGAATATTTGTTTTATTTTACTACTCTTTCCAGCCCAATTCCTGACTGTCTTTTTTTTGTTTTAGACTAAATGTCTTGGATAGTGTTATTTATAGATTAGTTAAGCATTAGTTGGAAATATGTCAATCTTTCTTTCGAAACAAATATGGTTTAACAATCTATGCCTAACCAAAATTAGTCGACTGGGTAATTAATGAATGATTTTTTTTGTGCATTGAGGGAGAGAGAGAGAGAGTGACAGCGAGTGAGTGAGTGAGTGAGAGATAGATAGAGAAAGAGAGAGATAATGAGAGTGAGTGAGTGAGTGAGTGTGAGTTTTAGAGAGAGAGAGAGAGAGAAAGGGTCAACAAGCAAAACGAAGGAAACTAATATGAGAACTGACAATTGGTTTTGGAGCTCAGGTATAAAATCCATTACTATGTCGCTATCAATGGACTCCTGCCACAGGGATATTTGATCCCTGGTCATTTTGTTTGTCAGGAACTGTATATTTGAGTGGATTTGGTCTGACGTATCGGGTTTGATATGTTAACGTACCGGGCGTTTAATTACGTTAGTTCGGTATGCCGAGAAGTGTGACGTATGCTGTTTTAACCCTTTCTGTACCAGCGACGTTTGCTATGTCTTATTCTTGCTATATATAGACGATTTTATGAAGCTTAGGAAGGATCTGTGGTAACTAAAAGGGTTGATGAGATAGTTCGAAGCCTTTCAATTGCTAGAGATCTTTCCTAAACTGAATAAAATACGATTAGTAGTAGCCATAAACATATCGTAATAGTCAATGATACAGAAAGGGTTAACGTAACGGGTGTTTTTTAAGTAAATTTGGAATATCGGAAGATGTGACGTATGATGTTTTAACGTATTGGGTAATTATTTAGTTTATTCGGATTATCGGAAGTTATGATGTATGGTGTTATAATTGTACCGGTTTTATTACGTTAGTTCAGTATGTCAAGAAAAGTATGATGTATGGTGTTTTAATGTACTGGTTTTATTACGTTAATTCAGTATGTCAAGAGAAGTATGATGTATGGTGTTTTAATGTACCAGTTTTATTACGTTAGTTCAGTATGTCAAGAGAAGTATGATGTAAGGTGTTTTAATGTACTGGTTTTATTACGTTACTTCAGTATGTCAAGAGAAGTATGATGTATGGTGTTTTAATGTACTGGTTTTATTACGTTAGTTCAGTATGTCAAGAGAAGTATGATGTAAGGTGTTTTAATGTACTGGTTTTATTACGTTAGTTCAGTATGTCAAGAGAAGTAGGATGTATGGTGTTTTAATGTACCGGTTTTATTACGTTAGTTCAGAATGTCATGAGAGGTGTGACGTATGGTGTTTTAATGTACCGGTTTTATTACGTTAGTTCAGTATATCAAGAGAGGTGTGACGTATGGTGTTTTAATGTACCGGTTTTATTACGTTAGTTCAGTATATCAAGAGAGGTGTGACGTATGGTGTTTTAATGTACCGGTTTTATTACGTTAGTTCAGTATATCAAGAGAGGTGTGATGTATGGTGTTTTAATGTACCGGTTTTATTACGTTAGTTCAGTATATCAAGAGAGGTGTGACGTATGGTGTTTTAATGTACCGGTTTTATTACGTTAGTTCAGTATATCAAGAGAGGTGTGACGTATGGTGTTTTAATGTACCGGTTTTATTACGTTAGTTCAGTATATCAAGAGAGGTGTGATGTATGGTGTTTAATGTACCGGGTTTTATTACGTTAGTTCAGTATATCAAGAGAGGTGTGACGTATGGTGTTTTAATGTACCGGTTTTATTACGTTAGTTCAGTATATCAAGAGAGGTGTGACGTATGGTGTTTTATTGTACCGGTTTTATTACGTTAGTTCGGTATTTCAAGAGAAGTATATGTATGGTGTTTTAATGTACTGGTTTTATTACGTTATTTGGTAAGTAGAGAAATGTGATGTATGATATTTTAACGTTCCGGTGTTTATTTACACGTTAGTTCGGTATGTAGAGAGATGTAATGTATGGTGTTTTAACGTTCCGGTGTTTATTTACGTTAGTTCGGTATGTAGAGAGATGTAATGTATGGTGTTTTAACGTTCCGGTGTTTATTTACGTTAGTTCGGTATGTAGAGAGATGTAACGTATGGCATTTTAACGTTCCGGTGTTTATTTACAAGTTAGTTCGGTATGTAGAGAGATGTAATGTATGGTGTTTTAACGTTCCGGTGTTTATTTACGTTAGTTCGGTAAGTAGAGAGATGTAACGTATAGCGTTTTAACGTTCCAGTGTTTATTTACGTTAGTTCGGTATGTAGAGAGATGTAATGTATGGTGTTTTAACGTTTCAGTGTTTATTTACGTTAGTTCGGTATGTAGAGAGATGTAACGTATGGTGTTTTAACGTTCCAGTGTTTATTTACGTTAGTTCGGTATGTAGAGAGATGTAATGTATGGTGTTTTAACGTTCCAGTGTTTATTTACGTTAGTTCGGTAAGTAGAGAGATGTAACGTATGGTGTTTTAACGTTCCGGTGTTTATTTATGTTAGTTCGGTATGTAGAGAGATGCAACGTATGATATTTTAACGTTCTGGTGTTTATTTACGTTAGTTCGGTATGTAGAGAGATGTAACGTATGGCGTTTTAACGTTTCGGTGTTTAGTTCGGTATATAGAGAGATGTAACTATGGCGTTTTAACATTCCGGTGTCTATTTACGTTAGTTCGGTATGTAGAGAGATGTAATGTATGGTGTTTTAACGTTCTGGTGTTTATTTACGTTAGTTCGGTATGTAGAGAGATGTAACGTATGGTATTTTAACGTTTCGGTGTTTATTTACGTTAGTTCGGTATGTAGATAGATGTAATGTATGTTGTTTTAGTGTTTTAACGTTCCGGTGTTTATTTACGTTAGTTCGGTATGTCGATGGTTATAACTGGTGTAGGGGTAGCCCGCTCCATTGTTTGATTGAGTGTTTTGGGAGGTTACAGGCATATATAGCTTTTCCATCATAAATAATCCCTAACACTTGGTTCTCTTTCTTATTTCAAGCAGCGAGTAATGTTTTGTTTTTCATTCCTGAGTTACTCACTGTTCCTTTCAAAGTTCCCGTTCAGTACTCGTTCGTAATGTAGGCTACACATCCATTATCTACTAAACTCTCTATTAACCCTTTCTGTACCGGCGACGTCTTTTATATTTGATTTGAGCTACATTTATACGATTTATGAAGCTTAGGAGGGTTATATATGTCGCCAAAAGGATTAATTGAGATAATATGTAGCCTTTCGATGGGTACACGTCCTTCCAAAACTGATTAAAATCATCTAATAGTTAGCAGAATATAATGACAATAATATCAGCGGTACTGAATGGATTAATTATGCTCACGTTTCACCCGTTCCGTTCCTCTCACCTCGACCGTCATCTCCCCGTTCTCCGTCTCAGTAATTTTGTGATGATTCCCGAAAAGCCACCGTTATCACCAACTTGTACGATTTGGAAAGTTTAAGACTTTTCACCCTATTAATTTGTCAATATTTAGACTCGTGCCATTAGGTGTCGATTTGTTCATGGTGAGCGACAGCGAGCTTGTAATTTAACAGGAACTGGCCTTCGGCGGGGACATTTTTGTACCAAAAAATGTATAGCCTAAATTTATCTTGAAAGGGGATCTAGGGAATATAATAATTGTAAGCTTGATGGAGGTTTAGGGAACAAACAAAAATCCTTCCCTTAAATATCGTCACCTTTTTCTCTGGTTCGTCTAGTCTCCCCTCGCCCGACCATCTCCTCCTCGTTCTCCGCCCCGGTAATAATGTGATGGTTCCCGGCAGACCACTACCGTAATCACCAACTTGTACCAGATCGAGCCCGGGAGCCCAACCATCTCATTCCAGGCCTTAGATGAACTCATTAACCAGTCTTATAACGTCTTATTAATTTTATTATAGTTATATTTAGACGATTATATGCGGTTTAAGTAGGATCTGTGGTAGCAAAAAGGATTAGGTGAGGTAGTTCGAAGCTTGTTAATTACTGGAGGCCCTTAACACCTTACGAGCGGCCTATGCGGTTTATTTATGTGTACCGCACAGCGGGGTGTTTTTAGCCAAAATAGGGCTGTTTACGTGATCATTTTCATGCCTAAATAAGACCCAGAACGTAAAACGTGAAAGGGCATAAACAGAGCTTTCGAATGACACCATAACGATCCTTGTATGATGGATAGTTTTCTTGCAATAACCGTGCAACGCGAGTGCAAAAAGCAGGTAATTCGGTACTTTCAGTACATAATTGAGTATGTAGCGAGTGAGAGAGGGAGGAGGGAGCTGAGATTTGTGTCAGTAGGTTCGCCGCGGTGGTCTGGAGCAGTCATACGCTCGCTAGTCTCCTGCCACCACTTGTCTCTCTCTCTCAGCCACATTACGTGCTGAAATTGCCACTCGAGTTATGTCGAGCGCCGCCACATAGTCCAGCTTTTTTTAACTCGACTTATGTTGCTCGCCGCTAATTAAGGGTTAAACTGAATAAAATAGTCTGATAGTAGCCAGAATAAAGTTAAAAGGACGCACCGGTAACAACAAAGGGTTAATTGTGTATGTACAGTCATGGGAATAAGTTCTTTACCAACCCATGATAGCGTAATGGTTAGTGGGCAGAATAATGGTGTGAGTATCCTAGGTTCGAATCTTTGGAGTACCACATGTATTCCATCACCTTCTTAATTACATCCATGAGTTCCTTTGTGATGGTCACTTCATGTATGATACAATGCTTTTTAGCTTCCACAGGACATGCTCGAATCATAATCTCTCTTATTTCTGTCTCTTGATTCTCCTGGTCCATGTGGGGATAAGCAATTTTGACATTTTTCGTGATCTCCCTCCTCAGGGTTCTCACATTTTGTCCATCTAGTGTCATGCTCTTTAGTTTGTCTCTGGCCTTTCTTGTGGAGGTTTCTCTGCCAAATTCTTCTATCTGAGCATTCCTAGCTTCTGCCCACGACACTAGTCCCTCTAGACATACCCTTACATCGTTCAGGGCCTTGCCTAAGTGTGCCTTTCCATAGGCTAACTTCTTTTCATCTTCTCCCACATCAAGTAGAGTGAATTGACATTCTAATTGTTTAATCGATAATTCAATTTTTTCTTTCCCTTCTTCCCATAATCTAAACGGTAGTAATGTCGTCATTATGTCTGGTTTGTTAGATAAATATACTCAATCCAAACAATTTGTCGAATCCCACCGCTTGCCACCAAAATGTAGTTCTTATTTCTAAGTTTGCTACTAAGGTGAGAATAATTCGACAGTTGTTAAGAAGTTCGTATTCTTTATTTAACAAAACTTCCTGATAGCATAATATATCCTCATAGCAATCAATTGTCTGTTCGGGCCGGAATGAGTTCAATCCATAAATTGAATATTACCGTCGACCCAATATAGATTGTACGTTGGAACTCTTAAATTCCCGTTACCACCTACTTGGATACCCGTTATTCAGGCATTGATTCACTCCGACTTCGATCCAAAGGCACGTCGCTATTTCCAAAAGAATTAACAAAACTTTACTGCGCCTCAATATGTCCTATGATAGGACCAGGGATTTAACCTATCTAATCTAAACGTCCCTAAACTTACAACCTATCCGTATATATATATATACAGTATATCATATGTTTTACTACGCCTCAATATGTCCATTCATAGGACCTAGGCTTTAATCACGTTAATCTAGACGTTCCTATATTTACATCTTATCTATTTATATCATACATCTCAAAACATTTAAATATGTACCCATAGGCAATTACTTAAATCTAACTCTGTTCCGGAGTGTCCCACACTCCTGATTTCTATCTCACAAATTAAGTTTTACAATACAATTTAACTCCTATTTCATTTCACTTATAATCAAGTTTCAGCTCATATACTGTAGATCATTACATAATTCAATATATCCGATATTTCAAAATTACCTTATTACAACTATTTAACACTTGATCGCCTGGTATATCAGAACACTATATCATTCAACATAAAATGACTACTTTCAATAATACAACACCCCTTTAATAGTCGCCTAGACTTGTTACTTATGTCATGATTACAGGGTCGCATAATCTGATAATCGTATTCCGTACAATAGTCTCTTTAATCGAATAACGATGTTTCCTTTATACATAAACAATATTTTTCATCAAACGGACTAGTGTCCTTACTGACTATTTCTCAAGCTAGGTCTAACCTTTCACAAACATGATTAATTCCTATTCTTTAATAATTGGCACAACCCCGTTATCATTAATCATTATATAAACAGACTCCCGTATGATTCTTAGTAATCCCCTTTACTTATTACCCTATAAGATCCTATCCTATTTATAGCTAAATGGCATGGAGCCTTCTCAAACATTAACAGCTATCTCTCTCAACAATGAATCCTTTTATTTATTCATGAGTGTATCGTTTTCTCTTTTTTTGTTTTGTTCTATAAGAACACATCTAATTTTAATTGATTGGAACCAATGGGTTTGTCAAGCATTTTTCTCTCTTTCCATTAATCTATTTCGGGCCCATTAAGGGTCCTTTAAAAAATCTGGATTGTTTCTGGAGCAGTCTTCACCACCTCATAGCCGGCCAATATGTCTTCTGGAAGTCTTCAATCCCATCTACTACTTGTCGCCCCTCTTGAATTGCTTGGCTAATAGTGTGTAAGCTAGCAATATGACGACAAGCACCAGGATACTGATGGTGTATCTGGTCAGCAGTGGAAAGTTGTTGTAGGCCAGAGGTGGACGTTATTGGTGGGTGGTAAGCAAGCTGGTTGGAGCAGGTTTGGCCAAGCTCCCATCACTGTACAGGTGAGGGACAGGTAGAGAGTTGCTGGCAGATTGGCCCAGTGGAATCCGTGACGTGAGTGCCGTCTGCAGCCCTCCCCCCCCCCCCCCCCCCTCCCTCTTTATAGCTCCGCCTCACGATTTGGCGCGCTGTACTTGGTTGAGACAGCCGTCCGGGCAGTACTTTCCCTAGCCTCGCGTTTGGTAGGTTTCTTTCTCCCTCCTCGGGTCTTCTCTCTTCATAATAAGTCCCAGGGAGATGGTTGCAAAGGTCTTGTAGTGACTTACGGGAGTATGGGGCTTGCACTGATGTTATAGACCTATTGCAACTTGAAGAAACGGCCGGTGGAGGGAGCGAGAGCGATTTAAAAAGTGGAGATGTGTGCGCGGTTGGCTCGGTCTTAATGTGCTCCCACAACGGAGGCTCCTGATTGGCTGCCCGGGCGGGTGTGGCAAAGTTGTGGGAAAGTCAAACTCAGCTGGTTTAAAGGGAAGGTGATTTGCAGCGCGTCGATTGGCTGGCAGGATTCTTACTTTAATTATTATTATTATTATTATTAGTAGTAGTAGTAGTAGTAGTAGTATAATGCCAAACTCAAGGCAAAAGTGAAGTGTTTGATGACGGTAATTTGAGTGAAAGGTCTGATGGTAATAATGGTAGTGGAAGAGTTTTGACTTCTACGAATTGATGATAATAATGCAAATGAAAATAAAGTACAGTACTACAATTATGTAATAGTGTGGACATACCATGGATTGATGTATATTAGTTGTGTTGCCGAATGTGGTATTGGAGAGAGTTGTAGTGATGGTTACAGCCGATAATAAAGTACAGTACTACAATTATGTAATAGTGTGGACATACCATGGATTGATGTATATTACTTGTGTTGCCGAATGTGGTATTGGAGAAAGTACTGTTGTAGTGATGGTGACAGCCGATAATTGTGTTAAGGGGGGTGACCTGCTTTTTTCTCTTTCTTGATTTTATCCATTCGGCCTCATTCAGCCTACTATTTTAAGACATTTAACCCCATCCAGGTGTTGATTATTTCCTGGCGAGCGATAGCGAGCCAGCATTTTATGGAAAAATCTGGCTTCGCCGGAGAAATGTTTCCATCGAAAAATGTTCAAATTAAGCTAGCTATCTAACTCATTATCAAAAATATTGTGGCTCGCTATCGCTCGCTAGGTATATATCGACACCTGGATGGGGATAAACTTCTTAAAACAGTAGGCTGAATGGGACCAAATGGATACAACCCAGAGAGAGAAATAAAGCAGGTCACCCCCCATAATATGAGGAGGTGTGGGGATGACATGTGTCCGCTGATTGATACAGGGGAAATACAGTTCTGACTGGTGAACAATTATGAATGAGTATGCTTTTATTTTATTTTATTGTTTTTATTTGGATGAGGGAGGAAAAAAATAGGCAGAACTGCCTGTGACGAGTGCTTCCCCCAGAGTTGAGAGAGTGAGAATGACTGGGCCAAAATCAAGGAATGCCAAAATGCCTGGACACATGGTGTTACAATTTGCCTATCTAATGTGACTGTAATTGATTTACAAGATATGCAAGTGCTGTGAGTATATACAGTATACTGTATACATATATGTATATACAGTATACTGTATACATATATGTATATACTGTATACTGTATACATATATGTATATACAGTATATACAGTATACTGTATACATATATGTATATACAGTATACTGTATACATATATGTATATACAGTATACTGTATACATATATGTATACAGTATACTGTATACATATATGTATATACAGTATATACAGTATACTGTATACATATATGTATATACAGTATACTGTATACATATATGTATATACAGTATATACAGTATACTGTATACATATATGTATATACAGTATATACAGTATACTGTATACATATATGTATATACAGTATACTGTATACATATATGTATATACAGTATATACATATCTGTATATACTGTATATACAGTATATACATATCTGTATATACTGTACATGCAGATGCACAGTAGTTAGGACCATACTTAACTCTATGGACTCCGCTGTATGGGATGTGTAGGAATTCATTCAAGCACATTTTAAAATGTTTACAATTGAACTTAATCCAAGTAAAATTATTTAGAAAAATCGCAAGAACAGAGAAAGGATATAATGTGCAGAGTGAACAAACTAAAACATATAAAACAATACCATTCGTAAAACATATATAAATGTGCCCCATATTAAATACTATAAGTTCATTTTCCCGAACGCCACCATTGTACCTCGCCGATATTGTCTTTTCTGATATGTGGCGCTATAAAACCCAAGACTTTCACCGTTTTCCGTTTTATGGTTCACAAAAAAAATCCATTCCCACAAAAGTTTATATAAAACTACATTAATGAAAGTCTGGCTTAGTAGTTCGTTGGTGGAATTTTTGGAAATTAATTTATCAGATATATATATATAAATATATATGTATCTATATATATATATATACAGTTTATATATATTCCGACTGAAGCGCAAAATATGAAATCCATAGACTTATTCAAGAAAATAACTCTGGGAGTACAAATTGGCAATATTAAGAGGCAATTAAACCGATATATTGACACCACGCTCACGCGCACACTCTGTATCACACACACACCCATGCACACTGCCTCATATCCCACTCGCACACACTCAAACAATACACATTTAGAAGAATTAGTGTTTAAGGGGAGGTTTGTCGTTTTTCTGGACCCCTTTCTTCGGTGTGATTATCCCCATAAGTTTTTAAATTTATGACGTTCATCCCATTAGTTTGTCGATTATAAGACCTTTCTTACCATTTCTTTGTCAAATATCAAGAGCTTTCGTGCCAGTTAGGTGTCGAGTTTTTCCTGGCGAGCGACATCGTGCCTGTAATTTAAGAGGAACCGGCCTTCGGCCAGGAAATGTTTCTACCAAAGAATGTACATATTTATCTTGACAAGGGGTCTATGGGGGGTAATTTATAGCTTGATGGAGGTCTAGGGAACACACTATAAACCTCCCCTTAAGTGTTGACGCTATAACGGCCTGGTTTAAACAATTATCAAGAGGCCAATTAACAACTGGTTTAATCCGTTCTGTATCGGCGACGAATTTTGTGTAGTTTAAGACGGATCTGTAGTAGAAATATTATAAATATATGGGTGTGTCAGATACTTCAGAGCGTTTTGTTGTTGGAGGCCCTCTATAAACTAAATAAAATCATCTAAAGGTGGTATCACACGAGCGATTTGTCGGTCAAATTTTACTGGCAATTGTTGTCTGGCAGCTTCAAGATATACGTTCCGTAAGAATTAAACTAATAAACATAATCTACCTTCGATCTAGTTTCCGATTCCAATGTGAAAAAGCCTCAAAATAATACGAGAATAAACTTGCTCATCGAAAATTGCCGGAAAATGCGCTCGTGTGACACTGCCTTAATAGTAGCATGAATATATTTAAAGAGATGTTGCCGGTACAGAAGGGGTTAATAATGCAATTCCCATATTTTACCAAAACAATACAAATACTGCTTGTTATTTTGGTTATGTACAGTTTGCCGCACATATTTTGGTTATGTACAGTTTGCCGCACATATTTTGGTTATGTACAGTTTGCCGCACATATTTTGGTTATGTACAGTTTGCCGCACATATTTTGGTTATGTACAGTTTGCCGTACATATTTTGGTTATGTACAGTTTGCCGCACATATTTTGGTTATGTACAGTTTGCCGCACATATTTTGGTTATGTACAGTTTGCCGCACATATTTTGGTTATGTACAGTTTGCCGCACATAATCTATTCCGTTGGGGTCGTGATTTGGCAGAGCTGGACCCACCACCCCAACCCCCCTCCCTCACGCCACCTCCTGCCAATAGGAGGTGGAGTGAGGGAGGGGGGTGGGGGAAGTGGGTGAAGCGCTGCCCAATCACGACCCCAACGGAATAGAATATGTGCGGCAAACTGTACCATACATTTATTGTATTTATACTTGTATTGTTTTAAATATATCTTTTCAACCTTCCTAATTTAAATTTAATAATCAACATTAGCTAAAACTTGATGCAGTTATAGTATTCGCATTTCCTTTTTCAATCACCGAATTTTGATTTTTGAGCTCAAACGAAAATAACCAGTTCATGTACAAATTGTTCTTATTGTTCGAACATCTTATTACTCTTTGTGTGAGGGAATTATCTCATTATAATAATAATTACGTTGTCCGCTTTTCATTAAATGTATTGTATTACACGAGTTTGATTATTAATGAACAGGATATGTTCTTATATTAGTTAATGAGCTTCGTAATGATCTGATCCTTTATTCGTTGTGCAGTACGTTTTTATTAATTAAGTACACACTTTTCCCTTATCCTATTCACCTGTATATTATAATAACTACCATATACAATATGATAGCAATAGCAGTAGGTCATTATTGCAATTTCAAATCATTTCTATATTGCGATTCTATGTTCTATGTTTTTTTATTTTTTTATTTCGAGAATCTTCTAAATATATTCCAATATTCAAGGAAATACTGAGATTTCAATATATTGAGTTAATATATATATACAGTATATATTTTGTTTTCTTTTCTATACCCCAACTACTCCCTCTCAGGCATAGGCTGATAGCCTTTACACTCTACCCCTGAACACGGTGAGGCCCGTGAGGTCGTGTTCCAATCTAGGGAGTGAGACATGCGAAGCACCCCGGCTCGAAGCAATCCCATCTCTGAAGCCGCCTCGCCCCTGCGCTTCACAGTCTCACCCCCCACACTCGGACCCTCACTCTCAGAACGCCACCTATTGAGCAATTAACTCACTAGGCATTGCCCCCCTGTAGCATATTTTTGAATATGGGAATATTCATACAATGCTATTTTAATCAGGGAACAATGAGGGTATTTTTTTGGCATTTCGGTGTGCTTTGGTAATGCACTGATACTAGGTACAGCACAAATTCCATCCAAATAATATCTTCCCATTGACATATTGGGATTCGAACCCGGGTCCATTGGAATACCAGTCCAGTGGCAAGACCACTCCGCCACACCTCCCTTGTATATACAGTATATATATATATATATATATATATATATATATATATATATATATATATATATATATATATATATATATATATATATATATATATATACAGTATATATACTGAAAACAAATTATATATATATACCGGTATATATATATATATATATATATATATATATATATATATATATATTTATGTTAGTAAAGCCAGGTAATACATTTTCTTTAACACCTAACGAGCGGCTTAGGCGGATATTTATATGTACCGCCCAGCGGGGTGTTTTTACCCTAAGTAGGTTTGTTTACGTGATCATTTTCATGCCTAAATAAGACCCAGAGCGTAAAACAAGTATCTATCCCTGAATGGGCATAAACAGAGCTTTCGAATGACACCCCAACCATCCTTGTACGACCGCTAGTTTTCTTGCAACGATCGCGCAACACGAGTGCAAAAACCATGTAATTAGGTAGTTTCCCTACATAATTCCCTGTGTAGCGAGTGCGTGAGGGTGGAGGAGGGTGGGATTCATGTCAGTAGGTCCGCCGCGGTGGTCTGGAGCAGTCATACGCTTGCTACTCTCCTGCCACCACTTTTCTCTCTCTCTCAGCAACATTACGTGCTGAAAATGGCACACGACATAAGTTGTGAACCGCCACTTAATCCAAATTTCTTTCACACGACATAAGTTGCGCGCCGCGAATAAAGGGTTAATACATAATTATGAGGTTGACAGAAATGGCAATTTCTGCGTTGGAAATTTTATTATTCAAAGTTTCCAGGTCTCTGATGAGTTTTCGCTGGGTGGCAGGAAGTAGATGAATGAGATGAGCAAAATTCATGGTGGTACAGGGTTACATTAATGTACATGATCATACAGGATATACGACGCGTTTCACTGGACAACCAGCATTATCAAGTAAGGATAGAATGATATAAAAGGTAAACAGGAAGGGTATATATAGAGGGTGGAGGATCAGAGGAGGCGAAAATCAGGGGGCAAAAGTCTGCTATTGGTGGAGGGGTATTCTAGGAGAGAGAAAGATAGAACCGTTTCATGCATGCGCACTGGATGCGGGATGGTGGTGGTCGGTTGGCGGGGTCGAAGCTGATTGGCTGCGTGTCGAGGGGCGTGGCCTAAGTTGCGTAGTACGTGTGGCGCCGGCAGAAGACGAAGCTGAAGGATGTAGAGCGGGGGGCTGCGTCAAGGGCACCGGGGGGCGAGGGGGGGCGTTTGGTCCTGTAGGAAAGTGCCTTTTGGCAGAAGGAAGAATCTGAAGGTCTAGAGTTTGGTTGTTGATGTTGGGATGTAAGGCTTGGATATATAATGCTTCGAGTATAGGTAATCACCTTGGGTCACTTTCTTTATCAAGTATGGTGGTGTGTTTCTCTAACTCGTTACGTGTGAGGTGGGGGTGGTTAGTGGTGAGATAGTGGTCTTTGATGGCTCCAGCCTGAAGGTGAAGAGTTAACCGACGTGAAAGACGAGTCTGCGTCATACCAATATAGGAATGAGGTCCACAGTCCTCATAATTACAGGTATGTTGGTAAATGACGTGATCGTCGGTCATCGGGCTCTTAATCTTGGTGGAAGCTGGTTTGTTGCGAAGAACGAGGTTGGAGGTCTTGGGGGATTTGTAATAAATTATTAATTTGATTTTGTTTTCCGGGTTGGTTGGGTGGACATGTTTGGAGATTATTTCTTTAACCCGTCCAGCCCCGGCTAGTTTTGTAATGTTTGTTCACCACGTCATCTACGTATCTACTGTAGATACGTGGATGACATCTTCGTGCAAATCAAGGACCTCCACGAACTACAGGAACTCCAGCGTCGCTTCATGACCTCCTCCGGACTTAACTTCACCTTTGAAAAATCAAACAATGGACAACTCCCTTTCCTCGACATCCTCGTAGCTCTGAACGACCATGGGT
The DNA here is from genome assembly GCA_032716605.1 of Paralithodes platypus. Lineage (NCBI taxonomy): Eukaryota > Metazoa > Arthropoda > Malacostraca > Decapoda > Lithodidae > Paralithodes > Paralithodes platypus. Next base: position 13,897,943 of record CM064534.1, read on the forward strand.
TCAAAACCACCGTCTACATTACACCAACTAACACAGGACAATGCCTCAACGGCGATAGTGAATGCCCGCGCCGTTATCTTCTATCCTCCATCTCCGCCTATGTAAGGAGACCCTCACGCACTGCTCTACCTGGGCTCACACCCACCAGGAACTAGAAAAACTATCCAAAGTTTTAGTAAATAACGGATACTCCAACTCCGACATCTCCAGCACCATCAACCACCATCTTGAAAAATGGTACACCCAAAGCCCTCCTAACATTGACCCCCCCAATGAAATTAAGATCTTCTACCGCAATTTTATGTCCTCTGAACACAAAAATGACGAGGCCGTCTTAAAAGAAATAATCTCCAAACATGTCCACCCAACCAACCCGGAAAACAAAATCAAATTAATAATTTATTACAAATCCCCCAAGACCTTCAACCTCGTTCTCCGCAACAAACCAGCTTCCACCAAGATAAAGAGCCCGATGACCGACGATCACGTCATTTACCAACATACCTGTAATTATGAGGACTGTGGACCTCATTCCTATATTGGTATGACGCAGACTCGTCTTTCACGTCGGTTAACTCTTCACCTTCAGGCTGGAGCCATCAAAGACCACTATCTCACCACTAACCACCCCCACCTCACACGCAACGAGTTAGAGAAACACACCACCATACTCGATAAAGAAAGTGACCCAAGGAGATTACCTATACTCGAAGCATTATATATCCAAGCCTTACATCCCAACATCAACAACCAAACTCTGGACCTTCAGATCCTTCCTTCTGCCAAAAGGCACTTTCCTACAGGACCTAACGCCCCTCCTCGCCCCCCGGTGCCCTTGACGCAGCCCCCCGCGCTACCTCCTTCAGCTTCGTCTTCTGCCGGCGCCACACGTACTACGCAACTTAGGCCACGCCCCTCGACACGCAGCCAATCAGCTTCGACCCCGCCAACCGACCACCACCATCCCGCATCCAGTGCGAATGCGTTAAGTGGTTCTATCATTCTCTCTCCTAGAATACCCCTCCACCAATAGCAGACTTTTGCCCGTGATTTTCGCCTCCTCTGATCCTCCACCCTCTATATATACCCTTCCTGTTTACCTTTTATATCATTCTATCCTTACTTGATAATGCTGGTTGTCCAGTGAAATGCGTCATATATCCTGTATCATCATGTACATTAATGTAACCCTGTACCACCATGAATTTTGCTCATCTCATTCATCTACTTCCTGCCACCCAGCAAAAACTCATCAGAGACCTGGAAACTTTGAATAATAAAATTTCCAACGCAGAAATTGCCATTTCTTTCAACCTCGTATGGATTAAAGAAAATATATATATATATACCGGGTATATATATATATACCGGTATATATATATATTCAATAGTATCATCAACATATTGTCTTTCACTATCTCTTCATTTTCTTCTTTCTTATTGTCATATTCCTTTGTAATTTTTGTTTTGTTCTCCCTGCTCCTCCCCCTACTTATCTTTGGTGTCCTCCTCTTCCAACATTCTCTTCCTGTCCATATTACTGGTAAACATCTTCCTTCTATTTCATCTGATGCAAGGGGTCGAGGGTCTGGGAGATATTATATTGTATTATCATATTGAAGTGACGGGGTTGAATGGGGCGAGGTAAAATAATACCTGTAGGATTGCTAGCATACAGGAGAATAGGAAGGAGAGAAGAAGAAACCTACAGCAGAAATAGAATTACATACCAGCTTCCCATGCTTTAGAGGGAAACGGAACAGAGGAGTGCCCCATACTACCAGGTCATTCCCATTCTCTAAACAACAGGAAGCTAGGTCAGTCACCCATGCAAAAGAGTGGGAGTTTGAGCCAATCACCATCGAGTTTTCAAACCATCTCCACCTATCACCAACCTTCATTCGACCAGCAGCCAGACTTGCAGTACAACGAACAAATGCTTATGCAAGTTCAACATCAGAGACCGGAGTGCTATCGAAATAAGTGGGAATACTAGGATGTTCATTGCAGTACCATTCCGGAGACCTCTACATCACCCCGAGAACATAGTGAACAACAGAGTTATCAACTGCATCACCAATAACCCCTAATTATCACAGAGTCACGGGAGTTAACATTATATCCTCCCTAGGCTTCGTAACCCCCACAAGAGTATTAAATATAATACTTGAAATGATTATGTACAAACTGATAACCACAAAGTATTTTTTAAACTAAGTATTACCTTCAAAAATTACATCACAACCATTCACTATATCCTTTTAGCATATATAACTTTAAGCTAAGAAATAACTTGAACATAGTCTCACTGAAATTGAAGGAAGTAAGCAACTCTGCCTAAGTAATGTTCTCTGCTGAAAAGCAAGGAGCATATAACTGAGGTAGTAACTGCCTCCTCCTCCCCCTTGAGACTACAATGAGCCCTGCTGTGTTACCTCTGATGCCAGGATATTGGATTCCTGCTTATGAGAGGCAGCTCCCCCTGAAGTCCAGACAAGCCGAATCTACGATCCACGTCGGCCAGACTTACTCTCAAACTACTACCCTCCTAACTTACCCTAAGTGTCTCTGAGTGTCTTACGTTGTGATTATTGTTGTGAAGGTAAGGTAAAATATGTGAATATTCCAGTGCTAATTTCTATGTAGATCTGTGTCCAAGATCGTTATTTACTTCGTATGTATTAATCCTTCAGAAGCCTTATTAATTATTGAATCGATCTGTGCCTAAGATACATTGTTAACCCGTCTCTATTCTCTTGTACATCGTACTACGCATACATTACATATCCGTGTTAATTAATCTAGTAGCCGAATACTCACAGATTTTCATTGTGTATATCCATACTATTATGTATGTAATAAGTTGAAGTTAAAGTGTATACCGTGTATTTATTCCCTTCTCAAATCTAACTTTTTACCTAGAACCTACGCTCAATTTCATATTTACTTAAACTCGGACTCTCATCCTGTCGAAGAATTATTATTGATTATAATCATAATTTAAATCTATTTTCTTCGAGAAACCCTATTTTACGCTTTGTCATATCATGCGTTAACTTGCTTATTTTATGAACAACTTATTTGTTTATTCTATTATGAAATAGATAATTACGATCCATCTCGTCTAGGAATTCTAGTTTCGTATAGATCTAGTATCTAATTATTTCACCAACTCGAATACAACGCCAATTTGTTCTGTATTCCTTATAGAAATCTGTTAACTCGTTCAGCACTCCTTCATACCTTATCAGGTATTTCCATCTAAGTGCAACTTTGTAGTGTACGCCTATTTTACTATTAGTAGTATTATAACTTCTAGTACTTCTTGAAACCCATATTTTCAGACATTAATACCCCAAGGTCTTTCACAGTGTGAAAGACCTTGGGGTATTAATGTCTGAAAATATGGGTTTCAAAGTACATAACCAGGTCAAAGTGGCGGCTGCGAAACGTCTAACGGGTTGGATTCTGCGTACTTTTAAAACACACGGTGAATTGCCTATGATAACGCTCTTCAAATCTCTAGTGCTACCGCGGCTTGAATACTGTAGCGTATTAACATCCCCATACAAAGCAGGTGAAATAAATGACGTAGAGAGTGTACAAAGAAATTTCACTTCGCATATAAGTTCGATAAAACATCTACACTATTGGGAGCGTTTAAGAGCACTGAATCTGTACTCACTGGAACGTACAAGAGAACGTTACCTAATAATATACACGTGGAAAATCGCAGAGGGTTTAGTACCAAACCTACATACTCCGATAGTCATGAAATTCAGTGATAGGAGAGGCTGGGAATGCGAAATCCCCCGGATGAATAACAGGGGTGCTATGGGCTCTCTGCGAGAGGGCTGGTTATCACACAGAGGCCCACGTCTCTTCAACAAACTCCCACGGCGAGTAAGAGACATGAGGGACATCTCGTTAGACAACTTCAAGAGAGCCCTAGATGTCGAACTGCAAAAAGTGCCAGACGAGCCCATCCTCGCAAGGGAGCGAGCTGTCGCTTCAAACAGTCTACTGCACCAAATCACCACCCATAACGAGGGGCGTCGCGCTCCTTGGTGCCGCTAGAGGAGCGGCGAACACATCCAAAGGTATCCAAAGGTAAGGTAAGTACACGCTATTTTATTTATGCGTTTCTTAAACTTCTGTAATCAAAATATCAATTGATTCAGGTTAGGATGTATTCAACATTTAATTATTCTTCAGTAGATGTAAATCATTAAATCTGAATTCCTCGACCCGTGAGATTATTATTACATATACAAGTTAATTAATTATATGTTCATGATATAATTTTCTCATAATAATCTAATTACATAATTAATTGTAAAAACAATTCAGCTCCTTTCTCCTTTTTAAAATAAAGTATTCCTCCCATATTTAAGAATAATATCACATTAACCGCAAATACTCTTTCCCGCACCTCAGTCTAATAGATGACCTCTTGACCTACCTGGTCGTATTTATTTCCGCGCAGCATCTTTCATATTTCTTGGACGCATCCCGTCTCGCGCACTCAAACGATAACTATACAATTCTTAGTGCGGTTAACCAAATTGTTTAGTAAACAAATCCCGAGTTCAAATCAATACTGCTTGAACTTATCAGAATACTTCATGATAGATACTCAACTCTCATATATATTGTTATCAAGGGTTTATTCTATGTTTATGTATGTCTATATATAATTGCATATTTCCACAATAATACTTTCCTTTCATTCATGTGCATTGTTATGTTATTCAGAGATCTTTGTGTGTTATAAATGAATTCAATTATTACCTTACTATTCCTTATAATAGTTAAGTTAAGTTTTATCTCACATTTCCGGTCTAGATATACTCGTGAATTTCATATCAACCTTATTATGTCTAAATATGTTGATTCTCTTACTATTCTCAAATAATAGCTAATTGAATCTAATGATCTATCTCTATGCCATTTAATAAATAAGAGAATATAATTATCTGTGTGTGTTTATTGTGTTTATTACAACCTGATTGAGTACATAATTGTGAATAAGAACGTGTTCGATGTGTTCCTGTTGAGGATATATTGAGTCTAAAAGTCCATATTTGGATTTGAGTAAAGACCATAACAAAGCTAAGTTGTATTACAACCCGGCATAACACATATATATATATATATATATATATATATATATATATATATATATATATATATATATATATGTATCCATATAGCTACATACGAGAGAGAGAGTGAGAGAGGGACAGAGAGAGAGAGAGAGAGATGAAGGGATAGAATGGGAAGGTAATATACTTATTTTTTCTCCATATGATGGTAAATTGCTATGTTTATTATCTTAATCATTCAGTTATTACGTTGATTTTGTAGCAAAATGTGTTGCTAATTATGAACACTTGGCATTAACCCCTCTTTGGCAGCGCCCGGCTATAGTCAGACAAGAGAACCCCAACCTAAAGAGCGGGGCCCGGCTATAGTCGCATGCAATTTTGAGCACATAATGTGCTCTGAGAGAGAGCTGAGCGGTGGGAGGAGCATAGGTTCCCTCTGACCGGTCGGCACGGCTCCCGCGCGACTACTGAGGCCCCCTCCACACTCATCCTTACTCACTACCTCCCTACACAGGGAATTATGTAAGGAAATTACCTTATTTTAGGGTTTTTGCGCTCGTGTTGCACGAACGTTCCAAGAGAACGCGTGGTCGTAGAAGGGTGGTTCTGGTGTCATTGGAAAGCTCAATTTACGCCCTTTCAGGGATACATAATTGTATTACGCTCTGGCTCTTGTTTATGCATGAAAAAGAGCACGGAAACAAGGTCGTTTTAGGGTAAAACCCCCCCGCTTGGCAGGTAGTAGAAGTTACCGCCTAGGCCGCTCGGAATGTGTTAATACGACGCAAAGAGATAGTAGATTCATTGTCTGCCATTAACCCTTTGAACACCGGTGTCGTCCTTTTAACTTTATTCTGGATAATTTTAGACAATTTTTATTCGGTATCAAAAGGACCTCCAGCAATAATTTAACACCCGGTACGTCAAAACATCAAACAGCCTCCGCCAGACCAAATCCACTCCAATATACCGTTCCTGACAAACCAAACCACCAGGTATCAACTATCCCTGTGACAGGAGTCCATTGATAGTGACAGGTTAATAAGGGGGAAGTAGTCGCTCTTTCTGGACCCCTTCTCCCTCATGTTTAGCATATTAGATTTGAGATTCTAAGACTTTAGATTTAAGATTCCGTTAGTTTGGCGATTATGAGATCTTTTGCCCCATTTCTTTGTCAATATTAAGACCTTTTATGCCATTTAGGTGCCAATTATTTCCTAGCGAGCCTGTAATTTAAAAAACAAACAGTTTTCGGCCAGGACATTTTTCTACCGAAAAATGTAAAAAATTATTTTGAAAGGGGGTCTAGGTGGTGTAATTTTAAGTTTGATGGAGGTCTAGGGGACAAACTAAAAATCGATAGGGGATCTAGGGGGTGTAATTCTAAGGTTGAAGGGGGTCTAGGGAAAAAGTTAAAAATCTCCCCTTAAACACCTGGATACGCTAAAACAAATCCACTCCAAATATACCGTTCCTGACAAACCAAACCACCAGCCATCAAATACCATCCCTGTGGCACGAGTCCAGTGATAGCGACAGGTTAATGGTTTTGTACAGAGCTCTAAAATATATTGTCAGTTCTCATATTATTTTCATTCATTTTGCTTGTTGATATACCTCTCTCTCTCTCTCTCTCTCTTTCTCTCTCTTTTTTTTTCTCTCTCTCTCTCTTTTCTCTCTCTCTCTCTCTCTCTCTCTCTCTCTCTCTCTCTCTCTCTCTCTCTCTCTCTCTCTTTCTCTTTCTCTTTCTCTCTCTCTCTCTCTCTCGACAGCGAGGAGTAAGAAATGGGGTTAAACTGATTGTCGCATAAAATCATTATTCCTTACGTGGTGATACGTAAGGAAAGGCCAAACTAATATAAATGGGTGACCGGACATCTCAACCAGTAGACCATTTCAACCAGTAGCTCTCAACCAGTACCAAATCAACCAATATGGTTAGGTTAGGTTAGGTTAGTACTATATTTTGGCACTGGTTTGGTTGGTCTTGGTTGATTTGGCACTGGTTGAAATGGTCTACTGGTTGAGATGTCCGGGAACCATAGAAATGTTATGTATCCCTGTGACATCCTAAATAGAACGAAAAAGCATCAACATTGAACCAAACAATAGCATGGGCCAACTTTATACCAATTATTACCTTTTCAAGATCCAATACACATTACTTTTCGGTTTTCCTGTTATTGTTCGACGATTATATTCAGATAAGGAAGCGTATATGTAAGGCAGAGGGTTAATTGAGATAGTCTTTAGTATTGTTTGTAAGCTGTGGTGGTGGTTTCTTTGTTGTGTCCAAATTTTGTGTGGGCAAGTGACCTGAGGGCGTTAAGTCTGGGTGTCAGTTTCTTTTTCATGTTTGTGGTGTGCTGTTTGAATGTCATGTGAGTATCATATGTTACTCCTAGAATTGTTGGTGAGTGTGTGTGTGTTATGGGTGTGTTGCTTATGGTGAGTTGTGGGGAGTATGCGTGATCTCTTGTCCAGCTTGTGAGGAGGGCTGCTGTGGATTTGGCTGAGGCTAAATTGAGTCTGTTTGTAGTGCACCAGTCATGTAATGTGTTGAGATAGGGTTGAAGGAGACTTGTTGCTGTGTCTGGGTCATGGTGTGTGCATGTGAGTGTTATGTCGTCTGCAAAGGAGGCTATGTTTATTTGGGGTGTATTGGGTGTATTTATATCATGCATGTATTGATTACCTAAGGGTAAGGCAGGTTAGTGGATGGATTAGCCGAACACCTCTGTAGAAAAATAGTGCAAACAAGATACACAGAGGGCCTCGGAGTCGGACGGATCCTAAATTGAGTGGTCAATCCTGTAAGTCTCTCACTAAACTGGCTCGGGTTGTCCCTCTCACAGGGAATAGGTCCGCTAGGGGGCATTATGTGTATGGTGTTACGACTGGGGTTCAAATATATCAGGGCTCTTATTCATTGGACTAGTAATGGCATAAATGTTACAACGGAAAGCGCTAGCTCCAACCTCTGATGTATATTCCCAGTGAACAAAGAACACAAATACTCTACAGAGTTCTATATGCAATAATAGGCTATCAAACTCTCAATAAATGTGCGTCTACTCTATGCTTAATGTTATGTGAAACAGCCTATTACTACCTATAACCGAAGGTGCTTGGTTATGGTATGCAAAGTAAGGTGGTAAGAGAAGTTACAGCTTACGTTACTTTAATCAATAAATGTCAGGCACTCCTGCATGAAAGAAAGTGCACTAAAGTCCTTCAACACTAACGAGGAATCTTCTTTAAATGTTAGATGCTATAAAGATGCTCGTATCGGAAATGGAACCCAAAAAGGCAGGCAGCGGAACAATACTCGTGCAGGCTATGCACACAAAAAGGCAGAATATATAATGCAGTCGGGGCCAAGAATATCTTAAACGCTACAACAATAATAATCGCCACGACAATGCAGTATTCCTATCAACAAAAAGAGCCTAAGTCGTTTGTGTCTCCATACATCAAACTAGGCTGCGAAATGCTTGTGTAATCATAAATGGGTATGCATAAAAAGAGTAATTAGGTTAATATACTTAATGTCTACGGTGACTGATAAAGTCTAGCTAGAGTCAATGATACGAGATACTGGTGCGCATGGCATGCCGCATAGCCTAGTGCATATCTCAAGTCTGTGCGTCAAATATTACGTTATAGGGAAGGGTAGCTCTCTTGAGAAACCTTAATACCGAAGTATTAAGCGTTCTCCTGGCGTACCTCAAAGACAAACAACGAGCTTAGAACAGTGCAGAATGGTATAGGCAAAAAGCCCTCATTCGTGCATGCTCTACTCTCAATGGCACACAGACTAGAATTTACTCAATCAACTCCAGTTCTCAGGTATGTCGTGCAGCTTTTAACTAAAGCCAGCACTCATAGGAAACAATACCTTATAATATCAGACTCCTAGTCTAGCATTATCTAATCCAGCAGAACACTAATAATTAAAGGAAGCAGTACTAAACAATATGAATGCCAACCAATGCTTCGTGATCAACTTATCTTAACAACTAACATACATGGGTTATATCAGACCTTAACGCACAATACAACTGGCCAGCATGAAGCTGATTTTGCAGAGTTAACTAGAGGGGGTATAATATTACTAAAAGGTGGTGAAAGATATGAAAAAAGAGAGAGGTAGGCAGAGGAAAAGATTCTCAGGTGCAGAGCGGAGGACAGGTAGCAAGGGATAAAGATGAATGCGTTCTAGAAACCAGATCTGAGGGAGAGAGTGGCGAGGAACTGTATATATACTCGCACTAGCTCGAGGCGCGTGGGAAAAAAGCGGTTACAAGTCCTCTAGTCACTAGCAAGGGAGCTAGCAGCATGGTAAGGACCTCTCTCAACCAACCCCCACGAGGCAGCCAGCCGTGACGTCATCGAGCGGTACAAAAACACTGCGCGCTCCCTCTCACTCTGTTCTACTCTCTCTCTCTCTCCCAGATCCCATCATTACTAGTTAATGATAGAACATATACTTTACAATTAAATATATAAAGCCTTAACATGGGTGAAAACAAAGAGCCTTTCTGGACTGCCCATGACACGAGCTTTCATATGAAATAAAGCACACTCTAATACATAAACTGTAGCCCCATCCACTGACCTGGCAATCCTAGCGAGTCACTGTAGGACAAGCCATGCGGTTCTAACGGAGTGGTTAACGTCACAATGGCCACCCTCGTAAGGGGAGTAAGGCGTCCGGCAATAGATAGATAGATAGATGTATAGATTGAAGAGTGCGGGCGACAGGACGGATCCTTTTTGTGTTGTTGTGCATGTTTGTGTCGTAGATTTTGTTTGTTAGGGTGTGGCGGGGGATAGCATCGAAGGCTTTACTAATGTCGGGTGTGGCAATTAGTGATTTGTGTGGTGGTCTGGCTGAGTTGATGCCGTCAAAAGCTCTTTATGTAAGGTCTGTAAAAAGAGTGTTTGCGGAGCTTATGGCCTGAAGCCATGTTGTGTTGGTGCTAGGGTTAAGGCGAGTGTAATCAGTTGTAGTACAAGGCGTTCTATGACTTTGGAGGTGGTGCAGAGAGTGTGATAGAGCGGTGTGAGGAGGGTAGCATGGGGTCTTTGTTGGGTTTGGGGAATGTGATGATGATACCATGCTTCCAGATGTCTGGTATTGTGTTGTGTGAATAACTGTAGTTTGCTATGTTAGTGAGTGCTTGTATGCCTTGTGGTCCCAGGTGTCTGAGGTGTATGTTGCTTATGTTGTCTTGGCCACAGGCAGGTGAGTGCTTGAGATTGTTGATGATGTGCTTTTTCTGGTAGTTGGTGAAGGGTGCATAGTCTGGGTCTGTGAGGAATTGTCTCTTATGCTGGGATCACACATTCCCGTATATGCTCCCGACTGCTCCCGCACAAAGGTTTATTGGTAGTTTGCATCCGATTATGTAAAACGTAAGGGCATATTACGCAAAACGTAAGTGAAATTGTGTACAGTCTGGGGGGTTGGTACGCATGATGGGAGTAGCCACGCGGGTCGGGGAGGTGCTGGGCGCTGGCTAGGCCGCGCCGTATCTTTTGAAATGCAAATCACGGTCGTGGCTCGCGCTCCCATATGTCAAAAGTCGGGAAATTTTACAACCGTCCGGGCCATCACGGCCATCTGACGGGAGCTGCCCCGTCAGACGTAAAACGCTCTGCCGTCAGACGTAAGCGGCTCCCGCCATTCGTAAGAAATTCCCGTCAAACGGGAAAGTTTACGTTCGTCCGGGCGCATCTTGCAACAGCGCCGCGCTGCGGGTTGGCGGGAAGACGCGGCAACGTTGTACGGGGGGGGTATATAAGGACCGGCGGGACGCATTGCCGTCACACCTCTCGCCACACCGCTAGAAGCAACCACCACGACCTCCAGCCAACCCTGCCACCCTACCACCCTGGCACCCTCTGCACGCTTCACCTGCCCTGCCGTCCGTCACCATGCTGAAGAGGAACATGAAGAAGGCCAGGAAGCCTTCCCCTGCCCCCTCGACGCCTGCCACCTCTCCGCCTGCCCCCTCGACGCCTGCCACCTCTCCGCCTGCCCACTCTCCGCCTGCCACCTCTCCGCCTGCCACCTATCCGGCTGTCTCCTCTCCGCCTGCCACTTCTCTTCCTGCCACCTCGTCCACCTCGGCTGACCCCGATGAAATTGTGATCAACGTCGGCGAGAGTGCAGAGGTCATGGACGATGTCGTCGAGGATGAGGTGGACAGTGAAGACAACGACAACGAGGCGAACGACCATGCCGTTGCACCTTCCGGCGGCGAACAGCAACAACAACCGGCAAAACGCCGCCGGAAGAGCACCAACATTATCCTGCCGGAGGAAACGGAGCGAATGCTGGGAGAGTGGCTGGAGTTCGAGGTGCCTTATCTATATGATAAGGGTGATCCCAGGCACAAGCAGAAGGAACACATTGAACATGTTTGGGTGGAGAAGGCAGCCAGTCTGGACCCCCTCATCGCCACCGAGGACTTGAAGACGTGGTTCTCCTCTCTCCGCTCCAGGTTCGGCAGGCTCTCCAAGCAGAAAAGTGGTGATGGGGCCCGCAGGATGACGGAGAGGGAGAAGTGGATCGTCACCATGTTTAGCTTCCTGAAGGCACACATCGTGCGCCAAAGGAAGCCCCGGACACTTGGTATGCCTCAGGTACGTGTATATTTTGTATGTTTGCCAACCCTTTCACTATTAATTCGACAACCACATCCAGGTGTCAATATTTTCCTGGCGAGCGATAGGAAGCCTTATATATATATATATATATATATATATATATATATATATATATATATATATATATATATATATATATATACATATATATATATATATATATATATATATATTTCTAGTCTCTCAGTGGGGATCGAACCATCGACCATCAGAACGATAGCCGACGCTTAATCAATTACACCACGGCAGTCTAAGAGACACTCAGCCTTCTATCCTATTTATGTTAGGGAGAAGGGAAACCCACTAGGCGAATATATTTCAATTCAAACGTAGTTGTAGGATCCATATTTCCAGAATACCATACACGGATTTTTGAGTGTCCCGACGCAACTCGGGTTGAAATTGATTTCATTTAATTCTAACCCACAAAGCATGAGAGTTACAAATATTGAGAATATATCACAAATACATGTGAGCCGCTAAATGTTTCTAGTCTCTCAGTGGGGATCGAACCATCGACCATCAGAACGATAGCCGACGCTTAATCAATTACACCACGGCAGTCTAAAAGACACTCAGCCTTCTATCCTATTTATGTTAGGGAGAAGGGAAACCCACTAGGCGAATATATTTCAATTCAAACCTAGTTGTAGGATCCATATTTCCAGAATACCATACACGGATTTTTGAGTGTCCCGACGCAACTCGGGTTGAAATTGATTTCATTTAATTCTAACTCACAAAGCATGAGAGTTACAAATATTGAGAATATATCACAAATACACGTGAGCCACTAAATGTTTCTAGTCTCTCAGTGGGGATCGAACCATCGACCATCAGAACGATAGCCGACGCTTAATCAATTACACCACGGCAGTCTAAAAGACACTCAGCCTTCTATCCTATTTATATTAGGGAGAAGGGAAACCCACTAGGCGAATATATTTCAATTCAAACCTAGTTGTAGGATCCATATTTCCAGAATACCATACACGGATTTTTTAGTGTCCCGACGCAACTCGGGTTGAAATTGATTTAATTTAATTCTAACCCCCAAAGCATGAGAGTTACAAATATTGAGAATATATCACAAATACACGTGAGCCACTAAATGTTTCTAGTCTCTCAGTGGGGATCGAACCATCGACCATCAGAACGATAGCCGACGCTTAATCAATTACACCACGGCAGTCTAAAAGACACTCAGCCTTCTATCCTATTTATGTTAGGGAGAAGGGAAACCCACTAGGCGAATATATTTCAATTCAAACCTAGTTGTAGGATCCATATTTCCAGAATACCATACACGGATTTTTTAGTGTCCCGACGCAACTCGGGTTGAAATTGATTTCATTTAATTCTTACCCACAAAGCATGAGAGTTACAAATATTGAGAATATATCACAAATACACGTGAGCCACTAAATGTTTCTAGTCTCTCAGTGGGGATCGAACCATCGACCATCAGAACGATAGCCGACGCTTAATCAATTACACCACGGCAGTCTAAAAGACACTCAGCCTTCTATCCTATTTATGTTAGGGAGAAGGGAAACCCACTAGGCGAATATATTTCAATTCAAACCTAGTTGTAGGATCCATATTTCCAGAATACCATACATGGATTTTTGAGTGTCCCATATATATATATATATATATATATATATATATATATATATATATATATATATATATATATATATAATATATATATACTTCTGAAGTTACAAACGCTTATTCTAAAAATACAGCGTTTACAAAATACTTCATCTCATTTTGACAAAGAACTAATGGGGCGAATGTCTTGAAATCTAACTAATGGGGCTAAGCATTAGGAAGAAAGGGGACCAGAAAAATTACCAATCTCCCTTTAATATTGACAAAGAAATTGGGCGAAAGGTCTTGAAATCGCCCAACTAATGGGACGAACGTCTTGAAATCTCATAACTAATGGGGCTAATAATGAGGGAAAAGGGGATCCAGGAAAAATAAATAAATCCCTCCCCTTACGGTAAATACTGTACTTACATGGGCTGATGGCCCCGGGGCATTGTATATGTTTTCAGCGTCGTTTAGTTCGCTATTCTTTATTCACTTTCCAGCTAAGCACTAAGAATATTGAAGGGTGTGTATTTGTGAACGTAATTGTGAGTGTGTAAGTGTATATTTATCGGTTAGCGCATAATTGTACGATTAAGTGTTGTATTATGTTTTTAGTGCGCCGCTAAAAATAATAGTTTAGTTTACTAATAAATTCTGTTTTCTTATACTAACTCTTGGCTTCAAAGAAAACCAAAAATAATTTAACGGTCACTATTAGAAAACATATTTTCCCATATATTTATGCCACACATTTTAGTGTGCAGGTCATAATTATTGTATTTTCCCTTAGATTAATGTAATAGCTAATTTTATTTGTATTTATTTATTATTATACTATAAATAAGATAACAAATCATACAAATTAATATTGATGTATACAAGTTGAATAATCTTGACAACTGCTTCATTCCTGAGCGAGCTGTCTTTGGTCCTGGACGCAATCTAAAAATTTCCTCTGTAATTATCTATATAAAGCATCAATATATCAACAATGAAAAGACCCAGGGATACAAGTGTGGACGTAGAGATACTGGGTGCTGGGGCAGATAATGCAGTCATGGCCAGACCTACAAAACGTACAAGACGTGATAGGTTAGCTTCTGAAGATTTGACTGTGGATACAAATTCGAACGACAATCGCCAAAGGCGGTCCATAAACAAGAGGAAAACCCCCTCAGATAATTTTAATACCCCCAACAAAAGGCCAAAGGTGGATGTAAAGGCAGATCCAGCTAAAGGCGAGGCCCCCTACATAAGGCCAATAGTGGGTGTAAAGGCAGATCCTTCAAAAATGAAGTTGGTGTTTGAAGTACAGTCACAACTGAAAAAAGTTAAGAATCCATTGACAAGCCTTTCAAAATTGCCCACTGCAAAAATGAAGGACATACATTATCTTGAGGGAGTCATCAACACCAAAAAGGTTGAATTTTTCTTGGACACCGGCAGCGAGTGGACACTCATGGACCTAGAGACTGCCGTGAGTTTGGGAGTGGACCAGATGGACGGTGAAGAGATAACAGTACATTTAAACCATTGGAAAGGGTTGTCTGAAATTAGTTTCAAAGTTGTAAGGGATGTTCAAATTTGTCTAAATGATGGAATCATTTTGTTAGCAAATATCAATGTTGCGATGGATGATAAAAATGCAATAATTGCCTCCCTCACTTTAGGCAAAGCCGATCTCATCCGTCAAAATGTCATCCAAAGTTTTTCCGTAGACTCCCCTGCTCTATATTTCCGTAGACTCCCCTGCTCTATATTTCCGTAGACTCCCCTGCTCTATATTTCCGTAGACTCCCCTGCTCTATATTTCCGTAGACTCCCCTGCTCTATATTTCCGTAGACTCCCCTGCTCTATATTTCCGTAGACTCCCCTGCTCTATATTTTCCCAGTTTAAATAAACTAAAAATAAAAACCAGAGATCCTGTTCCAGTTGGTGTATTTGGTCTAAATGTGTATCCATCTGGAAAACCAAACAAGTCGTTTAGCCTAATAGTTGATTCCGGTACAAATAGCGATTTCATTGTAAACGAAAAAGTGTTTGAAAAGCTCGGTATATCTGTTAGACCCAAAAGGATGAAAATAAGGATGCCGAACGGTGGTTATGTGCGCGGCAAGGTAAGCCAGAGCGAAGGTGCTGTAGGTGCTGGCTTGATGATGGGCTTGGGGATGCTGACGCGCTATAATTGTGTTTTTGATTTTTATAAAAATCTTCTATGTTTCTTGGTCAGAGGTAAAGGTTATATAGCTCCTGTTAAAAGTGTTCGTCTTCGTAGCGGTTAAGGGCGATTCAAGTAATTTAGTAGAATTTCTGTTGAATTTGCTTTATAACAAAATAACAGCTTAACCCTTTCAATACCGGTGCCGTCCTTTTTATTTGATTTTAGCTACGATTAGACGATGTTATTCAGCAATAATCAGGCTTCGAACTATCTCACTTACACCTTTTTACTACCACAGATCCTTCTTAAATTGTACATAATCGCTTAACCCGTACTGTACCGGCGACGATTGTTGTCATTGATTGCAGCTATATTCTGATGATCTTAGTAAGTTTAGGAAGGATACTGTAAATGGTAGCTGAAAGGATGAATGGAGATAGTTTATAGCCATTTTTATTGGTAGACGTCCTTCCCAAGCTGAATGAAGTTGTCTAATAGTTGCCAGAATATAATGCAAAGGACGTCACCGGTACTGTATGGGTCAAATACAGTACAAAAGACTTGGCAGGTACAGAAGGGGTTAACGGAGATAGGAAGGGAAGCACTCTTTAAGGGGGTAGTGCTTGGTTTGTTGTCTATATATTTATTTATTTTTGAGTTTCCTCGCTAGACCTCCATTAAGCTTATAAACAAAACAAAAACTTGACCCACTTTCAAGATAAATGTGTACATTTTTCGACAGAAAAATTTCCCGGCCAAAGGCCGGTTCCTTATGAAATTAGAGGCTCGCTATCGCTCGCCAGGAAAAATCGACACCTAAAGGGCACGAAAGGTTTAAATATTGACACAAAAATGAGGCGAAAGGTCTCAACATCGTCAAACTAACGGAACGAACGTCTTAAAACCTCAAAACTAATATGCTAAACATGAGGGAGAAGGGGGTCCAGAAAAAGTCTCGTAAACAGAACAAGGATCAGCCGGCCCCTCTCACCCCACCGGTGCCGCACCCCACACACGTCATAATCTACTACGTCTCGGTGTCAAACATAACAGGCCAATTTAGTGTGAAGACTTTTTATGGGAGCCCACCTCGCTTTTGTTCTCTTTCTCTAACTCTCTCTTTGGCTTGTATCCATTCGGCCCCATTCAGCCTACAGTTTTAAGACGTATACCCCCATCCAGGTGTCAATATTTTCCTGGCGAGCGGTAGCGAGCCAGCATGTATATATATATATATATGTTAGTAAAGCCAGGTAATACATTTTCTTTAATACATACGAGGTTGAAAGAAATGGCAATTTCTGCGTTGGAAATTTTATTATTCAAAGTTTCCAGGTCTCTGATGAGTTTTCGCTGGGTGGCAGGAAGTAGATGAAGGAGATGAGCAAAATTCATGGTGGTACAGGGTTACATAAATGTACATGATGATACAGGATATACGACGCATTTCACTGGACAACCAGCATTTTCAAGTAAGGAAGGAATGATATAAAAGGTAAACAGGAAGGGTATATATAGAGGGTGGAGGATCAGAGGAGGCGGAAAACAGGGGGCAAAAGTCTGCTATTGGTGGAAGCGTAAACTAGGAGAGAGAAGGGGTTAACCGCTTCACGCATGCGCACTGGATGCGGGATGGTGGTCAGTAGGTGGGGTCGAAGCTGATTGGCTGCATGTCGAGGGGCGTGGCCTAAGTTGTGTGGCGCCTGCAGAAGACGAAGCTGAAGGAGGTAGCGCGGGGGGCTGCGTCAAGGGCACCGGGGGGCGAGGAGGGGTGTTAGGTCGTGTAGGGTAGTGCCTTTTGGCAGAAGGAAGGATCTGAAGGTCCAGAGTTTGGTTGTTGATGTTGGGATGTAAGGCTTGGATATATAAAGCTTCGAGTATAGGTAATCTCCTTGGGTCACTTTCTTTATCGAGTATGGTGGTGTGTTTCTCTAACTCGTTGCGTGTGAGGTGAGGGTGGTTAGGGGTGAGATAGTGGTCTTTGATGGCTCCAGCCTGAAGGTGAAGAGTTAACCGACGTGAAAGACGAGTCTGCGTCATACCAATATAGGAATGAGGTCCACAGTCCTCATAATTACAGGTATGTTGGTAAATGACGTGATCGTCGGTCATTGGGCTCTTTATCTTGGTGGAAGCTGGTTTGTTGCGGAGAACGAGGTTGGAGGTCTTGGGGGATTTGTAATAAATTATTAATTTGATTTTGTTTTCCGGGTTGGTTGGGTGGACATGCTTGGAGATTATTTCTTTTAAGACGGCCTCGTCATTTTTGTGTTCAGAGGACATGTAATTGCGGTAGAAGATCTTAATTTCATTGGGGGGGTCAATGTTAGGAGGGCTTTGGGTTTACCATTTTTCAAGATGGTGGTTGATGGTGCTGGAGATGTCGGAGTTGGAGTATCCGTTATTTACTAAAACTGGGGATAGTCTTTCTAGTTCCTTGTGGGTGTCGGCCCAGGTAGAGCAGTGCGTGAGGGCTCTCCTAACATAGGCGGAGATGGAGGATAGAAGATAACGGCGGGGGCATTCACTATCGCCGTTGAGGCATTGTCCTGTGTTAGTAGGTTTAATGTAGACGGTGGTTTTGAACCCATGGTCGTTCAGAGCTACGAGGATGTCAAGGAAGGGGAGTTGTCCATTGTTAGATTTTTCAAAGGTGAAGTTAAGTCCGGAGGAGGTCATGAAGCGACGCTGGAGTTCCTGTAGTTCGTGGAGGTCCTTGATTTGCACGAAGATGTCATCCACGTATCTACAGTAGACGGCTGGTCGTTGGGCAGCTAGGAGCTCTTCCTCGATGGTACCCATGAAAAAGTTCGCAAAAAGAACTCCTAGGGGGCTGCCCATCGCCAAACAACAACACTTCCAAGCTGCCAAACTATTAAGAGACAACCCCAACATCATCATCCGTCGTGCGGATAAAGCTTCCTGCCTCGTGATCCATGACAAGGAGGAATATCTTAGAAAAATGGACGTCATCTTAAGTGACAACACTAAATTTAAAAAGATCACCCGCAACCCA